>JAVSCE010013728.1:0-308870 GCA_032199065.1 Smutsia gigantea | reverse complement strand
GAAGCCTCTTCCATTGGGTTGTTAGGATACCAGGTCTACCCAGGTAAAAAAGGTCTTATCAGTCACAGAAATACAAAGGGTTTGTTTTCTGCCCTAGATGTCATTCTATTTCATATAACTACACCTTAATTATTAAAGTTACAGTCTTTCAAAGTTTTACAAAATTGAATCTGCAATTATCTATGTAAAAATCTATTTGACTCAGCACAATTAATGCCTCTTTTAAAACTATGTGAACATGAGATAGATAGTCATATATTACCAGTATCAAGAGGACAATTGATTTTTATTTTAGTGCAGTTACTTACATGACTGAGATAATGTAATATTGTGAATTGATTTTCTTTAGAGTTTTCATACATTTCCTTAAAAGTGTTAACATTTTATATATGGAAATTTTTATTATAAATAATTGTGATATACTTACTACCGAAGGAAAAGAATTGCTTTCCAAATAGGATATGTTTCTTGTGATGGGGTAGGTGTCTTATAAGAGTTAAATAAATAACAAGTAACACATTATATTTACCTTGCTTCAGGTAAATAAATAAAGTGACAGAGAAAAATCATTTCTCCCGTGAGCTAATAAGTTGATGAAGCAATAGGCCAATGCTTTATTTGCTTTTCACCTTCAATATGAGGGAATCACATCTCAAGGGAAGTTAGCTTTCAACTCTAGAATTTCAGAAAACACAACATCACTGCCTATGTTTCATTTCATATAATCACTCCACATTTACTACCTTAGATCCTACCTAAATGTTCTTTGCCTTAAAAATGCTTTAGAGCCAAATTATAAGGCTTTAAACCAAATTGTAAGACTCTAAAGTTATTTTAAAGACAAAGCACACTGACATTATACGTACCAGTGTAACGCAAGCATGTTTTATTTAGTGTTTAAATTGTGTCCGAAGACAGAATTTCAAAATAAAACATTTTTTCTTTTTTCACATTGTTCTACCTGTTTGTGTTTTTGATGTTGTTGTTATTTAATGTGTTTAAAATTTTCTGGCTGTGGTAAAATATACAAAGCATAAAATTTACCATGTGAACTATTTTTAAGTGTACCATTCAGTGGCATTAAATATTTTATAGAAGAATGGATAAAGAAAATGTGATATATATACAATGGAATACTATTAGGCCATAAAGAGAAGGCAATATTGACATTTGTGACAGCATGAATGGACCTTGAGGGCATTACACTAAGGGAAATAAGTTAGACAAATACAGTATGATCTCTCTTATATGTGAAAAGTAAAACATAAAAATAAAAATTTAAAAAGACCGAGCTCAAAGACACAGAGATCAGATTGCCAGAGAAGGGAGTTGGCAGGTGGAAGAAACTGGTGAAGCAGGTCAAAAGGTAAAAAGAAAAAGAAGGGATTCAAGATGGCAGCATGAGAGGTGACATGGGGAACTCCTCCCAAAACCACAAATAGTACAAAAATATAGTTAATTAATACAACTAACCCTAAAACAGCAACAAGAAAGAGGGCTAAACCAAACTGCATACAGACCTCACGAACAGAGCAGACCTCAAGAAACAGGGTAACGTACAAAAGCCTTAATCCGGCAGGACCCGAGCCCTTCCCCCACCCCAGCTCTCCAGCGAGAGGAAGAGAAATGGAGCTGGGAGGGGGTGGAAGCCTGGTAATGCTCAGCGCCTGGCCCTGGAGATCTGCTTTGTGAGCAGAAGCCTATACTGTGCAGTGCTCTGGACGTTGGGGAGCTTGGAAGGGCGGAGTGCTTGGAAGACTGACATTCTGGCTGTTTGCGGAGGAGGGGATCCACACCCAGCCGCTCTGTGTCAGAGGAGGGGCGGGTGGTCTGAGAGGCTTCCTAGCAGTGAGAGGGCTGCTGAAGGGGCGGGGTTTGCACGGAGCTTGCTGTGTGGGTGAAGGGAGAGCTGGACCAGGTTGTCTGGGTGTGATCTGCCCAGCTGGTTGGGAACTGTGAGGAGCTTCAGGTGCTCCATCCCCCTGGCTGCCTACACAGCTCAGAGGCCCCCCACTGTGACATGCAGCCTATTGCACATTCCCCCTAGCCTGCTGGCACCAGTTCGCAAACTGGCACTCACTGTGCTGGCATCAGACCAGCCAGAGGGAGGCCCATCCTAAAACAGCTACAGACACCAAGCACAGAGGCTTGCACCTGTCTGCTCAGCCCAGTGGCTGTGATACACGAGACAGGCACCACAGATGGGAATCAGGAAACAGATCTTTCCTCCCCCCAGGCACCAGCCTTGCTCCCCAATGACACCCAACCTCACTCTAGGGGCTGAACAGCTCCAGGGACTGGAGCTTCTGGGCATTAGAGGGCACCACACAGAAATATGAAACGTCAAAAGAACATGGTTCTTACAAAAATCTCACAGACCCAAGAAAAAGGGCCAAATGAAACTGAACTCACCAATCTTCCTGAAAGAGAGTTCAAAATAAAAATTATAAACATGCTCATGGCAGTACAGAAAAATATTCAATAACTCAGGAACAAATTTAAGTCACAGATTCAATCATTAAGAAATTCCATATCTGAAATGAAACATACAATGGAAGGATTTAAAAGCAGATTAGATGTAGTAGAAGAGAGGGTAAATGGAATAGAAATTAGAGAAGAGGAATACAAAGAAGCTGAGGCACAGAGAGAAGAAAGAATCTCTAAGAATGAAAGAATATTGAGAGAACTGTGTGACCAACCCAAATGGAACAATATTTGCATTATAGGGGTACCAGAAGAAAAAGAGAGAGAAAAAAGGATAGAAAGTGTCATTGAGGAGGTAACTGCTGAAAACTTCCCCCATCTGAGGAAGGAGATAGTCTCTCAAGCCATGGAGGTGCACAGATCTCCCAACACAAGGACCCAAGGAAGACAACATCAAGACATATAATAATTAAAATGGCAAAGATCAAGGATAAAGACAGACATTTAAAAGCAGCTAGAGAGAGAAAAAAGATCACATACAAAGGAATACCCATCAGGCTACCATCAGATTTCTTTCTTTTTAAGTTTATTTTGATATCATTAATCTACAATTAAATGAGCAATATTATGGTGATTACACTACCCCTTTCATCAGGTCCCTCCCACCAACCCCATTACAGTCACTGTCCATCAGCACAGTGAGATGCTATAGAATCACTACTTGTCTTCTCTGGATTGTACAGCCCTCCCCATGCCCCCCTAACATTACATCTGCTAATTGTAATGCCCCTTTTTCCCCCTTGTCCCTCCCTTCCCACCCATCCTCCCCAGTCCCTTTCCCTCTGGTAACTATTAGTCCGTTCTTGGGTTCTCTGAGTCTGCTGCTGTTTTGTTCCTTCAGTTTTTTTCTTTGTTCTTATACTCCACATATGAGTGAAATCATTTGGTACTTGTCTTTTTCGGCTTGGCTTATTTCACTGAGCATAATACCCTCTAGCTCCATCCATGTTGTTGCAAATGGTAAGATTTGTTTTCTTCTTATGGCTGTATAATATTCCATTGTGTATATGTACCACATATTCTTTATCCATTCATCTACTGATGGACACTTGGGCTGCTTCCATTTCTTGGCTATTGTAAATAGTGCTGCGATAAACATAGGGGTGCATCTGTCTTTTTCAAACTGGGCTGCTGCATTCCTAGGAGTGGAATTCCTGGGTCAAATAGTATTTCTATTTTGAGTTTTTTGAGGAACCTCCATACTGGTTTCCACAATGGTTGAACTAATTTGCATTCCCACCAGCAGTGTAGGAGGGTTCCCTTTCTCCACATCCTCGCCAACATTTGTTGTTGTTTGTGTTTTGGATGTTGGCCATCCTCACTGGTGTGAGGTGATATCTCATTGTGGTTTTAATCTGCATTTCTCTGATGATTAGCGATGTGGAGCATCTTTTCATGTGCCTGTTGGCCATCTGAATTTCTTCTTTGGAGAATTTCGTCTATTCATGTCCTCTGCCCATTTCTAAAATGGATTATTTGCTTTTTGTTGTTGGGGTGCGTGTGTTCTTTATATATTTTGGATGTCAACCCCTTATCGGATACGTCATTTATGAATATATTCTCCCATACTGTAGGATGTCTTTTTGTTCTACTGATGGTGTCCTTTGCTGTACAGGAGCTTTTCAGCTTCATATAGTCCCACTTGTTCATTTTTGCTTTTGTTTCCCTTGCTCGGGGAGATATGTTCATGAAGAAGTTGCTCATGTTTATGTCCAAGAGCTTTTTGCCTGTATTTTTTTCTAAGAGTTTTATAGTTTCATGACTTACATTCAGGTCTTTGATCCACCTCGATTTTACCTTTGTGTATGGGGTCAGACAGTAGTCCAATTTCATTCTCCTACATGTAGCTGTCCAGTTTTGCCAACACCAGGTGCTGAGGAGGCTGTCATCTTCCCAATGTATATCCAAGGCTCCCTTATCAAATATTAATTGACTGTATGTGTTTGGGTTGATGTTTGGATTTTCTATTCTATTCCACTGATCTATGGGTCTGTTTTTGTGCCAATACCAAATTGTCTTGATTACTGTGGCTTTGTAGTAGAGCTTGAAGTCAGGGAGCGTAATTCCCCCTGTTTTATTCCTCTTTCTCAGGATTGCTTTGGCTATTCGGGGTCTTTTGTGGTGCCATATGAATTTTAGAATTATTTGTTCGAGTTCATTGAAGAAAGCTGTTGGTAGTTTGATAGGAATTGCATTGAATCTGTAGATTGCTTTGGGTAGTATAGCCATTTTGACAATATTTATTCTTCCTAGCCAAGAGCATGGGATGCTTTTCCATTTGTTAGTGTCCTCTTTAATTTCTCTTAGGAATGTAGTGTAGTTTTCAGGGTACAGGTCTTTCACTTCCTTTGTTAAGTTTATTCCTAGGTATTTTATTCTTTTTGATGCTATTGTGAATGGAATTGTTTTCCTGATTTCTCTTTCTGTTAGTTTATCGTTAGTGTATAGGAAAGCAACAGATTTCTGTGTGTTAATTTTGTATCCTGCAACTGCTGAATTCAGATATTAGTTCTAGTAGTTTTGGAGTGGAGTCTTTAGGGTTTTTTATGTACAATATCATGTCATCTGCAAATAGTGACAATTTGACTTCTTCTTTACCAATCTGGATGCATTGTATGTCTTTGTTTTGTCTCACTGCTGTGGCTAGGACCTCCAGTACTATGTTGAATAACAGTGGAGAGAGTGGGCATCCCTGTCTTGTTCCCGATCTTAGATGAAAAGCTTTCAGCTTCTCGCTATTAAGTATGATGTTAGCTGTGGGTTTGTCATATATGGCCTTTATGATGTTGAGGTACTTGCCGTCTATACCCATTTTCTTGAGAGTTTTAATCATGAATGGATGCTGAGTTTTGTCAAATGCTTTTTCAGCATCTATGGAGATGATCATGTGGTTTTTGTTCTTCTTTTTATTGATGTGGTGGATGATGTTGATGGATTTTCGAATGTTGTACCATCCTTGCATCCCTGGGATGAATCCCACTTGATCATGGTGTATGATCCTCTTGATGTATTTTTGAATTCGGTTTGCTAATATTTTGTTGAGTATTTTTGCATCCACGTTCATCAGGGATATTGGTCTATAGTTTTCTTTTTTAGTGAGGTCTTTGCCTGGTTTTGGTATTAGAGTGATGCTGGCTTCATAGAATGAGTTTGGAAGTATTCCCCCCTCTTCTATTTTTTGGAAAACTTTAAGGAGAATGGGTGTTATTTCTTCTTTATATGTCTGGTAGAACTCAGAGGTGAATCCATCTGGTCCGGGGGTTTTGTTCTTGGGTAGTTTTTTGATTACCGCTTCTGTTTCGTTGCTGGTGATTGGTCTGTTTAGTTTTTCTGTTTCTTGTTTGGTCAGTCATGGTTCTGCCCATTTCTTAATTGGACTATTTGCTTTTTGTTTGTTGAGGTGCATGAGTTCTTTGTATATTTTGGATGTCAACCCCTTATTGGATACATCATTTATGAATATATTCTCCCGTACTGTAGGATGTCTTTTTGTTCTACTGATGGTGTCCTTTCCTGTACAGAAAATTTTCAGCTTCATATGGTCCCACTTGTTTATTTTTGCTTTTGTTTCCCTTGCCCAGGGAGATATATGTTCATGAAGAAGTCGCTCATGTTTATGTCCAAGAGTCATCAGATTTCTCAACAGAAACCTTAGAGGCCAGAAGGGAGTGGCATGATATATTTAATGCAATGAATAAGAAGGGCCTTTAACCAAGAATACTCTACCCAGAAAGATTATCATTTAAATTTGAAGGAGGGATTAAACAATTTTCAGATAAGCAAAAGCTGAGAGAATTTACCTCCCACAAAACCCCTCTACAGTGCATTTTGGAGGGACTCCTATAGATGGAAGTATTCCTAAGGCTAAACAGATATCATTCAGGGGAAAACAAAGAGTACAGAATATGATTCATAACATATAAAGAATGGATGAGGAAGAAAGAGGAGGAAAAAAAAAGAACCTTTAGGTTGAGTTTGTAATAATATATAAAATAAGTTAAATTAGAGTGTTAAATAGTAAGGGAATTGCCCTTGAACCTTTGGTAACCACAAATTTAAGCCTGCAATGGCAATACGTACATACCTATGGATAATCACCCTAAATGTAAATGGTTAGAATGCACCAATCAAAAGACATAGAGTTACTGAATGTATAAAAAAAAAAGACCCATCTATATGCTGCCTACAAAAGACTCACTTCAAATCCACAGACATCTACAGACTGAAAGTAAAGGGATGGAAAAAGATATTTCATGCTACTAATAGTGAGAAAAAAGCAGGAGTTGCACTACTTTTATTAGACAAAATAGACTTCAAAACAAAGAAAGTCACAAGAGACAAAGAAGGACATTACATAATGATAAAAGAGTCAGTCCAACAAGAGGATATAACTATTATAAATATCTATGCACCCAACGCAGGATCACCTATATATGTGAAACAAATACTAACAGAATTAAAGGGGGAAAGAGAATCTAATGCATTCATTTTAGGAGACTTCAACACATCACTCACTCCAAAGGTCAGGTCAACCAGACAGAAAATTAAAGAGACAGAGGCACTGAACAACATACTAGAACAGATGGACCTAAAGGACATCTACAGAACACTCCATCCAAAAGCAACAGGATACACATTCTTCTCAAGTGCACATGGAACATTTTCAAGAATAGATCATATACTAGGCCACAAAAAGAACCTCAATAAATTCAAAAAGATTGAAATTGTACCAACCAGATTCTCAGATCACAAAGGTATGAAGCTCGAAATAAATTACTCAAAGAAAACAAAAAAGCCCACAAACACATGGAGGCTTAATAAAATGCTCATAAATAATCAATGGATCAATGACCAAATAAAAACAGAGATCAAGCAATATATGGAGACAAATGACAACAATAATTCAACACCACAAAATCTGTGGGACGCACTGAAGCCCGTGCTAAGAGGGAAATATACTGCGATACAGGCCTACCTCAGGAAAGAAGAACAATCCCATATGAACAGTCTAAACTCACAATTAATGAAAATAGAAAAGGAAAAACAAAAGAGGCCCAAAGTCAGTAGAAGGAGGGACATAATAAACATTAAAGCAAAAATAAATAAAACTGAGAAGAAGAAAACAATAGAAAGAATCAATGAAAGAAGGAGCTGGTTCTACAAGAAAATAAACAAAATAGATAAACATCTAGCTAGATTTATCAAGAAAAAAAGATTCTGCAGACATAAAGAGAATTAGAAATGAGAAAGGAAAAGTGACTATGGACACCACAGAAATACAAAGAATTATGAGAGAATACTATGAAAAATTATATGCTAACAAACTGGATAACCTAGAAGAAATGGACAACTTTCTAGAAAAACGCAACCTTCCAAGGCTGACCGAGGAAGAAACAGAAAATCTGAATAGACCAATTACCAGCAAAGAAATTGAATTGGTAATCAAAAAACTACCGAAGAACAAAATCTGTGAACAAGATGGCTGCACTGCTGAATTTTATCAAACATTTAGTTGAAGACATAATACCCATCCTCCTCAAAGTTTTCCAAAAAGTAGGAGAGGAGGGAATACTCCCAGTCATTCTACAAGGCCAACATCACTATAATACCAAAACCAGGCATGGAAACCACAAAAAAAGAAAATTATAGACCAATATCCCTGATGAACATAGATGCAAAAATACTCAGCAACATATTAGCAAACCGAATTAAAAAATCCATCAAAAATATCATCCATCATGATCAAGTGGGATTCATCCCAGGGATGCAAGGATGGTACAATATTGAAAAATCCATCAACATCATCCACTACATCAACATAAGGAAGGACAAAAACCACATGATAATCTCCAGAGATGCTGAAAAAGCATTTGAGATAATTGAACATCCATTCATGATAAAAACTCTCAAGAAAATGGGTATAGAGGGCAAGTATCTCAACATAATAAAGACCGTATATAACAAACCAACAGCCAACATTATACTTAAGAGAGAGAAGCTGAAACACTTTCCTTTAAGATCTGGAACAAGACAAGGATGCCCATTCTCCCCTCTTTTATTCAACATAGTTCTGGAGGTCTAGATACAGCAATCAGACAACACAAAGAAATAAAAGGCATCCAGATTGACAATGGAGAAGTCAAACTGTCCCTGTTTGCAGATGACATGATATTGTACATAAAAAACCCTAAAGAATCCACTCCAAAACTATTAGATCTAATATCTGAATTCAGCAATGTTGCAGGATACAAAATTAATCCACAGAGAATTGTTGCATTTTTATACATTAATGGTGAACTAGCAGAAAGAGAAATCAGGTAAACAATTCCATTCACAATCGCATCAAAAAGAATAAAATACCTAGGAATAAACCTAACCAAGGAAGTGAAAGACCTATACCCTGAAAACTACAAGACACTCTTAAGAGAAATTAAAGAGGACACTAATAAATAGAAATTCATCCTATACTCTTGGCTAGGAAGAATTAATATTGTCAAAATGGCCATCCTGCCTAAAGCAATCTATAGATTCAATGCAATCCCTATCAAAAAACCTACAGCATTCTTCAATTAACTAGAGCAAATAGTTCTAAAATTCATATGGAATGACAAAAGACCCTGAATAGCCAAAGCAATCCTGAGAAGGAAGAATAAAGCAGGGGGAATTACACTTCCTGACTTCAAGCTCTACTACAAAGCTACAGTAATCAAGACAATTTGGTACTCTCACAAGAACAGACCTGTAGACCAATGGAACAGAATAGAGAGCCCAGATATAAACCCAAGCATATGTGATCAATTAATATACGATAAAGGAGCCATGGATATACAGTGGGGAAATGACAGCTTCTTCAACAGCTGGTGTTGGCAAAACTGAACAGCTACATGTAAGAGAATGAAACTGGATTACTGTCTAACCCCATATACAAAAGTAAACTCAAAATGGATCAAAGACCTGAATGTAAGTCACGAAACCATAAAACTCTTAGAAAAAAATATAGGCAAAAATCTGTTGGACATAAACATGAGCAACTTCTTCATGAACATATCTCCCCAGGCAAGGGAAAGAAGAGCAAAAATGAACAAGTGGGACTATATCAAACTAAAAAGCTTCTGTACAACAAAGGACCCCATCAGTAGAACAAAAGGACATCCTACAGTATGTCCAGTGAAATAAGCCAGGCGGAGGAAGACAAGTATCAAATGATATCATTCATCTGTGGAGTATAAGAACAAAGAAAAAACTGAAGGAACAAGACAGCAGCAGGCTCACAGAACCCAAGAATGGACTAACAGTTATAAAAGGGAAGGAGACTGTGGAGGATGGGTGGGAAGGGAGGCATAAAGGGGGAAAAGTGGCATTTCGATTAGCATACATAGTGTAGCGGGGGGTGGGGGACATGGGAAAGGCAGTATTTACAGAGAAAAGAAGTAATAATTTTACAGCATCTTACTACACTGATGGACAGTGACTGTAATGGAGTACGTGTGGGGGACTTGATAATAGGGGGTCTAGTAACCATAATGCTGTTCAAGTGATTATACATTAATGATACCAAAATAAAAGAAAAAGAAAAGAAAACAGGTAAATGCTGTAGACAAAAGTTAGATGTTAGCTCAGCTGCGTTGTTTGTATGTGTTTTACCATAAGTGCTAAAGAAAAGATCATCTCATCTTTTATTCTCCATTGAGTGTAGCAAAATATATACATATAACTTATAAACTTTTGATTTTGATGATGCCTTGAGAGAGAGAAAAAGTAAAAACATCTTTAGTTTTACCACAGTCATATATTTCCATCTTTGAATACAAAAAAAATTAAAAAAAAGAAAAAAAAAGCGCTTACCAAAAAATTCTTCCCCAAGGTTATATTTTTCAGTTACTTCTTTCTCTGTTACTGAAATTTCCTGCATCCCGAAGGCATAGTACCATCACTTTCTGTACATTTTCAAATTCAAGCACTGAGATAATAGGCTATGTCCTAATTTAGAAATAGAAATGGAGAAGATTTTTAGGAATGTAGTAATTTAGCTTTATGGAAAACAGCAAAATGATTCAGTAAAACCATCTGGTCACTGACATCATGATATGTTCCAAGTTACTTGAATGCTTGATCCAGTCACTGGATTTCACTGAAGAGTCTTGTGGTTTGTCATCGTTTATGATTAGATTTTAAAAGTAATAAATATGTTTTCATAATATGTATTATCCAGCACATTTGTTTATCCTCATCAGTTGTAGATATTGGTAATGCTTCACTATTTGAAAAGTTTTACCTACAGGTAAGTAAAATAACAGAGAAAGAAATTATTCCATAATCTATTTTACAAATATAAGACTAGCTCACAAGCTGTGAAGGTAGGATTTCTATCAATTTGAATTGAAAGTGCTGAGCATAAGATTTAATTGGAAATTTATGTTTGTATTGCAATTTTAAGTTAATGGTTATTCCTGTCAATCTTATTAGCCTTTATATTTCTTTTCAAAAAATTTAAATTATTTCCAAATCAAACATTTAAAAATTATATTCATAAACACTATTTGTTATATAAATGTAGAACTCTAAAACTGAAAGGCAAATTAGTTACATTTTGAGCAATAAAGGCGTTGATGGGTAATGGTTTCCTGTCTGTGTAGAGAAGGGTCTTGGGGCTAAATCTGTTCTCAGCACAGAAATCCCTTGATCAGTGTTTGCTATGGGAGCTAGACGGGGAGGCCAGCATGAGGAGATTGTGTCTGATATCTCTAATATGATCCAGAGCTTTTACTTTGAAGATTAGATGCCCACAGAAGCTATGCCCTTCACCATGTTAATTAATCTCCAGATCCAGCATTTAGAGAAATATAAAGCCATTTAAACATTTTTGATGTTTTGTGTTTGAAATGATTTCTTACTTCTTATAAGCTCTGATAATAATGCATAACTGTCTTCATTTTCTTTTCTTTTCTGGCATTATTATCAAGAAACTAAATTTAATTCATCTTCTAATCCTAAATTCCTTCAGCATCATGCCTTAAAATTTTTTTTCCTTAGACACTTCTGTTAAAAATTAGACACTTATCTCTCTAATTGTCTCTTATTTTTCAGTCAAATATTTCTCTCCTGTTTTTGGTTTTATTCCTGATGAACAGAAGACTATTGGTAAAAATGAAAATTGACATGTAACATTGTGTAGGTTTAAAATGAACAAATTGTTGATTTGATACACATATATTGCAATGATATTACCACCATAGTGTTTAACCAACACCTCTATCACAGCACATCTTTATAATTTCTTCTTTGTGGTGAAGACATTTAAGATCTATTCCCTCAGCAACTTTCAAGTATATAACACAATATTGTTAACTCTAATCACCACGCTGTACTTTAAGTCCCCAGAATTTATTCATCTCATAACTGGAAGTTGGAACATTTTGACCAACATCTGTCCATTTCCCATAGTCCCCAGCCTCTGATAACCAGCACTTTGGTCTTTGTTTCTAATGAGTTGGCTTTTTTATAGTCTGCATACAAGTAATATAATACACTATTTGTCTATCTCTGCCTGACTTATTTCACTTAGCATAATTCCCTCAAAGTCCATCCATGTTATTACAAATGCCAGATTTCCTTCTTTTTTAAGACTGTGTAATATTCTGTTGCATACCCTGCTTTCATTTCCTTTGGATAGATACAGAGAAATGGGATTGTTATATCATACGGCAGTTCTATTTTAATTTTTTTAGGAACTTCCATACTTGTTTGCATAATGGCTGAACCAATTTACACTCCCATCAACAGTGGACCAAGCAAGGTTCACTTTTTTCCACATCCTTTCCAACACTTACTACCTGTTGTCTTTTTAAGATAAGCCATTCTAACAAGTGTGAAGTGGTATCTCATTATTGCTTTGATTTACATTTCCCTGGTGATTAGTGATATCAAGCACTTTCTAATGTATCTGTTGGCCATTCATATATCTTCTTTGGAAAAATGTCTATCCAGTTCCTCGGCCCAATTTTTAATTAGATTTTTTTGACATTGAGTGGTATGAGTTATTTATTATTTTGGATATGAACCCCCTTATCAGATATGATATGCAAATGTTTTCTCCCATTCCGTAAGTTGCTTTTTGTTGGTTGTGCTTTTAATGTTATATTAAAAAAAAAACAGTGTCAAGACCAATGTCAAGGAGCCTTTTCCCTATATTTTCTTCCATGAGTTTTACAGTTTTAGGTCTTACACTTAAGTCTTTAATTCATTTTGAGTTAATTTTTGTGAGTGGTGTAGTATAGTGGTCCAATTTCATACTTCTGCATAAGATTACTTATTTCTTCCAATACCATTTATTCTTTCCCCATTGAATATTCTTGGTCCTCTTCTCAAATATTAATTGACCATAGATATGAAAGTTTATTTCTGGGGTGTTGATTCTGTTCTGTTGGTCTATTTTTTATTTTATACTAGTGCCATACTGTTTTGATTATTTAGCTCTGTAGTATAGTTTGAAACCAAAACATGTGGTGTTTCCAGGTGTGTTCTGCTGGAAGAGTTAAAATGGACAAATACCAATATCAGTGCAGTATGAACTTTAGGAAACTGAAAATTTTATTTTTGTCCTGTGCCATACATTTTACTATAATCAATATTGTAAGATCATGGTTTTAAATTCTTAACTGAGCTACTAGTTTCTGTCTTATTTTACAGAGAATAATTGGGTTTCACCTTCTCTGAAGCTAAGCTTCTGCCAACCTGCCATGCCTTACTTCCTAATTTGCTTTCATATTTTTATCTAGAATCCTGCAATAAGTACTATCTATTGAAAAAAGCTGGGTCTAGTGTTTGAAAAAGTTTTCAGTTTCTTTTAACATCATATGAAACACAATAACATGCAAAACATTAAAAAAAGATTGCTTTGGTCATTTGGAATCTTTTGTGGTTCTATTCAAATTCCAATGCCTCTATTGGAATTTTTACAGAGATTACATTGAATTTATAGAAGGCTTTGGGTAGTATGAACATTTAAAAATATTAATTCTTCCAATCTATGAACATATCTTTACATTTGTTTGTGCCTTCTTCAATTTCTTTATGTTTAATGTTTTGAGGAATTGCTACACTGTTTTTCACAGCAGCTGCTCCTTTATATTTTCATCAGCAATGTACAAGTATTCCAATTTCTCTATCCTCCTTAAGACTTTTATTTTCTGTTTTATTTTAATAGTAGCCACATGTTGAGTTTGAAGCATCATCTCCTTGTGGTTTTGTTTTGCATTGCCCTAAAGATGAGTGATGTGGAGCACATTTTCATGTACTTTTGGCCATCTGTATATCTTCTTTGGAGAAATTTAAGTTCTATGTCCATTTTTTAATTGGATTTTTTGTTTTTGCTGTTGAGATGTAGGAGTTATTTATTTTTATTTTTTGCTATTTTTGAACTGGATATTAATCCCTTATCAGACATATGATTTGCAATTATTTTCTTCCATTCTGTGTATTGTCTTTTCACTCTGTTGATAATGTCCTCTGATTACAAAAAGTTTTTAATTTTATCTATTTTTTCTTTTGTTGCCTGTGCATTTGGTATTATATCTAAGAAATCATTGCCAAATTCAATATAATGAACCATTTCTTCTATGTTTTATTCTAATGTTTTAACAGGTTTAGCTTTTAAATTTAGGTCTTTGATGTATTTTGAGTAAATTTTCATAGTATAAGGTAAGTATCCCACTTCACTCTTTTCCCTGAGGGTATCCAGTTTTTCCAGGACTATTTGTTAAAAATGTCTTTTTCTTTTAATGGTTTTGATGCCCTTGTCAAAATTCAATTGACCATATATAAGAGGATTTATTTATGGGCTTTCTATTTTATTTCATTGGTCTATATATCTCTCATTATGCCAGTACCACACTGTTTTGATTATTATAGCTTTGTAGTAAATTTTGAAATCAGAAAGTGTGAATCCTCCAACTTTGTCTTTACTGTTTTGCTGTTTGTTAGCCCTTGAGATTCCCCATGAATTTTAGGATGAATTTGTCTATTTCTGCAAAAACCTGTCTTGGGAATTTGACAGGAATTACACTGAATCTCTGGATTGCTTTGGTAGTATTGACATCATAATACTGTCTGCCAATCTGTGAACATGGAATGTCTTTCCATTTATTTATGTCTTCTTTACTTTCCTTCATCGGTGTTTTCTAATTCTCAGAGTTCAAAACTTTCACCTCCTTAAATTTATTCCTAAGTATTTTATTCTTTTTGATGTTGTTGTAAATGGAATTTTTTAAATTTCCTTTTCATATTGTTCATTGCTAGTGCATAGAAACAAAACTGATTTTGTGTGATTTTGTATCTGTAAACTTGCTTAATGTGTTTTTTTAATTAAACTTTTCATTTTGAGATAGTTGGAGATTCACATACTATTGTAAGAAATAATGAGAAATATCTCAAGTACCCTTTACCTGGTTGCCCCCAATGGTAACATCTTTCAAAAATAGAGTAAATTATCCCAACCAGAAAATTGATATTGTTGAATTTGTGTTTCACTTGTTTTACATATGTTTGTGTGAGTGTGTGTGAGAGAGAGATATTCTATACAGTTTTATCATATATCTACTACCACAGTAAAGATATAGATCAGTTCATTCACCATGAAGATTCCACCTGTTATCTTTTTATAACCATATCTACCTCCTTCCTGTCTTTTTAACCCTTGACAACCATTGATGTATTCTCCATCTTTGTCATTTTGTTATTTCAAAAATATTATACTGCTGGAATCATATAGTATATGACCTTCTGAGAGAGGATTTTGTCATTCAGTATGATTCCCTGGAGATTCATCCAAGTTCTTGTATATATTGGTAGTCCATTCCTTTTTATTGCTGAGTAATATTCTATTACATGGATGTACTAAAGTTTATTTAACTGTCACTCATTGAAAGGCATTTGGGTTATTTCCAGTTTTCAGCTATTATAAGTAAAGCTCCTATGAACATTTATATATAGGTTTCTGTCTGAACATAACTTCTAATTTTTCTGTGATGAATTCCCAAGAGTGGAATTGCTGGGTTATAAGGCTGTTGCATTCTTAGACTTATAAGAAAGAGTGGAGCATTTTCCAGAATGATTTGTACCATTTTACATTCTTATCAGAAATGTATGAGTTATTCAGTTATTAATGAAATTAAACATCTTTTTATCTGCCTATCTTCCAGTTGTACATCCTTTTTTGTTCAATGTCTGTTTAGCCTTTGGCTCATTTGATTTGTATTCCTTTAAAATAAAACTGTTGAATTAAAAAAGTTCTTTATATATTTTAGATTCTAGTCCTTTGTTAGATATGGGATTTTCAAATATCTTCCCCTAGTCTTTAACTTGTCTTTTCATCCTCTTTACAGGCTCTTTCTTTTTTTTTTAATTTAATAAAGTATCATTGATATACAACCTTATGATTGTTTCATATAAACAACATAGCGGTTTCAACAGTCACCCATATTATCAAGTTACAGGCTTTTTCATAGAGTAGTTTGCTTCATGAGGTCCAACTAACTTTGACATCTCCGAAAGTTACCACTGGGCTCAGCACATAGTACCAAATGCTTCTTTACTGAAAAAATGGAATAAAGTAAGTGAGAGAGGAAATAGTAAATTTACTTCCAAATTATCTTTGTGGTATTTACAGTTGATATCTTGATCACTGTTGAAAATAGTACATTTGAAAATAGTAGTATCTCTTACATTTTTTGATATCTATTACATTGTACCATGTGTTAAACACACACCGAAGAAATTTTACTATGTTTTATAGGTCCAAGAACTAAAGAATAATGAATAGTCAGAAAAAAGTGGAGAATGTAAGGGAATAAGAATGAGTAGGAAGGGAATGGGATCACATGTTCTATGCAGCATTTCTTAAAGTGAAACCTGTAGATTCCTGAGATGTTCAAGACATCATTCGCCTTTATCACTTTGTTATTTGTCCTGATGATAAACAGTGGTTGGTGCAGAAGCAATGTGGCTAAAACTGCTGGAACTTTAGCATGAATCAAAGTAGTGGCTCCAAAGTATACTTGAAGTCATTATGTTTGTTACCATCATGCACTTTCAATAGAAAAGAAAAAGCTGGTTACATTTATGAATGTTCTTGATTAGGCAGTAAAAATAATTATTTTTTATTACCTTAATCATTGAGTATGCACTCTTTTTAATATTCCATGTGATGAAATGGTATAAACAAAGTGGTTATGCTGCATGCTGAGGTATCATGGTTGCCTCCAGGATGTACTTTTGTAATTGTTTTAATTGGAAAAAGAACTAACCACTTTTTTCATGGAACACCAAATTTTAGCTGATATAACAATTTATGGACATTTTCACCTTTTAGGTGTTTGGCAGATATTTTGTCAAAAATTATCAATGTGGCCACAAAGTGCCTACACATGTTAATTAAAAAAATTTATTTTCTACTTCATTTCCACCCACCCCAATTTTTATTTTACCCATGTTCTTCTAGATAGCTCTCATGTTAAGATTTGAAGTTACTAAATGAATATCTTTGATGACCTCTGTTTAACTTTAGATTCAGCTAGCAATAGAATAATGATAAGAAGAAGAATAGCTACCAGAGATTTTCATGACTTGCAATGTCATATTCAAAAGGACAAAGGGGAATTTAACAATTTGTGTGAAGGAAGGAGAGAAGTATACAGAAAATATCTTTTTAGTATACATATCAGTTCTCTGGCCACCCTCTAAATACCCAAAGCTTAGTGATTCAAAAACATTATTTTAATTGCCAATTTACTTGTTGCCTTTGAGCACTGGAAAGCACTCTTGGGAGGTAGAGATTATGTCTTATTAACCATGACATCTCCTAAAATCAGCATTGGCTTGGCACAGAGTGGGCATTTGCTATTTCTTTGCTAAAAGAATGGGATGAAGAAGTGAATGAGGAACTAGTACATTTACTCCTAGTTTGTGTTTGTGCTGTCTAGT
Source organism: Smutsia gigantea (assembly GCA_032199065.1). Lineage (NCBI taxonomy): Eukaryota > Metazoa > Chordata > Mammalia > Pholidota > Manidae > Smutsia > Smutsia gigantea. The sequence goes on along the minus strand of JAVSCE010013728.1, from coordinate 291,407 downwards.
GCTGATATCTTGATCTTTTTAAGATTTGAAAATAATGATATATCATATTTTTTTGATATCTCTCAATTTATCATATTTTTGGCCAGTGTTGGTATAAAAATATATGCTTTGATTCAGTGTGACTTTTTTGAGGGAGGGTGTAAAATTTGTAAAATAATATATATTTTATAAAGATGTGATAAGATAGTGTGTGTATATATATATATATATATATATATATGTATATGTATATGTATACATATACATATGAAGCATGTAGTCTATATGCATATAGCCTATGAACATTTAGTCTAAAGTAACTATATATGATAATAGTTATTTTTATTACAACTGCCATGGAGAATGCAATACAGAAAAAACTCAGCTATGTGTGTTTTTATAGTTGCCTACCTTAGAAATGTCTACTTGGACTTTATAGATAAATAATTTAAGGAAAATCACTTAGCCCTAAGTACTTTGGACAACAGATGTAACTGTGACATTTCTTTCTTTCTTTCTTTATTTTTATTAAGGTATCATTGATATACAATCTTATGAAGGTTTCACATGAGCAACATTGTGGTTACTACATTCACCCATATTATCAAATCCCCCCACACCACATTGCAGTCACTGTCTATCAGTGTAGTAAGATGCCACAGAGTCACTTGTCTTCTCTGTGCTATACTGCTTTCCACATGACTCCCATACATTATGTGTGTTAATCATAATGCCCCTTCATTCTCTTCTTCCTTCCTCCCCACCAGACCCTTCCCACTCCTTACCTTTTGGTAACCACTAGTCCCTTCTTGGGTTCTGTGAGTCTGCTGCTGTTTTTTCTTCTTCAGTTTTTTTTCTTTGTTCTTATACTCCACATCTGAGGGAAATCATTTGACACTTGTCTTTCTCTGCCTGACTTATTTCACTGAGCATAATACCCTCTAGCTCCATCCATGTTGTTGAAAATGGTAGGATTTGTTTTCTTCTGATGGCTGAATAATATTCCATTGTGTATATGTACCACATCTTCTTTATCCATTCATCTACTGATGGACACTTAGGTTGCTTCCATTTCCTGGCTATTGTAAATAGTGCTGTGATAAACAGAGAGGTGCATGTGTCCTTTTGAATCAGGGATGTTGTTTTATTTGGGTAAATTTCTAGGAGTGAACTCCTGGGTCAAGTGGTGTTTCTATATTTATTTTTGAGGAACCTCCATTCTGCTTTCCACAATGGTTGAACTAAGTTACATTCCCACCAGCAGTGTAGGAGGGTTCCCCTTTCTCCACATCCTCTCAAACATTTGTTGTTCCTGGACTGTGGGGTGTTGGTCATCTTAACGGGTGTGAATTGATATCTCATTGTGGTTCTTATTTGCATTTCCCTGGTAATTAGTGATGTGGGGCATTTTTCCATGTGCCTGTTGGCTATCTGAATTTCTTCTTTGGAGAAGTGTCTGTTCGGCTACTCTGCCCATTTTTTAATAGGGTTATTTGCCTTTTGGTTGCTGAGGCATGTGAGTTTTTTAAATATATTTTGGATGTTAACCCCTTGTCAGATAAGTCATTTACAAATATATTCTCCCATACTGTAGGATGCCTTTTTGTTCTACCGATGGTGTCTTTTGCTGTACAGAAGCCTTTTAGTTTGATATAGTCCCATTTGTTTATTTTTTAATTTGCTTCCCTTGCCCGAAGAGATGTGTTCAGGAAAAAGTTGCTCATGTTTATATTCAAGAGATTTTTGCCTATGTTTTCTCCTAAGAGGTTTATGGTTTCATGAACTTACATTCAGGTCTTTAATCCATTTTGAGTGTACTTTTGCATATGGAGTTAGACAATAATCCAGTATCCCTCTCTTACATGTAGCTGTCCAGTTTTGCCAACACCAGCTGTTGAAGAGGTTGTTATTTCCCCATTGTATATCCATGGCTCCTTTACTATATATCAATTGGCCACATATGCATGGGTTTATATCTGGGCTCTCTATTCTGTTCCATTGATCTATGGGTCTGTTCTTGTGCCAGGACCAAATTGTCTTGAGTACTGTGGCTTTGTGGTAGAGCTTGAAGTCAGGGAGTGTAATCCCCACAGCTTTATTCTTACTTTTCAGGATTGCTTTGACTATTCAGGGTCTTTTGTGATTCCATATGAATTTTAGAACTATTAGTTCTAGTTAATTGAGGAATGCTGTTGGTATTTTGATAAGGATTGCACTGAATCTGTAGATTGCTTTAGGCAGGATGGCCATTTTGACAATACTAATGCTTCCTATCTATGAGCATGGGATGTATTTCGATTTATTGTTGTCTCCTTTAATTTCTGTCATGAGTGTCTTGTAATTTTCAGGGTTTTGGGTTTTCACCTCCTCAGTTAGGTTTGTTCCTAGGTATTTTATTCTTTTTGATGCAGTTGTGAATCAAATTGTTTTCCTGATTTCTCTTTCTGCTAGTTCATTGTTAGTGTATAGGGATGCAACAGATTTCTGTGTATTAATTTTGTATTCTTCAACTTTGCTGAATTCATTGATTAGTTCTAGTAGTTTTGAGGTGAATTCCTTAGGGTTTGTGTACAATATCATATCATCTTCAAAGAGTGACAGTTTAACTTCTTCCTTACCAATCTAGATGCCTTTTATTTTTTGTGTTGTCTGATTGCCATGGCTAGGGCCTCCAGTACTTTGCTGAATAAAAGTTGGGAGAGTGGGCATCCTTGTTCCCAATCTTAGAGAAAAAGCTTGCAGCTTTTTGCTGTTAAGTATGATATTCACTGAGTTTTTTTTTGTATATGGCCTCTATTATGCTGAGGTATTTGCCCTCTATACCCATTTAGTTGAGAGGTTTTATCATGAATGGACGTTGAATTTTTTCAAATGCTTTTAAAGCATCTATAGAGATAAGTATGTGATTTTTGTCCTTCTTTTGTTGATGTTGATTTTTAAATATTGTACCATCCTTGCATCCCTGGAATAAATCCTATGTGATCATGATGCATGATCTTTTTGATGTATTTTTGAATTCTGTTTGCTGGTATTTTTTGAGTATTTTTGCATCTATGTTCATCAGGGATATTGGTCTATAATCTTTTTTTGTGGTGTCTTTGCCTGGTTTTGATATTAGAGAGATGCTGGCCTCATAAAATGAGTTTGGAAGTGTTCCCTCCTTTTCTACTTTTTGGAAAACTTTAAGGAGGATGGGTATTACGTCTTCACTAAATGTTAAAAAAATTTAGCCGTGAATCCATCTTGTCCAGGGGTTTTGTTTTTAGGCATTTTTTTTTATTACCAGTTCAATTTCTTTACTGGTAATTGATCTGTTCAGATTTTTTGTTTCTTCCTGGGTCTGTCTTGGAAGGTTGTATTTTTCTAGAAAGTTGTCCATGTCTTTTAGGTTATCCAGTTTGTTAGCATATAATTTTTCATAGTATTCTTTAATAATTCTTTGTATTTCTGTGGTGTCCATAGTGATTTTTCCTTTCTCATTTCTGGTTCTGTTTATGTGTGTAGACTCTCTTTTTTTTTGATATGTCTTGCTAGGGGTTTATCAGTTTTGTTTATTTTCTCTCGAAGAACTAACTCCTGCTTTCATTGGTTCTTTCTATTGTTTTATTCTTCTCAATTTTATTTATTTCTTCTCTGATTTTATTATGTCCCTCCTCCTACTGACTTTGGGCCTCATTTGTTCTTCTTTTTCTAGTTTTGTTAATTTGTGAGTTGAGACTCTTCATTTGGGATTGTTCTTCTTTCCTGAGGTAAGCTGTATTGCTATATACTTTCCTCTTAGAACTGCCTTTGCTGCATCCCACAGGTTTTTGATGTTGAGTTTTAGTTTTCATTTGTCTCCATATATTGCTTGATCTCTGTTTTAATCTGGTCATTGATCCACTGATTATTTAGAAGCTCATCTTGTTAAGCCTCCATTTGTTTGTGGGCTTTTTTGTTTTCTTTGCATAATTTATTTCTAGTTTCATATCTTTGTGGTCTGAGAAGCTGGGTGGTAGAATTTCAATACTTCTGAATTTACTGAGGCTCTTTTTGTGGTCTAGTATGTGGTCTATTCTAGAAAATGTTCCATGTGCACTTGAGAAGAATGTGTAACTTGCTGCTTTTGGGTGGAATGTTCAGTAGATGTCTATTAGATCTATCTGTTCTAGTGTGTTGTTCAGTGCCTCTGTGTCCTTACTTATTTTATGTTTGGCTGATTTGTCCTTTGAAGTGAGTGGTGTGTTGAAGTCTCCTAAAATGAATGCATTGCATTCTCTTTCCCCCTTTAATTCTGTTAGTATTTACTTCACATATGTAAGTGCTCCTGTGTGGGTGCACAGATATTTATAATGGTTATATCCTCCTGTTGGATTGACCCCTTTATCATTATGTAATGTTCTTCTTTGTGTCTTGTGACTTTCTTTGTTTTGAAGTCCATTTTGTCTGATACAAGTACTGCAACTCTTGCTTTTTTCTCTCTATTATTTTCATGAAATATCTTTTTCCATCCCTTCACTTTTAGTCTGTGTATGTCTTTGGGTTTGAAGTGAGTCTCTTGTAGGGAGCATAGAGATGGGTCTTGTTTGTTTATCCATTCTGTAATTCTATGTCTTTCAATTGGTACATTCAGTCCATTTATATTAGGGTGATTTTCAATATATATGTACTTACTGCCATTGCAGGTTTAGATTTGTGGTTACCAAAGGTTCAAGGACAGCTTCTTTACTATCTAACAGTCTAACTTAACTCACTTATTACACTATTTCAAACACCATCTAAAGGTTTTTTCCCCCTTCTCCCCTCTTTTTCTTCCTCCTCCATTATTTATATATTAGGTGTCATATTGATTACTCTTTCTGTATCCCTTACTTTCTATTTAATTTTGCACTTGCTTAGTAATTAATTGGTCTACTCCCTTTACTGTGGTTTTAAATTTTCTCTTGTGCCATCTATTTAGCCTTAGGAGCACTTCCATTGATAGCAGTTCCTTTAAAATATACTGTAGAGATGGGAGGTAAATTTCCTCAACTTCTGCTTGTCTGGAAATTGTTTAATTCCTGCTTCAAATTTAAATTACAATCCTGCCAGGTAGAGTTTTGTTGTTTGGAGGTGTTTCTGTTTCATCGCATTAAATATATCATGCCACTGGCCTGTAAGGTTTCTGCTGAGAAGTCTGATGATAACTTGACAGGTTTTCATTTGTATGTTATCTTTTTTCTATCTCTGGCTGCTTTTATTACGGTGTCCTTGTCCTTGATCTTTTCCATTTTAACTATTATTTGTCTTGGTGCTGTCTTCTTAGGCTCTCTTGTATTGGGAGATCTGTGTACTTCCATGGCCTAAGATACTATTTCCTTCCTCCGATTGGGGTAGTTTTCAGCAATGATTTCCTCAAAGAGACTTTTTATCTATATTTCTCTCTATTCTACTTCTGGTAATCCTACAATATGAATATTGTTCCATTTGAATTGGTTGTACAGTCCTCTTATTTTTCTTTCATTCCTAGATACCCTTTTTTTCTCCCTGTGCCTCAGCTTTTTTGTATTCCTGTTCTCTAATTTCTGTTTATTTACCATTTCCTCTACCTCATCTAATCTGCTTTTAAATCCCTCCATTTCATGTTTCATTTCAGATACTGTATTTTTCAAAGTTTCCAGCTCTTTCTTGAAGTCTCCCCGAGATCTTGAATATGTTTCTGTAGCTCCTTGAGCAAGTTTCTGATTTTTGTTTTGAAATCTTCAAGAAGATTGGTGATTTCAGTTTCACTGAAAGAGCCCTCTTTCTGGTGTTTTAGAGATGGTTTTGTACAAGATTCTTTGGCCATTTCATACTTCTGATGAATACTACAGAATAATAACTTTGTTTAGGTAGTGCCATCTAGTGCTCAAAAACTCTACTCTCTGGAACAGCCCAGCACCTGGAGTGATGGTGGGGGTCACAGGCGTGCAGTGCCAGGGCCTGCTGAGATGAAAAAGCTCTTTCCTGCTTCCTGGCTGCAATGCCTGCCTCCACTGCCAGGGCCATTGGGCTGAGTTCACAGGGAAGAGCCTCTGTGCTATGCCCCTGTAGCTGCTGTAGGCAGGTCCAGCCTCTGGATGGCCTGGCATGATGATGGTGGCTGCAGGTGAGTGTACAGGTGCCTGCTGGGTGGAAGGGGTAGCAGGCTGAGAGTCCTAGTATGGGGCCTTGGCACTGCATTGCCATCCTGGGGGATGGAGCCTCTGAAGCTCCTGAAAGTTCCCAAACTTCAGAGCTGAGTGTGCCAGGATGATTTTATCCACCTGTCCTCTCTCCTGACATCAAGCTCTGTGTAATCATTGCCCCTTTAGCAGCCCTCTCATTGTTGGGAACTCTTTCAAAGTGCCCACCTTTCTTTTGATCTGGAGTAGCCAGTTGTGGGCATCTGTTCTCCACAAACAGCTGTAATCTCAGTCTTTCCAGGTATTCTATTTGTCTTTGCTTTCCAACCCCTCTAATCTCCAGAGCACCATGTAATATGGGTTCATGGTCCCAGGATGAGTGTTTAGCAGTGCTGGGCTTCTATTCCCTCCCTGCTCTGTTTCTCTTTCTCCTGCCTGTGAGCTGTGGTTGGGGAGGAGGGCCTGGGTCCCACTGGATCATGGCTTTGCTACTTTACCCTTTTCTATGAGGTCTTCTCTTTTCCCCAGATGTAAGAAGTCTGTTGCAGTTTTCTTTCAGGTCATTCTTTCACGGTGAGTTGTATTTGCTGTATTTTCATGTTATATGTGGTTTGTGGGGAGGTTTCTGCCTCACTTCTCATGCCACCATCTTTTCTCCTTGTTTCAAATGGTATTTCTATTTTTAGTCTTTTGAAGAAGCTCCATATTGCTTTCCACAGTGGTTGAACTAATTTACATTCCCATGAACAGCATAGGAAGTTTCCTTTTTCTCTGCATCCTCACCTGCATTTGTTGTTCCTGGGGTTTTGGGTGTTGGCCATCCTAACTGGTGTGAGGTGATATCTCATTGTGGCTTTATTTGCATTTCCTTGATAATTAGCAATGTGGAGCATCTTTTGATATGCCTGTTGGCCATCTGAATATCTTCTTTGGAGAAGTGTCTGTTTAGATCTGCCCATTTTTTAATCAGGTTATTTGCTTTTTTGGTGTTGAGGAGTGTGAGCTCTTTATATATTTTGGATGTTAGCCCTTATCAGATATATCATTTATGAATATATTCTCCCATACTGTAGGATGTCTTTTTGTTCTGCAATTGTGACATTTCTTAATCAAAGCAGTAAAACTGAAAAATTTCATACTCTAGGAAACCATACATTGATTACTGTGGGGCAAAGTTTTTGGGCTAAGAATCTTGTATTTACCATCCTATCTTGTTTTCTCAATAGATAGGGAGAAAAAGCAGTGTCAGCAGTTGCTAATAGACACAAGCCGTTCAACATCCAGAATCTTGTTCTCAAGTATTGGTGGAATGTAAGTAACACAAGAGCATAGACTCGCACCTATTTTGTTCATTGGTGTATCTCTAGAACTTACCTCACAGTAGGTGTTCCATTCATATTTTTCTAGTGAATGATTGTATCACTGTTATTTAAATTTTAAATGAACTTTTCCTGCACTAATGTTTATAGGTTTTTATTTGAAAGAATAGCAGATAATGCAAAAAGAAAAAAAAGTGGAGGATATGGTAGTGGTGGTGGAGAGAGAGAGAGAGCCACAAGGAAGTGTTTGTAATCAAGAGAGAAAGTATAAAAAGGCATTTTAAAACATCTTATAGTTCTCATATTATTGTTATAAAAGTTTGGCTCAATAGCAGTGGTTGTCAGCAGTTGGGAAGAGGTAGGGAGAAACCAGCACAGGAGAATTTTAGGGCAGTGAAACCATTCTATATGATACTACAATGGTCTATACATGCCATTAGAAATCTGACAAAACCCAGACTATGCATAGCACCAGGAGTAAATCTGAATGTAAACTGTGGACTTGGGATGATTATAATGTGTCAAGTGCAGGTTCATTAGTGGCAACAAAAGGTTTATCTGCTGCAGGATATTGCTAGTGGGGGAGGCTGTGTGTATGGGGGATGGCAGGGGGTACACGGGAACTCTTAATATCTTCCACTCAATTTTGTTGTGAATCTTCAGGTGTTCAAAAACATAAAGTCTATTTTTTTTTAAAGTTAAGCTAAATGGCAACCTCAGGGTAAATCTTCCACTGAGCATTATAAAATAAAACCACTTCCCCTGGAAAATTAATAAATGAGGTTTCTTTTGCTTTCCATCTTTGGTATCATGGGTTAATCATTTCAGCTATAATGGAAAAACGTGCTATTTTTATTTTCCCATAAATTTTAAGTTTCATTTTATAAGAAATGCATAAAATGGTGTATGAAACTATAGGACTTTGTGGATGCATAAATCCAGCTATCTATTCAATAGTTTGTTCCATAAAAAATAATTTAGACTCTAGATTGCCCATGGTAACATGCCAAATATTCTAACAAATGTAAAAAAATTTTTTAAGTGATAATTTTCTTCATTTGTGAGTCTGCTTGCCATTTTCAGAACATTTACACATATATGTTTCCTTGTATTTTTCACAAACCAGGGCAATTAAAAAGAAGGTCTTAAATTCCCACCTGATAAATTTTTATTAATTACAGTTTTAACATTAGTTTAAAAAATTTTTAAATTAATTTAAAACAATATATATTTTGCAGAAAGATAAAGTGAAAGCAAAATAGAATTTTAAAATGAAAACAGTTTCCTTTCATTTAATAAAATAACTTTAATTTTAAAAGTTTTATCTTTAGACTATTCATATCTGAAGAGTAATCTTTTGGGTCAGAGGTGTTATTCAGAGATATTATTTGTGTATAGAAGTGGGAAAATTTTATCAAATTCAGGTACTAGATGTAAAATGTGTTATTAGTAAATTTGGGAAAAATAAATTTGAGATAAGTGACAGCTTGTCAAGTAACAGACAGAACACAGGAATGGACCTGGCAGAACCAAGAGATGTTTTTTGTTTTTTTTTGATGCAAGAATAAGGGATGCCAAGAACACAGTTGTTAAAATGACCTAGTAAAGTTAAAGTCCTTTGAAAGGTTGAACTTTGGTTGCCTCGTGTTGATGGCCTTGGGGAGAAAGCCCTTCATTAATGTTGCCTGTTACAAACCTTTATGGTACAAAAGAAGCAAATAGGAAAGAGAAGAGAAATAACTTGTGTGTAGTTAGTTCTGCCTTGGAGGAGTTTGAGAAGAGTTGGTATTGCAGTTGAAGGATGAGCACATGTAAGAGTGTAAGAAAGCTGCTGAGAGTATCAGCTCGTTCTTCCACTGATTTTTGATGGTAGTCAACGTTGATTCTAAAGCCCTGTGTTGCACATCACCCTCTTCCTTATTCTCTCTGGAAGAATAAAAACTTGAACAGTATATGTTGGTCACTGGAATTGGATACATTATAGAAATCCATTGATTTGGTGGATCTTGTCCCTTACTAATAGCTAGGAAAGCTAGGCCCACCAGAGTGTCCAGGGTGAAACAAAGACTCATATCATTGCATGAGAATTTCTATAACCCTAGAATAAGAGTAATTTCCTTTTTTGATTTTTTTTCCTACATGTTAGAGGATAATTAGACTTGAAGTATGAATAATTTTGTAATTTCAAATGATTGTTTCATATTATAGAAGATATTGTGCCTTTTGCTATTTCTGGGCACTTAAGAGGTATCTAATTCATGTTTTATAAGTTATGTTATACATATTGATGTGAACATCTTTATTCTGCACTATCATGTTAAGAGTGAGAAATATACACTGTAGTGGAAGGTATAAGTGAACAAGCTTTGATAGCTTTTCTTTTGTTTTCATTTTCTGCTAGAAAGAGGTACATCATTGGTTTAACTTACATCTCTTTGTTTTTAGTTAGATTTCATTTTCATTATTATTAATTATTCCCCCTTGGGTGTGAATTACTAGCTCATGTTAGCTTCCTTCCTGTTTCCGTTCAACATGTTTCCCTATGCTTCCTCCCTTGTATGACTTAAAATACAGTAGGAACAATAAGGGAACGTATTCAAAGAACTGTAACATAAGTTAAAATGCTTCAATCAGACTAATACCACTTCACTGAAATTATTCTTGATAAGTTTTTGAGCAACATTCATTTTGCGATATTTTGAAGTGTACTCATATATTTGCCTTCTCTCCTCCACAAAACTCCCCCTATTCCTCTTTCCTATCTCTGAATTTATCTAGTTACCCAAACCACAGATTTTTGGATCGTATTAACTTCTATCTTTCCATCATCTCCCACATACACTCCATCTCCAAGCTTTACCAATTCTACTTACTAAAAATTTCTGGCAGCATCCATTTTTCTCTATTTAAGTCACCCTTGTAGATTTAGCCCTCTACCACTGCAATAAAGCAAATATCCAAATAAAGTAAATCAAGTGATTTTTTTGGTTTTCCAGTGCTTGTTAAAGTTATGTTTACACTGTGTTGCATATTAAGTGTGCAATAGCATTATGTCCAGAAAATCAATGCACATACCTTAACTTAAAAATACTTTATTGCTAAAAAATACTAACCATTATCTGAGATTTCAATGAACCCTAATCTTTTTGCTGGTGGAGAGTCCTGCCTTGATAATGATGGCTGCTGATTGATCAGAGTGGTGGTTGCTGAAGGCTAGGTAGCTGTGGCAATATTTTAACATAAGACAATGAGTTTGTCATGTCAACTGACTTTCCTTTCATGAAGGATTTGTCTGTAGCACTTGATGCTGTTTGATAGCATTTTACCCACAGTTAGAACTTCTTTGAAAATTGACATCAGTCCTCTCAAACCCTGCTGCTGATTTATCAACTAAGTTTATATAATATTCTAAATTCCTCCTTGTCATTTCAAAAGCATCTTCACCAGGAGTAGATTCCATCTCAAGCAATAATTTTCTTTGCTCATTCATAAGAAGGAACTCCTTATCCATTCAAGTTTTATCATGAGATTACAGTAATTCAGTCATACCTTCAGGCTCCACTTCTAATTCTAGTTTTCATACTTTGTCCACCACATCGACAGTTACTTCCTCCGCTGAAGTCTTGAACCCCTCAAAGTCATCCATGAGGATTGAGATCAATTTCAAACATACAAACTCCTGTATGTGTTGACATTTTGACCTCTTCCTGTGAATCACAAATGTTCTTAATGACATCTAGAATGGTGAGTCCTTTCCAGAAAGTTTCAAATTACTTTGTCCAGGTCCATCAGAGTATATTTCTTAAATAATAAGACTTGAAAGTTAAAATTACTCCTTGATCTGTTAGCAGGCATGAAAATAACAATCTCATTGTCCGCCTCCATGAGAGCTCTTGGGTGACCACGTGCATTGTCAATGAGCAGTGGTATTTTGAAAGGAATCTTTTTTTCCTGTGCAGTAGATTTCAACAGTGGGCTTAACACACTCAGTGAATCATGTTGTAAACAAATATGCTGTCATTCAGGCTTTGTTGCTCCATTTATAAAGCACAGACAGGGTAGATTTCACATAATCCTTAGGGCCTCAGGATTTTCTGATTTATAAATGGGCATTGGCTTCAATTAAAAGTCACCAGCTGCATTAGCCCCTAAAAGAGACTCAGCATGTTCTTTGAAGCTTTGAAGCCAGGCACTGACTTCTCTTCTCTAGCTATGAAAGTCCTACACAGCATCTTCTGATATGAGGTTGTTTAACATCCATTGAGTATCTGTTTTTCAGTGTAGCAACTTTCATTAAATGATCTTAGCCAGCTCCTCTGGATACCTCGCTGCAGCTTCTACATCAGCACCTGCTGCTTCCCTTTGTACTTTGATGTTATGGAGATGGCCTCTTTCATTAAATCTCATGAACCAACCTCTTGCAACTTCAAACTTTTCTTCTGCAGCTTTCTCACCTCTCTCAACATTCAGAAAATTAAAGGGAGTTAAGGCCTTGTTCTGGATTAGGTGTTGGCTTAAGGGAAGATTGTGGCTGGTTTGATCTTCTACCCAGACCACTCAAGCCTTCTCCATATCAGCAATGAGGCTGGTTCACTTATCATTAGTGTGCTCACTGGAGAAGCATTTTTCATTTCCTTCAAGGACTTTTCTTTGCCTTCACAACTTGGTTGACTATTTGGTACAAGAAGCCCAGCTTTCAGTCTATCTCAGACTTTGACATGCCCTTCTCACTAAGCTTAATCATGTCTACCTTTTGATTTAGGGTGATAGACGTGTGGCTTTTCCTTTCACCTGAATACTTAGAAGCCATTGTAGGGTTATTAATTGTCCTAATTTCAATATCATGTCTCAGGGAATAAGCAGGGCCTGGGGAAAGGAAGAAGAATAGAGGGAAAGACTGATTGGTGGAGCAGTCAGATCTCACACAACATGTGTAAATTAAGTTTGCTGTTTTATATGCACTCCATTCCAGGCACCCAAAACAATTAAAATAGTAATAGCAAAGATCACTGATTCACAGATCACCATAGCAAATATAATAATAATGGAAAAGCTTGAAATATTGAGAGAATTACCAGAATGTGACACAAAGACATGAAGTGAGCAAATGCTGTTAGAAAAACAGCGCTGATAGACTAGCCTAGTGCAGGGTTGCTACAAACTTTCAATTTGTAGAAAACGCATTATTGGTGCTGTACGCTAACATACGTATGCCTGGATCTCACTTGGCTTACTGAATTGGGCAGCCTAACTTGGCTCCTTGCTAATAGTCTTTCCTCTATCCATCTTCAAAATACCCTCTATTCTAATCCATCAGCCATATCTTCTGACTATGTCCCTTTTTCCCTGTGTATGTGGATCTTCCTCCACAGAACCATTAAATATTGGAATTCTTATTTCTGTTCTCATTTAATGCTCTCTCTCAAAGGGAGAGCCCTCATTCTTGCCCTCTCTTTAGTTCAGGATCTGTAGGCCAATCATTCTTAAACTTTTATCTTTAATCTAGACTTCTCCTATATGACCCAGATAATCTACTTGAATTTCTCAATATTTCTACTTGAATGTCTATAGCTCAAAGATTTCCAGATCAACAAATAGGATTCTGAAGATGAACTTCTACTTTTCTCTTTTTCAAGCTATAAGCCAGAACCCAGAGTCATCTTTGTCACTTCTCAGTCCCTTTTAATCTTCTCTAATCCACTACCAAACATTGCAGATATGACCTGCTAAATATCTTTTGAATCCATCCCCATTTCTCTATTACCACTGCCACTATTCTCATCCAGAATATAATTTGCCTAAAATTCTAATAGTCTCTAACCTTTCTACACCACTCCTATTCCCCCAATCTGGTCTTATTTTCCATGCTTCAAGGAATGATATTTTCCAAAAATCTATCACATTTCCTGCATTGCTTTAAGGCTAAAACAGAATACTTGGTATGGCTGCAAGGCCATGGGGAGCTGCCCTAACTTCCTCTTTCCTGGGTTCTCTCCTGCTCTCCTTTGCCACCTGTGCTTCCACCTTGCCAGACTTCTTTGTATTCCTCTCATATTCTATGCTCCTTCCAGCCACATTCCCTCAGTCTGGAATGTTCTCCATATTCTCCCCTCTTCCTATACACAAAGCCCATGGTTCCCCCTTGAACAACACATCTCAAGTGTCATTTCACCAGCAATCTAGTTCAGGTTCCTTTGCTACATGATCTGAGCAGACACTGTTTCTCTCTTCACAGCAATTATCTCCTTTATATTCTTAATAGACTGTAAGCCATGTAAAAGCTGAGGCTATATCTGGTTTTGCTTGTCATTGTATTTCCAGATGCTATCATGTCACCTGAAACTCAATCACTATTTATTAAATAAATAAATGGCATTTCCAAAATTCAAAGGGGATCATGTTCTTCTCATGTTTAAATCCTTTGGATAACCTTCCATCCTGCTCAGAATAATGTTCAAACCCCTTAACATGGTTTATAATTCACTTTATGCTCTGCTTGCTGGTTCAGTCCCCAACCTCATCTCAATTGAGTCTCAATATATCAGTGTTTATTGAGCACCTCGTATTTACAAGATGGTGCCATGTGCAGAGGATTTATTGATGAACAGGATAGATACTGTTCATATACTTATGAATATTATAGTGCAGGAGAGGCATCAAATGAGCAATGACAATTTTAATTAACCAAATGTTATTTAAGTTATAAAAACATTGCCTCCTTCATACTCTTATGTTCCAGCCAGCCATAGCAAGTTATTTTGTCTCCCAAACACACTATAGTTATGTCTTGTGGTCTTTGCAAATGCTGTTACCCTGTCTTACACTGACACACTTGTTTTCCCCCTATTGACCCTTACCAGTCCGTACCCAAGTTTGCCTGGTTTGTTCTTTCTTACTAAAATTAATGTTTTTCCAATATTTCCCTTCCGAGCTCCTGTAGTACCTTGTAATTCCTGTACTTTCACACTTAAACAGCATCTCTTACTTGACTATATGTTCTAGGAGGGCAGGCCTGCATCTGGCTTTGTCACTGTGTCAAACATATAACAGCTGGGGAATAGATCTTGATTGAATGAATGGATGCATATCAAGTAACTGGACGCTCAAAGCCTATGGGAGTTCAGAGTAGAGGAGGTTACTATAACACAAGAGAAGAATAATTTATGCAGCAGTTAAGATTCCTTATTTAACCAGGAGAAAGTTTTATTTGAGTTACAGCCTTGTCAACAGCACGTTTAAAATTACCAAAGTTTGGTTTCTCCCTTTCAGGATATTATTGTGTGTTGGCAAGGAGATTTCAGCTATCAGCAAGGATCCTGCTATCAGAAAAATCCTTTCTAGCACATTCTTACCAGCACTCTTTCAGCTGTGTATTAAAAAAAGTTGGAGGTTCCTGAGTAAAATTTCCTTAGAGACATATTTTTTTGGTGTTCTATCCCAGACCACAGAGGGTCATGTCACATCCCATTAGAACCAGGGAAGATAGCAGACAGTTTTCCTGTATGTGCTGATGGAAGCCACTGTTTTAATCATCCAGTCTGGCCAAATGGCCATGGAAATAACTTATCTTTCTCACTCAGAGAGCCTGAGAGGGGTTGGGAGACAATGAGTGTGATTCCTGACATGAAAAAGACAGAGAGATTTCAAATAATGTGTTTGTTGTATAGGAAAAAATGCAACACATGCCTTGCAGATCCCTGCAAGGAGCTGCGGCAAAGGAGACCTTCTACAGTGCTTGGGGAATTCCTGTGACTTGGGTACCAAGTTTAGAAACTTGGCTATTTTTGTGTTTGCTGGTTTTTTTTTCTAATTATTTTCATTTAATTTCTTCTTAGAATTTAATGAAATTCTCCTTGAAAATGTCAGCTGGCCCCACATGTTCTGTGAGAAACCATGGAAAAGTGTGTGTATTTTGTGTTGTTAATAGGTAAACCGAGGTATATTAAATTTTTGAAGAGTTTATTTGAGCAAACTTGGATTAGAATCAGGCAAGAGTAAACTGAAAGTGGTGAGGACAATCCGCCAAGTGGAGCTGGGGAAAGGCTTTTGAAGGGCAGATGCAGAAGCAAAGCAACTTCATGGTGCTTCACGGGTAATGCGCTTTTCACAAATTGAAGGTTCGTGGCAACCCTGCGTTGAGTAAGTCTATTGGCTCCATTTTTCCAAGAGCAGTTTTGCTCACTTTGTGTCTCTGTGTCACACTTGGTAGGTAATATTTAAAACTTTTTCATTATTATTATACTTGTTACAATGATCTGTGATCAGTGATTATGACTTGCTGAAAGTTCAGATGATTGTTAGCATTTTTTAATTCAGGTATGCACATTAGTTTTTTTGGACATTATTGCATACTTAACAATATGGTGTAAACATAACTTATATGCACTGGGAGACAAAAAAATTTAAGTTGATTTGCTTCATTGTGATATCCGCTTTATTGCATTGGTCTAGAATCAAACAGAAAATATCTCTGAGGTACATGCCTGTCTTTGATTGGCTATAGCTAAAGGATGCTTTATTTGGGAAAGCCTAGTTGGCTGTTGTGATTGGTTGTTCTTAGGTTTTGATTTCTCAGTCTTGAAGCATTTACAGGAATTGACTCTGGTTTAGGTTTCAGTTTGCTTATGTAGGCTGCTGAGACATTAGAGCCACCCCCATCTAATAACCTCCTTGTTTAATTACTTTAATAGTGTTTTCTTTTGTTTGTTTCTTTTTGATATACGTTACAGGTCTGGTCATAATATTAAAAAGGGTGTGTACTTCCTGGAGGGTCAAGCAAAGGGCTGGCGTCGAGAGTTAATGTGAGAGACTATGGCATAGTGGAATAGTAAGGGAAGTTGACTTCACTTGTTTCATCAAAATGCATCCAATCTTAGATGGTCTGTCCTTTATGCAGTGAGAAATTTAATCTTCTGAGTCTAATATTGCAGCACAATATTTAAAGACCACACGCTTTAGAGTTTAATGCCTTATTTTCTTCACTACAAAAAAATATTCCCAGGATGATGATGATGATTTTTTAACAAACTATTTATGTTTTCAGTTTTAACAAACTATTGATATTACAGCATCCATTTCTGACTTACAGCACTTTTAACGGACATTTATTTATGTATTTTTGATCATAGACCTAATTACATCAACAGACACAGACTAACATGGAAATGCTGAAGCTATTTTATGCTTCTGGTATTTTGGAGGGAATTTATAAACCATTCAGAGAGTTTTATGTATATTAACAAAAAACGAAAACAAAAAGCAAAAAAGTCCAAGAAAAACTACTTTTCTCCAAAATGAAATATATTTAAAATGCTAGCTAGCAGGCATATAAAAAGGTCTTCACCTTTGGATTATCACTTTGCATTCAAATGCTCATAGCTGTTTTAGAAAACTCAACGCCCACACCACAGGATCTTGCTCCTCTTTAATTTTCTCTAATTTGTGTAGTGAATAACCAAATACTCATAATGCAATTAGAAGATAATCAGGCTTGTAATTATGTTAATTGCTGGAGACTTACATCAATCCTCCAGCAAAGTGATAGGATTTCAGGGGAACTATTAACATAGCAAGAGAGTGAGGGAAAGACCGGGATGGGAGATTGGGTAAATTCATCAACAGCTTTGACTCGTATCATTTAACAGCACCGAGAAGACACTGGAGCCATATGTGATAGGGGTCTTCAGGGGAGATGCTTAGAAAACAGGGTTTAAGGTTCCAGAAAATCAACCTCTTTTGTTGGTTTTCTTCCCATAAATAATCACATCGTCTACTTATATTTATCATAAGAAACCTAACTCAAAGAAAACAGATAAGTAGATGTGAGGGAGAATTATTTTTTGCCTGTTACTCCAGTCTTCCTCTTGACTGAAAAAAACAAAAAAACAAAATAAAGCATTATTACAGTCTATACTTCTACACTGGAAGTGTCTTTTTCTTAAATGATGATGACCAGCGGTCAAGCCATAACTACGTTGTAATCTATTTGAAGATTGCTATTCACCCATTAAATCTGTATAGTTCAGACATTATTTATTTCTAAAAACAATACATTAAAATATTAATTCAGATTTTCAACTCTTCTTAGAGCTGGCTGGAGCTCAGCTGGACATCCTAGGGCCTGCTCTGGGCCAGCATGTCTTGCCTTTTTCATTAGTATGAATAATTTGAGAAACCTGTCCATTTTTTTTATTTCACCCACTTCTGCTGGCAGGTGAAAAAGACCTGTGATGTGGTTTAACTGCTACTTAGAAAATATTTATGCCACCACATTTTTACTACTTCAAGAAGTTAAAATTAGAATTATCTCATGAAGCATTGTGGAGAAAGGGGAAACCTCATGCACTATCGATGGGATTGTAAATTGGTGCAACAACTATGGAAACCAATTTAGAAGTTCCTCAAAAATTTAAAAATAGAACAACCATATAACCCAGCAATTCCACTTCTGGGTATATAGCCAAAAGAAATGAAATCACTACTTCAAAGAGAATATCTGTATCCTCATGTTCACTGCAGCATTATTTACAATAGCCAGGTTATGGAATCAACCTAAGTGTCCATTGATGGATGAATGGATAAAGGAAATGTGGTACATATATATAATGGAATGTTATTTAGCCACAGAAAAGAATGAAAGCCTAATTCATGTGACAACATGATGGACCTTGAGGGTATTATGTTAAGTGAAAAGTCAGACAGAAAAAGACAAATACTGTATGATCTCACTTATGTGTAGAATCTAAAACAAGCCTGACTCAGAAACAGAGAACAGGTTGGCAGTTACCAGAGGCAGGAGGTGGAGGGGTGGGGGAAATGGATGAAGGTGCTCAAAGGGCACAAAGTTTCAGTTGTAAAATTAACAATTTCTGGGGATGTAGTGTAAAGCATGGTGACTACAGTTAACAACATTGTAGTGATATTTGAAAGTGTTAAGAGAGTATATCTTAAAAGTTTTCATCATAAGAAAAAAATGATAACTAGGTAATGGATATTAACTAAATTTATTGTGGTAATTACTTTGCATTATATATATATATCAATACATTATGTTGTTTACCTTAAACTAATACCATGTTATATGTCAATTACATCTCAATAAAACTTGGAAAAAAAAATAAGCAAAGGGGGAAAACAAAGACCACAGTCATCTATTTGGAATAGAGAATTTACTCAACAATAATACAAAATTATATTTCATCACCATTGGCCCCCTGGTTAAATGGGGAAAAATAACCTCACAAAATTTTTGTTTATTATTTGGAAATAAAAGACCAGGAGATCTTCTGAGAGCAATGCAGCTGAATGTCATCTATCGATTATGATTAAGATAAATTGAAAGGCTTTTCCTTTTTCAAATGTTTGCAGACTAAAGTGACCATATGCAACAAAAGTAGGGCCATAAAAAGCCAAATATCTATCATCAATACTCAATGTTAATATACACAATAGCTCATTTCCATCATAACTTATATTTTATATCCTTAATGTCAGAATAAACTGACAAATTTGGGTTTATAGTTCACCATTAGTTTACTGCTTCTTGGCCCTTTGGGAAGCATAATGGAAGTATACAGTGTAAATAGTAAGAATCCTATAAATTGAGTTACATACAGTATGTTACATACTACTTGCTAATTTTCTGCCACATTTTGATTAATTGTTAACCATGAAAGCAAACACTGGTTCTTAAGGTTTATAAAATTTTGAGTCATGAAAATGACCCACAGGACTAGAGTTTACTGGCTACTAGAAAGCCAGAAAGGAAAATACATGCTGAATGTACAACTATTTTAAAGGAGATAGTTCTTCAGAAGTCACCAGTCAACAAGCAATTTATTTAGAAATAAAAGGATGATGCTATCATCAATAAAAAAGTAACCACCAGTTTCAAATATTCAAGAATAAATAAGGAGTTTTAAAAAGGTCCAAATTTTGTGAAATGGAGTGATAGAAAAATATATTACTCATAGAAACTAGAAACTTTCCCTGTAAATTATTTATGGTTGGCAAATTGTCCCCAAATCCAATTAGACAAGCTGATGTTCTTGGAAGAGATCTCAGACTAGCTCATTACATTAAGTCCATAAATTTGTTCTTTCAGAAACCCCCAAGTAGGAAACTAATCATTCAGAGAGTTTCTTGCTTTTTCTGATTCTTTAATTTCTACTTGTGTCATTGGCTAGAATTTTATTTTTACTGAGCACAGAAGTAATTGATCCAGAGAAATTTATTTAACTTATAAAACATCACTTCAAATAAGATGCAGATTTAGAGATAATTCAGTTAACATTCTACGATGATTTCTTATCAGTATAAAAATGTGAATTTCATCTCCAAACCTCTTAATTATATGAGAACAGAAATTATGGTAATATTGTTACATAAGGAAGGAAAGGATTTAAGCCTTAAAACTGCACTCCTTGAGACTGAAATGAGTTTTATAAACACTTGCTTCTTTTAGTCCCTTTCAAGGCCACAGAAAAATGGAAGTGCCAGTGGTTGAAGACTAATTACAGGGATTGTGGTCAAACTAAGAATGAACAGATGGCTTACCTTCGAACTGCATGGAGGTAAATACACTGTATACTATTTATAAATAACTTTTCTCTATGAGATAAATGGGGTACAGTGTTTTCTATATTAAAATATCACATTTTAGCCTGATTAGTTTTATAAAATGTTATAAAAAGAAATTAAAACATATTTTGCTTTCATAGTCCCTCCTTTACCAATGTGCTTTTTTTCCATGTTCCAATTTCTAGTATAATCCAAATAATTAGGTTTCTGCAGATTTCCTCCAAATTGTATTCAGGTTTCGCTTAACTCTACAGCAAGATTTTAGCTTATCCCACTTTATGATGATTTATTTCCTTCCTTGTTAAAATACTTCAAATGAGTGATTAATGCAATGGAGAGTAGCTAAAACCTATATTTAAAGTTTAAAAATGATTGGGCCCAGACATCCTGAGAATATTAAAAAATTGAAAGTGGCTAGACATGAACACTGAAATTACTTTGCTTAAGAGCTGGTATTTGTCAAAATCAAGCTTATGGCTCTCGACAGGGACATTCACAACGTGCTTTAAAAGTAAATATTCCACCTGTATAACCTGAAATCCTCTGTGAAAACTCTAGGAAGAATTGTGTTAAGGACTGACAAAATTATTTAAAGTTTTTTTCCTTTTTGAAGTTTAATTTGTATCCCTAAGTGATATTAATAGTCAAAAAGAAATTCAGAGTTGAAAATGGATGTATGCCATTTATGTGTTAAAAAAACAAAAATGGCATTATGTTTGTGTACTGATGTGAAAGCCTTTTTTGATTTATATGGGAAATACTAAAAGAAAAAATAAAGATTTTTATTTAAAAATTCAATGCTGTATTTTTTCTGGTTGAGAGTTGGTTCAAAGGTTACTTGAATGATTTGAATTGTTGAGAGAATGGCTAATCACCACATTTGTTAGGGCTGAAAGAAGTGTCAATGTGGTTTCCATTTATTGAGTAAAAACTATTTTCAACAAATTAATGTACACATAGTAAAACTTTTGAGATTTAGATAAAATGTTGGTTTTTGCATGTTTGTGGAGAACTTTAAGAGCAACATAAGCATACAACTGTAGAAAATGGTTTGTCTTGAAATAAATCTTTAAAAATTTGATCAAATGGGCACATTATTTTAGAGACAAAAAACTGTTAGTGGTTGTAGGTCATGGAGGTGAAGATATTGAAAAATGGGGTAGAAAATTACATTTAAAAATACACACAAGTAATGTAAGTTCATTAAACTCACAGTCAATGATACTGGGCAGGTTATAAATCTTGGATGAAGGAACACTGTTACAAAAAGGACATGTAAAACTAAAAAAAAAACCTTTGAATTTAAACCAAAAATATACCATAAGATGGACATAAATCATACACCAATATTTCATACAAAGGCTTATACCAGTAAATCAAATATGGTATTTTATTTCACAAAAAGTTCAGAATGTGCCATTGTGCAAATGACATTATAACTATAGAAAGGTGTACTTTCTCCTTTTCAACAGTGTGTGGTATAAAATAACATACCAAATTTATACTCACAAATTTCTCAGTTATGTTAAAAACCACGTAAATGTTGGATTATAAAATACATATTTTTATAGGAGTGACAATAAAGGGGTGCTTATGGGTTATAAGACTATGTTATTTGACTTATTTACTCAAATTGCTAAATAATACCTGTAGAGAAATCCTAAGTAAATGGGAAATTAAGAAAATAAAATAATTAAATCATTGAATTATGATGACACCTTTGGAGAGCGTGAAACATCAAACAAGCCTGGTCCATTTGACAGTTCCCTTAAAGAGACAGAAGAGAAAGCCTCCTTATGGCTATTCAAATGAATATTTTAATCACTATTTTTGTTAAAGCATCATACTATTACTGGCATGGAATGAAAAATCCGTAAAGCATTTTGATTAAGCACACTGAAATTGTGTTTCTCCAGTTAATGTATGAACTGAATTAGGATTTATTGAAGATAAAAATGTCACTTTAGATATGTAATAACTCCTGCAGTCTCAAATGAATGGTAATATCACAAATGGATGATAAAAGATTAAGTCCATTTTACATAATACGTTATGTAATTTAGAAAGCAATAGACTGTGTGGAAAAGGGCTGTTTTTAATACTTCTGATTTCCCTATAAATGGAATAGAGTAGTGCTGCATACTATTTTAAACAGTAAATAACTCTCTTGCTCCTCAAAACTATATTTTACTTTTCAATGAGTCATGATTTGCAAAAGTAACTTTTAATCAAATTTTCATCTTTAGGACAACTAGGAAACCAAATCACCCTTCTTTGATAACTTTGTGTATCCTTCTTATCTGATTTTTAATATTCCTAAACAAGTTAATCTTAACTGTGGTCTAACTTCTGTTTTTATGGAATGGGCTCCATGCTTTTGATCTAACCATAGAAAAGTGCAGTGCAAATAAACTATTTAAAAAAACAAATATTCTAATCTTCAGAGCAAGTTTAAATTTACAGAAAAACTTGAAGATAGTACAAAGAGTTCCCTGCACCCATATTCCTTTATTATTGATGTCTCATGTTAATGTGATATATTTAAAATTTTTTTAATTTTGGTATCATTAATGTACAATTACTAGAACAACATTATGATTACTAGACCCCCTATTATGAAGTCCCCCACACATACCCAATTGCAGTCACTGTCCATCAGCGTAGTAAGATGCTATAGAATCATTACTTGTTTTCTCTGTAATACTGCCTTTCCCATGTCCCCTTCTGCTACATTATGTGTGCTAATCGTAATGCCGCTTCTTCCCCCTTATCCATCCCTTCCCACCCATCAGTCCCAGACCCTTTCCTTTTGGTAACTGTTAGTCCAGTCTTGCGTTCTGTGAGTCTGCTGCTGCTCTGTTCATTCAGTTTTTTCTTTGTTCTTATACTCCACAGATGAGTGAAATCATTTGATACTTGTCTTTCTCTGCCTGGCTTATTTCACTGAGCATAATACCCTCTAGCTCCATCCATGTTGTTGCAAATGGTAGGATTTGTTTTCTTATTTTGGCTGAATAATATTCCATTGTGTATATGTACCACATCTTCTTCATCTATTCATCTACTGATGGACACTTAGGTTGCTTCCATTTCTTGGCTATCGTAAACAGTGCTGTGATAAATGTAGGGGTGCATTTGTCTTTTTCAAACTGGGCTACTGCATTCTTAGGGTAAATTCCTAAGAGTGGAATTCCTGGGTCAAGTGGTATTTCTATTTTGAGTTTTTTGAGGAACCTCCACACTGCTTTCCACAATGGTTGTACTAATTTACATTCCCACCAGCAGTGTAGGAGGGTTCCCCTTTCTCCACAACCTCGCCAACATTTGTTGTTGTCTGTCTTTTGGATGTTAGCCATCCTAACTGGTGTGAGGTGATATCCCCTTGTGCTTTTAATTTGCATTTCTCTGATGATTAGTGATGTGGAGCATCTTTTCATGTGCCTGTTGGCCATCTGAATTTCTTCTTTGGAGAAATGTCTGTTCAGCTCCTCTGCCCATTTTTAATTGGCTTATTTGCTTTTTATCTGCTGAGCTGCATGAGCTCTTTATATAATTTAGATGTCAACCCCTTATTGGATATGTCATTTACGAATATATTCTCCCATACTGTAGGATGTCTTTTTGTTCTACTGATGGTGTTCTTTGCTGTACAGAAGCTTTTTAGTTTGCTATAGTCCCACTTGCTCATTTTTGCATTTGTTTCCCTTGCCCAGGGAGATATGTTCATGAAGAAGTTGCTCATGTCTGTCCAAGAGATTTTTGCCTATATTTTTTCTAAGAGTTTTATGATTTCATGACTTACATTCAGGTTCTTTTATTCATTTTGAGTTTACTTTTGTATATGGGGTTAGACAGTAATCCAGTTTCATTCTCTTACATGTAGCTGTCCAGTTTTGCCAACACCAGCTGTTGAAGAGGCTGTCATTTCCCCATTGTATATCCATGGCTCCTTTATTGTATATTAATTGACCATATATGCTTGGGTTTATATCTGGACTCTGTATTCTGTTCCACTGGTCAATGGGTCTGTTCTTGTGCTAGTACCAAATTGTCTTGATTACTGTGGCTTTGTAGTAGAGCTTGAAGTCAGGAAGCATAATTCCCCCTGCTTTATTCTTCCTTGTCAGGATTGCTTTAGCTATTTGGGGTCTTTTGTGGTTCCATATGAATTTTAGAATTATTTGCTCTAGTTAATTGAAAAATGCTGTAGGTTTTTTGATAGGGATTGCATGGAATCTGTAGATTGCTTTAGGCAGGATGGCCATTTTGAAAATATTAATTCTTCCTAGCCAAGAGCATGGGATGACTTTCCATTTATTAGTGTCCTCTTTAATTTCTCTTAAGAGTGTCTTGTAGTTTTCAGGGTATAAGTCTTTCACTTCCTAGGTATTTTACTCTTTAGATTTATTCCTAGGTATTTTACTCTTTATGATGCCATTGTGAATGGAATTGTTTTCCTCATTTCTCTTTCTGCTAGTTCATTGTTAATGTATAGGAATGCAACAGATATCTGTGTACTAACTTTGTATCCGCAACTTTGCTGAATTCAGATATTAGATCTAGTAGTTTTGGAGTGGATTCTTTAGGGTTTTTTTATATACAGTCTCATGGCATCTGCAAACAAGGACAGTTTGACTTCTCCCTTGCCAGTCTGGATGCCTTTAATTTCTTTGTATTGTCTGATTGCCATGGCTAGGACCTCCAGAACTATGTTGAATAAAAGCAGGGAGAGTGGACATCCTTGTCTTGTTCCAGATCTTAAAGGAAAATGTTTCAGCTTCTCACTCTTAAGTTTGATGTTGGCTGTGGGTTTGTCATATATGGCCTTTATTATGTTGAGGTACTTGCACTACATACCTATTTTGTTGAGAGTTTTTATCATGAATGGATGTTGAATTTTGTCGAATGCTTTTTCAGCATCTATGGAAATGATAATGTGCTTTTTGTCCTTCTTTTTGTTGATGTAGTGGATGATGTTGATGGATTTTCAAATGTTATACCGTTCTTGCATCCCTGGGAGGAATCCCACTTAATTATGATGTGTGATCTTTTTGATGTATTTTTGAATTCGGTTTGCTAATATGTTGTTGAGTATTTTTACACCTAAGTTCATCAGGGATATTGGTCTGTAATTTTCTTTTTTGTGGTGTCTTTGCCTGGTTTTGTATTAGAGTGATGTTGGCCTTGTAGAATGAGTTTGGGAGTATTCCCTCCTCTTCTACTTTTTGGAAAACTTTAAGGATAATGGATATTAAGTCTTCACTAAATGTTTGATAAAATTCAGCAGTGAAACCTTCTGGTCCAAGGGTTTTGTTCTTAGGTAGTTTTGTGATTACCAATTCAATTTCTTTGCTGGTAATTTGTCTATTTAGATTTTCTGTTTCTTTCTGGGTCAGCCTTGGAAGGTTGTATTTTTCTAGAAAGTTGTCCATTTCTTCTAGGTTATCCAGTTTATTAGCATATAATTTTTCATAGTATTCTCTCATAATTCTTTGTATTTCTGTGGTGTCCATAGTGATTTTTCATTTCTCATTTCTGATTCTGTTTATGTGTGTAGACTCTTTTTTTCTTGATAAATCTGGCTAGGGGTTTATCTATTTTGTTTATTTTCTCAAGTAACCAATTCCTGCTTCCATTGATTCTTTCTATTGTTTTATTCTTCTCAATTGTATTTATTTCTGCTTTAATCTTTATTATGTCCCTCCTTCTACTGACTTTGGGCCTCATTTGTTCTTCCTTTTCTAGTTTCATTAATTGTGAGTTTAGAGTATTCATTTGGGATTGTTCTTCTTTCCTGAGGTAGCCCTGTATTTTAATATACTTTCCTCTTAGCATGGCCTTCGCTGCGACCCACAGATTTTGCAGTGTTGAAATATTGTTGTCATTTGTCTCCATATATTGCTTGATCTCTGTTTTTATTTGGTCATTGATCC
This sequence comes from Smutsia gigantea, assembly GCA_032199065.1. Taxonomy (NCBI): domain Eukaryota; kingdom Metazoa; phylum Chordata; class Mammalia; order Pholidota; family Manidae; genus Smutsia; species Smutsia gigantea. The sequence goes on along the minus strand of JAVSCE010013728.1, from coordinate 265,475 downwards.
ATTGATTATTTAGGAGCATGTTATTAAGCTTCCATGTGTTTGTGGGCTTTTTGGTTTTCTTTGTGTAATTTATTTTTAGTTTCATACATTTGTGATCTGAGAAGCTGGTTGGTACAATTTCAGTCTTTTTGAATTTACTGAGGTCTTTTTGTGGCCTAGTATATGATCTAATCTTGAAATTGTTCCATGTGCACTTGAGAAAAATGTGTATCCTGTTGCTTTTGGATGGAGTGTTCTGTGGGTGTCTATTAAGTCCATCTGTTCTAATGGGTTGTTCAGTGCCTCTGTCTCTACTAATTTTGTGTCTGGTTGATATGTCCTTTGGAGTGAGTGGTGTGTTGACGTCTCCTAAAATGAATGCATTGCATTCTATTTTCCACTTTAGTTCTGTTAGTATTTGTTTCATGTATATAGGTGATCCTGTGTTGTGTGCATAGATATTTATCCTCTTGTTGGACTGATCCCTTTATCATTATGTAATGTCCTTCTTTGTCTCTTGTGACTTTCTTTGTTTTGAAGTCTGTTTTGTCTGATACAAGTACTTCAACTCCTGCTTTTTTCTCCCTATTACTTGCATGAAATATCTTTTTCCATCCCTTTACTTTCAGCCTGTGTATGTCTTTGGGTTTGAAGTGAATCTCTTGTAGGCAGCATATAGATGGGTCTTGTTTTTTTATTCATTCAGAAACTCTTTGTTTTTGATTGGTGCATTCAGACCATACATCTAGGGTGATTATCGATAGGTATGTACTTATTGCCATTGCATGCTTTAGATTCGTGGTTACCAAAGGTTCAAGGGTAATTCCCTTACTATCTAACAGTTCAATCGAACTCACTTCATATGCTATTACAAACACAACCTAAAGATTCTTTTTTTTCCCTTGTTTTTCTTCCTCCTCCATTCTTTGTATGTTATGAATCATATTCTGTACTCTTTGTTTATCCCTTGGGTGATATATATTTAGCTTTAGGAATACTTCCATCTATAGGAGTTTCTTCAAAATGCACTTTAGAGGTGTTTTGTGGGAGGTAAATTCTCTCAGCTTTTGCTTATCAGAAAATTGTTTAATCCCTCCTTCGAATTTAAATGGTAATCTTGCTGGGTAGAGTATTCTTGGTTCAAGGCCCTTCTGCTCCATTGCATTAAATATATCATGCCACTCCCTACTGGCCTGTAAGGTTTCTGTTGAGAAGTCTTATGATAGCCTGATGGGTTTTCCTTTGTATGTGATCTTTTTTCTCTCTCTAGTTGCTTTTAAAAGTCTGTCTTTATCCTTGATCTTTGCCATTTTAATTATTATATGTCTTGATGTTGTCTTCTTTGGGTCCCTTGTGTTGGGAGATCTGTGTACCTCCATGGCTTGAGAGACTATCTCCTTCCCCAGATTGGGGATGTTTTCAGCAGTTACCTCCTCAATCACACTTTCTATCCCTTTTTCTCTCTCTTCTTCTTCTGGTACCCCTATAATGCAAATATTGCTGCGTTTGGATTGGTCACACCATTCTCTCATTATTCTTTCATTCTTTGAAATCCTTTTTTCTTTCTGTCCCTCATCCTCTTTGTATTCCTTTTCTCTAATTTCTGTTCCATTTACCATCTCTTCTCCTACATCTAATCTGCTTTTAAATCCTTCCATTGTATGTTTCATTTAGATATGAAATTTCTTAATGATTGAATCTCCGACTTCAATTTGTTCCGGAGTTCTTGAATATTTTTCTGTATCTCCAGAAGCGTGTTAATAATTAATTATTTTGAACTCTCTTTCAGGAAGATTGGTGAGTTCAGTTTCATATGGCCCTTTTTCTTGGGTTTGTGAGATTTTGGTCTGAACCATGTTCTTTTGACGTTTCATATTTCTATGTGGTGCCCACTAGTGTGCAGAAGCTCTAGTCTCTGGAGCTGTTCAGCCCCTAGAGTGAGGCTGGGCATCTTAGGGGAGCAGAGCTGGTGCCTGGGGGGAGGAAATATCTGTTTCCTGATTCCCATCTGTGGTGCCTGTCTCCAGTGTCAGAGCCAGTGGGCCAAGCACACACGTGTATGCCTCAGTGCTTTGTGTCTCTACCTGTTGTAGGCAGGGCCTCCCTCTGGCTGGCCTGATGCCAGCAGCACAGTGACTGCCAGTTTCCAAACCGGTGCCCACAGGCTACGAGGAAGGTACAGCAGGCTGTGTGTCACAGTGGGGGGCCTTGGAGCTGAGTAGGCCGCAGGGGTATGGAGCACCTGAAGCTCCTCAGAGTTCCCAACCAGCTGAGCATATGTGCCCAGACAACCTTGTCCAGCTCTCTCTTCTCCGTTGGAGCAAGCTCCATGCAAACCCTGCCCCTTCAGCATCCCTCTCACTGCTGGGAAGCCTCTCAGACTGCCTGCCTTTCCTCTGGCACAGAGAGGCTGGGTGTGGATTCCCTCCTCCACAAATGGCCGGAATGTCAGTCTCTCAAGCACGCCACCTGTCCGAGCTCCCCAACATCCAGAGCACCACACAATATAGGTTTCTGCTCACAAAGCAGATCTCCAGGGCTAGGTGTTCAGCAGTCCCAAGTTTCCACCCCCTCCCCTGCTCTGTTTCTCTTACTCCTGCCAGTGAGCTGGGGTGGGGGAAGGGCTTGTGTCCCACCAAATTAAGGCTTTCATAAGTTACCCTATTTCGTGAGGTCTGCTCTGTTTGTGAGGTCTGTGTGCAGTCTGGTGCAGCCTTCTTTCTTGTTGCTCTTTTAGGGTTAGTTGTATTAATTTCCTATATTTTTGTACTATTTGTGGTTTTGGTAGGAGTTCTCTGTCTCACCTCTCATGCTGACATCTTGAATCCCTAATGTGATATATTTTTACCATTAACAAACCAGTATTGATACAATATTATTAACTAAAGCCCATTTTTTATTCATATTTCCTTAGTCTGTACTTAGTGTCTTTTTACTGTCTCAGGATCCCATGTAGGATGTCACATTCCATTTAGTCATCATATTTTCTTAGGTTCTCCTGCTGTGAGAGCTTCTCAGACTTTCCTCCTTTTTGTCTGGCCTTGACAGTTTTGAGGCATACTGGTCGGGTTAGGTAGGATGCTCTGCTATTGGAATTTGCCTGATATTTCCCTCTTGAATGTTGCTTTTACTTGTCATTTACCTCAGTTTCCTCCTCACAGCAACCACAAATCTTTGCTGTGTATGAGTAAGCTCTTCAGAAGGATTTTATCACTTGAGAGCTTTTGTTCTAAGTCTTCTGTGCGTGCAAAGAGAAGGTTTCCCTTCCTTGGTCTTTGTGTGACAAGGGCTTGTGTAAGAAACTCTAAGAGTCCAACCAGCACTCTGTCTACCTTGGGCATCAAATCCTATTGCCTTTGTTATAGATTTAATGTCTCCACTTCACAGGCTAAGATGGAAGTTGTTTTAAGACAAGGGGAAGAGGTGTTTAAAGCTATACAAATCAAGTTTGCCTCAAGCCATAAAGTGAAATAGAACAATGAACATGAACAATATTTAAGCTTTTATCAGCACATGGTCAGAAGTACCTCTAGTAGGTGGCACAGTTTGCATTGGTGCTCTCTATATTTACCAAAAGTCTATGTCTGACCAATGTGATCATTTTTTTCCTTAACAGGATGTAATGCTTTCCTAAGAGTCACATTTCATATGAAATAAAATCCTTTAAAAGGTAAGTAATCTGGCACTTAGTGGATGTTTAATAAGTGTTTACTAAGTAGTAACTAATTTAAAAAGAATGATCCATGTGAACTTGGGCAAATTTTATTCACAGATCAATGGATACTTACTCTGTGAAAAATACAGCCCTAAGTGCTCTAGATGAAGCAAAGGTGAAAACAAATGGAAGCTATGGAATTCTCCCTGCTCTGGCACCAGGTTTTCTCCCCATTTGTCCTTCTTCACCTTTAGAAAATCTTGACACTAGGCTCCTCATGCTTTTCCATTTCCATCTTGGGAAAGACATTTAACCTTTCTGAGCCTTAGTTTCATTTTATTAAAGTGGCAAGGATAATACCTATACTGAAGGTTATTGTGGCAGTTCTATGAAGCCAAATACATGAAGAGCCAAGCCCTGCCCTTGGCATATGCTCATTAACACCAAGTCCCCCTCTTCTCCTCTCCATCCTTTCCTCAAGCCTTCTCTAGCCCCATATGTGTCTTGTTTTTACTTTCACTTCCATACTTTAAGCCTTAATTCATTTAATTTGCACACATTATTTCTCTTTTTTCCTCTGTTACAGTATTTTTGCTCCCATTTTCCTTGTCATTTATCCTGATTTTATCAGTCCTTGTTTGCATTTCAAAGTTTAATTTTGTTTTTTTAAGTATAATAAAACTAAGCTAATCCAGCAGAAAACCCAAGAATCTAGGATACTGAATAAAGTTATTGAACATGGTTTTTGAATAATTGTGAACTGGCAGTTGATTTGTAATGGCTAACACCAGATTTGGAGGCTTAATGAGTAGCCAAATGGTGAGGAAATGCATCTGGAAGGGAAAGTTCGGTTGGGCAGGTTCAGTTTGGAAAAAGGAGCATAAGAAAGAGGAAAGCAGATTTTAAGGCATAAAGAGAGAAAAGTAATTCTTTGGAGTTTTTATTTAAAAGTTCAGTACAGAAGTAGAGTCAACTCTTCTTTTAAAAATAAAATCCTTTTTTCATTACAAAGTGTGCCAAAAAATAGGAAAACATTTTACATTGAAATTTCAGAATGGTCAGTTTGTTTTGTCTTTCTCATTTTAATTGTAAAATATAGAAAAAATGAGTGAAATATATACGAATAGTTTAATGGATGATAATGAAGTGACTCCTCATGCTACTACCATTCACTTCAAGAACTAGGACTTTGCTGCCCCTGGAGTCCCCTCTTCTCTTTCCCAGTTATAAGACCCTCTCTTCTTCCAGAGATTTCCACTGTCTTTCTTGCTGCTGTCATTTTCTTGACTTGTAAAATACTATTTACAGGTACTTAAGCGTTCCTAAACAATGTGTTTTCTTTGTGATGGTTTTTGTACCATATATGAATGGACCCATGATATGTGTGAATTTGCTTCTTGTTTCTTTTATTCAACATTATGGTTTATAATGGAGACGTCCATATTGTTGAATGCAGTTGTAGTTCATTCATTTGTATTGATGCATAATAATCATTTCTTGAATATACCACAATTTTAAGTGGATTCTAGTGTTGGTGGATTTTTGGGTGACTTGTAGTATTTGGTATTACAGGCAATGCTGCCATAGAAATTCTTGTACCTGCCTCCTTGCACATATGTATCTTTGCTCCTTTAGGCTACCTATGTAGGTGTGGAATTGAAAGGACATAGGCAATACAATATTTAACTTTCCTGGCTAATTCTGGACTCTATGCTGAGGCAGTTATGCTCACGTGCATGTATATCATCAATGCCTGACTGTGTCAGACTTTGATTTTAATTGTATTTACCTGACTACTAGTAAAGTTCAATACATTACTATATGTTCATTGACCATTTGAATATCATCTTTTGTGAAAGGCCTATTCAAGTCATTGTCCGTTTTTTAATTTATTTGTAAAAGTTCTTTATATATTCTAGATATGCTCTTTTGGCCAATTTTATTTATTGAAAACAACTTATTCCCATCTGTCTTTTGTTTCTTACTTTCTATATGGTGATTTTGGTGAACACTTTTTAAAAATTTAATGTGTTACAATTTATTAATTATTTTCCATAGTGGTTTATGCCCATACATGGACTTCATGTATGTCCCACATTGTTTTCATAATGTTATAGATATTTTTCAAGGTTTATGTCTTTATTACATTTAGGATTTATTATTGTAATTGGAATGAGATCAGTCTAATTTAATTTACTTATTAATTCTCAGAAATTTTTGACCCTCTTCACCTTGATGTGTATATTAGAAGCAAATTTTAGGTTCCATTAAAATGCCATTTGGAATTTGATGAAGTTTTAAGATAATTAATTTGGGGAAAATTGATATTTTAAAAATGAGCATTCCAGTCATAAACATGTAGCATTTCTACAAATATATAGATCATTCTCAATAACACCTAAAAAGGTATTGTAATTTTCTCTGTGTATGTCTTATAGGTCTTATGAGATTTATTTGGTACTTAGTATTGCATTGAAACTAGTATAAAAAATGAGGGATACTAATTCCTATCTTTTTTTATAACATGATATTTGATAATTTTTGCTCTTTAATTTTTCTTGCATTTCAATCTTTCTGTATGGTGTCACCTTCCTCTGCCTACATTACATCCTTTAGCATTTTCCTTAGTAAGAGTCTTCAAGTGACAATCTCAGTTTATTCCACCAGAAAATGCCTTAATTTCACAAATTCTTCAAAAATATTTTTACGGGGGATCCATAAATCTTTCATTCCATTGAAGATATACTTTTACTTACTTGTGGTTTTTATTTATGTTCTTTAAAATCGAGTACATATGTTTAGTTGTCATTACTTTCAATGGTTTGGTGTTTCATAATTTCTCTGCTTATGCTTCTAAAATTAGCTTTCTTTAAAAAAACCTTGATAGGATTTGTTTAGAAGAATCTATGGATTGGCATTTTTCACCAACTATGGAAAATTCTCATCCCATACCTCATTAAAATATTACCTGAACTTTTCTCTCTTCTCTCCTCTGCTCATTTCCCTCACCTTTCTCCTCCCTTCCCCTTTATCTGTCTCTTTAGTTTTTTGTTGAACTACAATTAAAGGTATGTTGGGTGAAAGGTATTCCACATTCATGATGGGAAGTTTCACTATTATTAAAATAACAGTTCTTTCTGAATTGATCTACAGAATCAACGTAATCTCAATTAAAATCCTAACAGGTTATTTTGTAGTTATTGACAAACTGATTAAAAAATTTATATAGAAGTGTGAAAGGCCAAGAATAACCAACACAATACTCAAAAATAATGAATTTGGAGGACTCACTCTACCTAACTTAAAGACTATTAAGCTACAGCAATCAAGACAAGGTTCTGTAGGCAAAACTATAGACACATAGATCAGTGGAACAGAATAAAGAGCCCCGAAACAGACCTACAGAAATTAGTCAGTTGAGCTTTCTCAAAGAAGCAAAGGCACTTTAATGGAGAAAAAAGAGCTAAAAACAACACAAAACAAATGATCATTGAACAACTGGATATACATTTGCAAAGGCAAGGAACCTAGAGATTTCTGAGACCTTCACCAAATTAAATCAAAATACATTACAGATCAAAAGGGAAAAAGAAAAAGTACAAACTTCTAGGAAAACAAACAAACAAAAAATCCAAATGTATTTTGATTTAGTAATGAGTTTTTATATATAACAGCAAAAGTGTGATACTTGAAAATTAAGTGTGATGTGTTAGTTTTTATTAAAATTAAACATTTCTGCTCAGTTAAAGCTATGATTAAGAGAATCGAAAGATGAACCATAGGATGAGAGAAAATATTTGCAAAATGAACATCTGAAAGAGGACTTGTATTGAACATATACAAAGAAATCTTCTCCTTGGGCAAGGGAAACAAAATACAAAATGAACAAATGGGACTACATCATGCTAAAAAGCTTCTGTACAACAAAGGACACTATTAGCAGAACCAAAAGGCATCCTTCTTATGTGAGAATATATTTGTAAATGACATATCCGACAAGGGGTTAACATCCAAAATATATAAAGAACTCACATGCCTCAACACCCAAAAAGCAAATAACCCTATTACAAAATGGGCAGAGGATCTGAACAAACAATTCTCCAAAGAAGAAATTCAGACGTCCAACAGGCACATGAAAAGATGCTCCACATCGTTAATTGTCAGGGCAATGCAAATTAAAACCACAATGAGATATCACCTCACACCAGTTAGGATGCCCAACATAGAAAAGACTAAGAACAACAAATGCTGGCAAGGATGCGGAGAAAGGGGAACCCTCTTAACACTGCTGGAGGGAATGTAAACTAGTTCAACCATTGTGGAAAGCAGTATGGAGGTTCTTCAAAAAACTAAAAACAGAAATACCATTTGACCCAGGAATTCCACTCCTAGCAATTTACCCTAAGAATGCAGTTTCCCAGTTTGAAAAAGACATATGCACCCCTATGTTTATCGCGGCACTATTTACAATAGCCAAGAAATGGAAGCAACCTAAGTGTCCATCAGTAGATGAATGGATAAAGAAGAGGAGGTACATATACACAATGGAATATTATTCAGCCATAAGAAGAAAACAAATCCTACCATTTGCAACAACATGGATGGAGCTAGAGGGTATTATGTTCAGTGAAATAAGCCAGATGGAGAAAGACAAGTATCAAATGATTTCCCTCATCTGTGGAGTATAAGAACAAAGCAAAAACTGAATGAACAAAACAGCAGCGGACTCACAGAACCCAAGAATGGACTAACAGTTGCCAAAGGGAAACAGACTGGGGAAGATGGGTTGGGAGGGAGAAGGGGAATAAGGGGCATTTTGATTAGCACACATAATATGGGTGGCGTCACGGGGAAGGCAGTATAACACAGAGAAGACAAGCAGTGACTCTATAGCATCTCACTATGCTGATGGACAGGGACTATAATGGGGTTGGTGGGGGGACTTGATAATAGGGGGAATCTAGTAAGCACAATGCTGCTCACATAATTGTATATTAATGATACCAAAATAAAAAAAGAACTCTTACAACTCAACAATAAGAAAATAACCCAATTAAAAATGTGTAACAGATATGAACACTTCATCAAAGAAGATATATAGATTCCAACTAAGCATATGAAAAGATGCTCACCGTCATTTGTCAAAACAACAATGAGATATCACTATACACTCATTATAATTATTAAAAAAAACCCTGACAATGCCAATTGCTGGAGAGATGCAAAGCAACAGGAACTCTCATTCATTGCTTCTGGGAATACAAAATAGTGGAGGACAGCTTAGGAGTTGTTACAAAACTAAATATAGTCTGATCATATGATCCAGCTATTACACTTCTACCCAAATGATTTGAAAACATGTCAATACAAAAAGTCTGCATGTGAATGTTTATAACAGTTTTATTCATAATCGCCAAACACTGGAAGTAACCAAGATATCCTCGAACAGGGAAAAGGATAAACGCACTTCAGTGCATCCAAACAATGAAATACTATTCAATAAAAAGAAATAAGGTATCAAACCAAAAAAATACATGGGTGAATCTTAAATGCATATTGATTAATGAACAAAGTTCAAAAGACTATGTAAAGTGTGACTTCAATTTATAGGATATTCTGGAAAAAACAAAACCATAACAATCATAAAAGAAGAGCATTTGTCAAAATTTTATAGCATAGAGAGTAAGTAAACCTTAATGTACACAAATTGAAAAAAATAGTTGGGAAGTTGGGAGACCCCTGGATGAGATAAAAAGTGTAACAAAAGTAAAACTAACTGTGTTAAAGAATACATGAAATAAGCCACTGAAGGCTGAGGGGAAAAGGTGCTGACCAATGTAATTTTGGAAATAAGTAGAGTATAAGTAAAAACTTAGGAAATATGAAAAATGTATTGAATTTAGTTAATTATGATATACCAGTATGGTGGTTTATTCATGGTAACAAATGTGCTATATTAGTATAAGATGTTAATAATAGGGGAAACTGAATGTGGGGTGTATGGAAACTCTCTGTATTCTTTTGTTAAATCTAAAACTCTTCTAAAATAAAAAGTAAAACAGAAGTTAAGCCTTCTCAGTCTATGTTCTTGGTCTTTATACCTCTTTTCCATGTTTACCTTCTTTCTCTCTGTCTTTTCTATCTCTGTTGCATTCTGACTAATTTTTATGACCTACATTCCAATTCACTGATTCTTCCTTCAACTCTGTGTAATATGCCATGCTGTTAGTTTCTGTTTTTTGCTTCAGTATTTTTAATTACTAGAAATTCCTTTTCCTTCTTTTTCAGTTTCTTGTGGATGTTGTTTATAGTTGCTATTGGTAGTTATTGATATTATTAAAATGGTAAGCATAATCATGCAATAACATTTTCTGAATATTTTAATAGCTAATATTTATGTGAACTGGTTACTGTTGTCTGTGGTTTCCACTAGTTTTGTTTTATAGTGGCTTGCTTATTTATGCTTTTTTTTAAACAGCTTACTGTTCACTGCCCTTGAAAAATTATTTCTGGATAAGGATTCTCTGAAGAAAATTAAGACATCTTCATTCATAGATCATTATTTGTTTCTTTAACTACTCCAGGGACATTTTTATCCAGTTCATGGCTTGAGTTGCCTGTATCAGTCAAGTAATATGAACCTCTAGCTGCAAATCCACCTACAACTTCTTAAATTATTGTCTTTGTTTCACCTTGTCTTGTGCCAAGATAATTTTCCTTATTATCTATTGTGTGTATGTAGTTGGGTACATTTTCTTCTGAATTACCCTTTTATTTTAAGCATTTAACACTTTGACAATCCTGCCAAATGTAAAGAGTTTCTCCTATTAAACTCCTTATTTTGAGTAGTCATGGAGCTTTACCTTCCATCTTTTTCAGCTGAAGAGGTTTCCCAAATGAAGCCTAAATTTTTAGGGATCAGCAAATTCTTCAGAACAAAAATGGCTTTAGTGGGTTGTCATCTGCTTTCTCCTTTGTGTTGCCGCTTCCCCTTATATCTTGGCCTGCTAGCATTTTACTCTTTTGCCAGCTCTTTCCTGTTTTTGAGGAGATACTTTTAATATTTTGTCTTGCACTTTCATTCTTAGAGGGAGTATGGTCTGAATAACCTGGCTCACATTAATGGAAAAAAAACCCATAATACATTCTTTTAATAAACATTTAAGTGTTTATTTTGCTCCTGATGTTGTTTTAGATGCTGGAGGGGCAGCAATGAACAAGGCAATAATTGTTGTTTTCAGGGAGCTTAAACGTGATCAATGAAGATAAACGGTTTAAAAAATAAGGTAATAAGAAAATTTCACATATCCATGTTAGATGATATAAATCTTCCTACAAAATTAGAATTCAATGTCATTGTATGAATGTGTGTGGGTGGATATGGGTTTGGGGAACCAGTACCCTTGGCATAGTTTAGACTAACTCCAGTGGGTGTTATCCAATATGAATGATGGGATTTCCAAGCAACAATATGGGTCCAGTTAAATTTAAATAATGTGAGTTTTAAAATGAATCCAATCAGTATAATTGATAATTTTCCTACTAATGCTTAGCTACTTAGGACCAAAATGTAGGGAAAGAGAATCTTGCCCTAGTTTACGTAAATATATGACGTATGCATTTCCCCCCAAAAACATATTTTGAGGGCAAATCTAACTGCCAAAATACTTATTTACAATGTCACACATAAATATCGCTTAAATTGTATTACAACAAACTATACTAAAGTTTTATTTATTATATTGTTAACCCAGATCATTCTGGACCTTGACAATATGAGATTTTAAATGAAGATATTACAATACTCAGTAACTTTATTAATCTTTTCAAAGACCAACCTTTGGCTTTGTTGATTTTTTAAAATTGTTTTTTAGCTTTTCAGTTATATTGATTTTTACTATTTTTTGTTTTCTTTCTTTTTCCTTTCTTGTATTTATGTAGAATCTTAGATTATTAATTTTCAGCCTTTTTCTTTCAAAATATATTCTTCAAAGGCTATAAATTTTAGTTTAAGAACTTTTGCTGTGTTGATATGTGATATTTTCATTATCACTTAGTTAAAAGAATTTTCTAATTATCTTGTGATTTTTCTTTGTGTGTTATTTAGAAATTAGCTGCTTAATTTCACACTGGTGATTTTCTAGTTATCATTTCTCATTAATTTCTAGTTTAATTCCTTTATTGGCAAGCAGTGTAAATACTCAGGGTGAAATCAATCCTTTGAAATTCTTAAAGCTTTCTCTCTGATCCAGCATATGGTTAATTTGGTAAATACTCCATATGTAGATAAAAAATACGTATTTTATGGTTAGTGAAAGCAGTATTCTATAGATTTCAATTAATTTAAATTTGTTACTTAAGGTTTCTGTCCATTTATATGACTTTATCTTCTTGTTCTATCAGAACTGAGAATACTCTTTCCTAGAGTATAGATTTGTCTCCTCTTTTATAATTTATCAATTTTGTTGCATATATTTTCATTCTGTTATTGAATGCATATTGATTTCGAGTTATATAACTTCCTGGGGTATTGATGCTTTTATCATTATAAAATATTCCCTTTTATCTCTAGAAATGCTTTCTGTATTAAAATATACTTTGCTGTTAGTATAAAAGTAGTAGATTTCTTTTGGTTAATGCTATCATGGTATACATTTTCCATCCCTTTACTTTTAAATATTTTGTTCCTTATATTTAAGATGTGTCTCTCATATGCAATGTTTTTTAATTATATATCTTAATTTCTTTAAATTTTTGAAATCAGAATCATTTTCCTTCTTTTAGTACAGTTTTGTTTCATTTTCTTAGCAAAAATTTCTCATATTTTAACTTATCTAAAAACATTTTTATTTTCTTATTTCTATTGAGAACTCAGCTTCCATTTATTGTTTCTTCTTTGAAAGTAATTTATCTTTTTTCTCTTGCTTCTTTCATGATATCTCCTTGTTTCTATCATTTGTCTGTCATTTTGCCTGTGCCTGCCCTGCTTCTCTCTCCAATCTCTCAGCAGTTGTGATATGCCAAGTGGAATTCTCTGTACTTGTCTTTACTGAGGTTTACAGAGGTTCTTGAAGCTAGGATTGATATTCTTCAACAATTCAGAGAAGTTCTTTGCCATTATCTCTTCAATCTGCTATTAAATACATTTCAGATATTGTGCATTTTGATTTTTTCATCTCCATTTCATTCCTATTTTATTATAATTATCTATTGTAATTTCCCTCTTATTATTTTCTCCACATTTTGTTTAATATGTTAAACTTGGTTATTTTAATATTTTTGCTGCTAACTTCAGTATCTAGATCACCTGTAAATCTGTTTCTATTCTCTTTTTTCTTTCTTTCTATTGGTTTTGGTTAATTTAGCTTGGTCTTTTGGCACATAAAATTATAAAGACTCCAGATAATTGGAATACCTCTTTCTTTACTTCAATGATAATCCTAACCCAATCAGGGACTGTGTGGGTCAGGCCAGAATTGAAATTTGGTAAGGCTGGGTTTACTTCTGGTTTATCTTATGATTCTTGGATGTACTTCTTCAGGATTTTCAACTGGCTGAATGATGTTGTCAACCAGTCCTCCCTCTTGGGGGTTCTTGAATTTGATTCCACAGTTTGCCTAACTTTTTTACCTCCTACTTGCATACCTTCACTATTTTGCAAATGTCTTGAAAGCAAAAATGGCTGTATGTTGATGCCTCTCAAATCTCCAGTTTGTCTCTCTAGCCTCATGAGATTGCCAGGAGCCCAGGTATTTCTCTTTTCCCCCGAGTTGGGCTCCTGCTAGAACAACACCCAAATTATCCGTCACTCCTCCTGCACACGGAATCAGCAAACACTTAAAAGAAAAAGAGGCTGTAGGTCATCAGCTGAGCTCTCCTTGGTCCTTGATCTTGCTAATCCTCCTTGCTCGGGTAGGTCTCTGACACCTTTAGATGCATTATTTTATAGCACACTCAGTTTTTGGATGTTCTTTATAGAAGGGTTGTTATATCACCAGCTACTCAAATCTATCTAGAAACTCATAGTGACATTAAGATATGAATTTGCCTAGGACAGTGCTTTGCACCAGTTTAACCGGACCATTGTACTGAAGCATATCCGAGTCTACATTAGAATCTTTCTGGGTGCGCCATGGGGAAGAGTATCATTTGAGAAACTCCCTGGATGATTCTGAGAAACCTCTCATCCATCTCCTCTTCAACTAGTTGAGACCTTTGTGTGCTGGTTATTTCTACTTTTTTCCTCCCATTTAAATTGTCATAGATAAATGGTTACCTTGTACTTTTTTCCCTTACTCCCTGCATTTTCTTTTAGGGAAAAAAAGGCAACATCACAGGTGACTGACAAAAATGTAGGATAGTTACCAGGTTGTTTTTAGTGTGCCTCAAATTTCGTGTACACAGTGAGCACTCTGGAATAGATACTATTAGAAATATTATGGCAAAGTCCAAATTACAGGTAGTTTCATGATTATTAATGCAAATACTTGCTTATCATTTACTCAAAAATTCAGTATTTTTCTTGTATTGAGGATGGTGTTAAATTTTTTACCCATGTTTGTAACTTTTAATTACTTATTTGAAAGTAACCCTTTACAAAGTCTTAAGGATATCATTTTGACAGATTGTTACCATAACAAGTAACTGCAACTAATTTAGGATTTTCTGGTTATTCTACTGTGCCTTTTAGTTTCTCTCTCCCACACCGTAAATACTGCTATTTCTAGCAAATTCTAGATGATGTATCATAAATTCTTTCACCCTTGTTCTCTCAGCCACCATTTTTCATCACCCAATTGGAATGGAGGTATCTTCAGTCAGGTCTCCCCAGTGTCTAGATGAAAAAGGTTCACCATGGCCCCAGACCTCGTGCCCTTGCTCCCAGGGGTTCACGACCCTTTTCGTTATCCCTATCACTAAGTTTAATTACCTCTAAGGAGATTCTGTAAACAAAGGCAAAACTGTTTAGAGAAAATCAAGGAGCTTTGCTTTCATTTACAAAATATCAGAAATATTAGGCAGCCTTTTCTATAACTCAGATATGAATCCAACAGGAGGGGACTTGAGAACCAGTCTCTAAAAGAACACAGTGCCAACTTCTCATCCACCCCCCCCCCCACCCCAGCCTGCATTCATTCTTCCTTCTGCCTAATTCGTCCTCAAGAATGTAATAATACTTTTGAAGTTTTAGTTACTTTTACTTTTACTATGTTTACTACTTTTTAGAACTATTCTACAACCCAACATAAATCCAACAGCTGTTAGTAATTGCTTTCCAATACATGACATTGTTTGTGGTTTGATTTTTTTTGTTCTTTTTTAGAACTATAAGTCATTTATTGTGCTCTGAATATAATTGTAAAAACAAGCAAATAAGTAATTTCAGTAATTACTTATTTGCTTGAAGGGTGAAATCCAATTCAGAGCATTTTATTTCTTGTCTCAATTTCCAAAATACCTATCTATAATTATTTTCACCCATATCAGAAATAGAAAAAGTTCATGATAAAAGATTGGGGATATTTTTTAAGTCTAATAAGCTGTCATGTTCCCTCTTCAGCCCCCAGAGCAGCCTGAAATACGTCTAATTAACACAGCAGTTATCCATCCCTTTTCCTCTGTTGGCCTTCTTTCTAACTGCTGTGGCCACTGAACTCATAACACAACCACTCCCAGAAGACAAAGATATTGTTAGGGAATAGTTTCCTAGCATTTATTCTAATTTTTCACAGTATGAAAAGCAAAAGGCTTTTCACTTAGAGAGATTAGGAGGAAATAATACTTAAAGATTTTTTTCTTAGTCTCTGAAATCCGGATGATACTGGCATAAACATAAATACTGGGCCATTTTAGGTTACATTTACAAATGCTTGATAATTGTGAAGAATATTTCCCAAAATAGGCCCAAAGAGCTTATTTCCTACTAATCCAGCTTCATTGGGTGATGTTGGTCTGTTGGTGGTTACGGGATGATGCAGGGACCCTCTAGGAATGGAATTCCTAAAGTCAGGTGGGCAGTGTTAACTACCTCTGCGTTCTCTGAAGGTGCAAATTGTCAGGGTTCACAAGCTGAGTCTGGGCAGCCCGGTTGGGTCCGGGCACAGTGTGGGGTCGCTCACATGGCTTTCTCTCTGGGATCCAGGAAAGCATCCTGCTTCTGTTTAGGAGACTTGGAAGAAGCAGGCCATGGGGATGAGGAAGGAAGATTGTGGGCATATCTCTAGGTAGGGTAATGTTAAATCAGATCATCATTTCAATGAATGAATAATGAAGATTTATGTTCCAAGAACTGTGCACAATACTTGGAATCCAAACATAAAAAGCTACTATCTTGTGACTAGAGATCCCCTCCTTCCACCCCTCCATACCATTTTACAGACCTAGGGAAATAGGTCTTTGGTTTCAAAGATATTAATGACAAAATTTTGCAGCCCATTATCAGATTTTCCTTTAGCTTTTACCATGCACTTCTCCTTATGACACAATTACTGCAAAGGGAAGCAAAATCATTGTTTCCATCTTCAAAGGATTCTCTATATGTGTGTGTATATACATATATATTTAAATTTATATTTATTTAAAATATGTATAAATGTATATATTTATAGTATATATATATAAATACATATATCTTTAATTTTCACATATATATATCCAACTACTGCTTCAACATTCCCTACCCAAACTTTTCCACCCCAAGTTTTCTGTATCTAATTAAATGGTGCCCTGATCCACTTAGGTGTTCAAGACAAGACCTTGGAGTCATCCCCCATTCTGCTCTTTCACTCATATACCTCATATCTGAAGTGTTATCCAGTAATTCACCTCTACCTCTAAAATATGTCCTATATCTTACCCCGTTTCTCTATCTCTGCTTTTACTACTTCTTCACCAAGACCTACTAGCTCAGTTCAATAACTTCTTTACATTCCTCCTAGTTTTCATTCTTTTTTCTTGTATAGTCTGAGGTCTATTAAGACCAGATGATCATTAGGTTACATCATTCCCCTAGTTTTCACTGAATTTAGAAAAAAAATCTAAATTCTGTATCACTGCCTCTAATTCTTATATGAGCTATTTAGTCCCTGCCAACCTCAACTTATGAGCCTTAGTTTTGTTCCTAGATTTGGCCAAGTCCATTCCCAGTTTGGGGAATTTACAGTTGTACTTTTTTCTGAAATCTTCTCATGGCTCACTGCTGCATCTTATTCAGATCTTTATTATAAGATTAATTTTCTGTTTATAAACCTATCTAAAGTGGCTTCCTTGTCACTCTCTGTAATAATGTCATCTTTTATTATTTTCTTAGTACTTATAAATGATCTGTATTCTGTTTATTTGTTTAGTCATTTACTCATGCAAAAATCCATGAGAAGGAGCATCTTGTTCGCTTTTGATTAAGCTTTCGATCAACCCCAGCACCTTAAAGAGTGCCTGGTGCACAAAAATCTCAATAAATAATTTTTATATAAATAAATGAATGAATATTCAGTACACTTATGTGAAAAAGGCTTAAATATACTGGAGACATTGAATTAAAACAGTTGTGTCAGTTGATAACAACAGGTCCCAAGGAATAAGAAAAAATACAGTGGAGAAAAGTGTTTTTAGAGGCGGCTGAGATTAATCAGGAAGGATTTGAGAAGGAAATAGTGTTAAGAATTAGGTTTTAAAGATTTGCACTATCAGAACTGTTTGTTCTTAACAAAAAGAAGCTTTAAAAATTTCCTACTTCAAAAAAAATTTCCTACTTCCAAATTCAGTGCTATTATTTTTAATAATAAGATGGTAGAAGGCAGAGAAGCAGGTGGTTTTAAGTCTATCTGTAATAAGTCTCTACTATTAACTATTTGATGAAGCTGGGAATCTATGTGGTATTGACTGCTCTTACCAATAATAGATTTCATTTTTAATCTGCTCAAGAAATGTAGTCAGCTCTGTCCTTGCTCTTAAGGGTCATTCAAAAGGCTAGATTATAAAGGTACAACTCTTGCTCTGAATAACAACAATTGGGTGAGTCCTGATTCACGGTTGTCAGGGCAAGCAATCCAGTTGTTGCCATTACTTCTCCCATATGCAGCCAATGAAAGGTGAAAAGAAACAAACATATTTTTACCAGACCACAGAGTTCCAACCTTTTCACTAAGCTTTTCTCTTAAGGGTCTAAGTCATAGGCCTGTTCAAGTTCTCTTGATCACTTTTCCCCATAGTTAATAGACAAGAGAAAGATAAGGTCTCTAGAAGATCAAAGTTCAAGAGTAAATAACAATGAAAAGAACAGCAGGCTGAGAAAATGAATTAAACTAGTATTTAATGTCCTACTACATGTGTAGCTCTGGCTATAAAATAGAATAGGACATAGTACTTTTCCACAAGAAGTGTATACTTTTATCTTGGATGATAAATTCACAGTCCTGAAAAATGAGCAAATAGCAATGTGCCAAATGGATACATGCCCAAGAGAGTTGTTAATAATTTTATATCTTTCCTGTTCAACTTATTATAGTCTCTTGCTGAATCTCCTAGTTTTTCCTACCATGCCATTCTGAGAATAGAAATTTTCCCTTTATTCTAAAGTCAACCTTTTCTGCACAATGAGCAAAGTTACCTAGATGGATGGCCTTTTTTTCCTAACTATAAAGTCCTAGATAAAGTATAAAGTCCTAGATAGAAAAAGATAAGAAAGTGTGGCTGTTCCTCTCTTCCCTGTTTGTAGTCCACATTTTGCCTCAATTTTTGTTTTCAACAAAAGCAAACATAAATTTCCTGTTTCATAAGTGATATTTCATTACTCATAGGCTTTGAGTTAATTCTGAGAATTGAAATATTTCAGTGGAGGGTCAAATTTGTATTAGCAAAAGCCTAAAAAGTGTCAAATTGTTTTTTTTCCTAAGTTTAATGTTTTCACTTATTAAATAAAAAAGAAACATTGTCATTAAAATATGATAACATTTCCTGTCTTTCAGGACCATACACTTCTATAACTTTATCATAATCTAAAATGGTATAAAAATATAGCTCTATTCCTGATGCAGGAAATTAACACCAAATTCATCAGTAAGTTTCAATGTGTGTGTGTGAGAAATCCTGTGGAAATCATGATACAATCAACAAGTAATACTATCATATGAACTAAGGCAATTAACATAAATATTAGTATATTTACATATATCATGGTCTTTCAAAATAGTACTATACCATTGATATTTTTAGAAACATTTCTAATTTTCCCTTTATATTCTGTCACTTAATGATCTGTTTGGTCAACTGCCAGAATGTACAAACAGACAAATTAGTATACAACAAAGTATAAGGAAAATACATAGGGGAAATTTCTTACTGAGAATTCATTAGATATATTCACATGCACACACAAACACACAAACATATACATATTGTCATATATGTTTTTAATTGGAAATAGGTTACCAACATATCGGTATATCTAATGAACACTAGATCAATTGCCTAATTAGAATTTAGAATTTTCACTTTGTTTTTGATAGGACAGTCCTCTCTATGTACTCCTCCAAAGGGTTTTCACCATATATTTCCAGATTTTAAGAATAGAGTAATATGGTACAGATTATCTGTTACTGTGAAAAACTAGAAACCTGGATAAAACACAGGTAACAACAATTTTTGTACATTAGACAAGGAGCAGTCCAGAATTGTGACCTATGAGAGGAAGGAGACAAATGAAATGGGTCTTAGGATTGCTCTAGCTTTTCCTGGAGGCACATTTCAGTTCGTGGTATAGGGAGAGGGATCCTAAGTAGGGAAGGTAGACTGGTGCTAAGGGAAGCTGAAGTGGCTGGAGTTGCCAAAGTGGGGGATACCATGAAGAAAAAATAACTTCTGGGAAACCATGTGAGAGTTCCCTGGAGTCCTTGCTTAATTTGAAAATGAGTGCACGTGGAGTGAAAGTACATGGAACTAGGTGAAGAAATATCAGAGAACTGTAAGCTGAATAATTCTCAAGACTTGCACAGGGTAGAGAGATATTCAAGGTTTGATCAACTGAAACGGAGTGTTCTTTCTGATTACCCAACCGGGGAAGTCAGTAGAGGCTTGAAAGTGTTCTCATCTTAGTAGTAGAGCTAAACAATGCTTAGAGTAAAGGCTACTCTAGACCCACCCTAACAAAGCTTAAAAAGTAGCTTCATGAGAATCAAGCTTATTGCAAACAACAAAGCCTGCCAGAACAAAGTCTAACACCTTTTCATAGCGGGACGACAAAATCCAGAACTCAATTGCATAACAGCGTTAACACCCAACATCCAATCGGAAATTATCAGACATGACAAGAAACAGTAAATGCAATCTCTAAGAGAAATATTGGCCAAGAGAAACAGGCACAAAAATTACATTGATGACATAATTGGCAGAAAAATATTTTAAAAGAGCTATATTAATATTTCCTAAGTGAGCAGGGATTTAAAGTAAGACATGCACATAATTGGCTGAGAAATGGAAGATTTTTTCCAAGAACAATATAGAACTAGAGATAAGAAGTATAATATCTGAAATGAAAAATACACAGGATGAGATTTGTAGCAGGTTAGATACTCTAAAAAAGAGATAAATGAACTTGGAGACATAGTGATAGAAACTATTTAAAATAAAACAAAGAAAACTAAAACTGATGAAGATGCACAGGGTAAATCCTCAGTGAAATATGGGGGAACATCAAGTGATCTGACATATGTGCTATTTGAGTCCCAAAAGGATGAGATGGGTTCAAAAGAAAAAAAAAAGTAATAGTAAATAATTCCCAAATTTTCACACCAAACATATCATAACTATTGCATTAACTTGTTAAAGACAGGCTTAAAGGCAGCTAGAAAGAATAACCATTCTATATAATGACTGAAAACAGACTTCTTGTCAGAGATTATTTAAGCCAGAAGGAATTCAAACATCTTTAAAGTGCTATACCAACAAAAACCAATTTGTCAATCTAGAATTTTATATGCACTGAGCATTTGGTTCCAAACATGAAGGCAAAATAAACACTTTTTTGCAGGTAAACAAAATTAAGAGGATTAATCAGCATCAGACCTAAACCACAAGAAATGTTAAATGAAAATCATCAGGCTGAAGTTACCAGATGAACTTGAAGATCTACACAGAGAAATCAAGAGCATCAGAAGTTATAATCATATGGGTGAATATAAAATAATTTTTTCAGTTTTTAGTTTAAAAAAATACATAATGATTATGTAAACCTAAAATAATGCACTGTGAGGTTTATAAAATATATGGAAGTAAAATGTATGAGCGAAAAAGCATAGAGAAAATGGAGGAAGTAATGGAAGTACACTGTTTTAAGGTTCTCATATTTTAGCTGAAATGTCAATTATTGAAGGTAGAAAAAATTGGTTGAAGATGCACAATGTAAATCCTAGAGCTAGTACACAAGAAATAAATAAAATGAGATATAGATAATAAGCCAATAATGAAGATAAAGTAGAATACAAACCAATAATCCCAAAGAAGAAAAGAACAAAGAAAAGATGTGACAAATAGGAGACAAATAGCTAGATGGTAGATTTAGGCCCAAATATATGGATATTTACTTTAAGTTGAATTCTAATCAAAAGAAAGAGATTGTCAAGGTAGACAGAAAATCAAAACTCAACTATATACTATGTAAAATAAATCCATTTTAAATATAAAGAAACAGTATATTAAAGGCAAAAGTGGAATAAGCTGTATCATGACAAACATAAAAAGTCTGGAGAAGCTAGTATATCAAATAAAATATACTTCAGAACAAAGAATATTACTAGAGCTACAGGGACATTTCAAAGTGAAAAAGGGCTCAATTCTTCAATAGAACATAATAATCTTCAATGTGCATGAATTTAGTAATAGAGTTCCAAAGTGTGAACCAAAAATGGATGTTAAACAGACATGGTTGAGTCTACAATTATAATTGACATTTTTACACTCCTATCTCAATAACTGATAGAACAGATAGAATATAAACAAGAATGTAGGAAACTTCAACCACATTATTAAGGAACTTGACCTAGTTGATATTTCTAGATTCATTCCCAGAGGCAACAGAGAATGTGCATAAGAAATCTTTACGGAGAGACCATGTTCTGGGCATGAAAATAATTAAATAAATAAAAATATTGAAATAATAAAAATATGTTTCGTTACTACAGTGTAATCAAAATGGAAATCAATAACGTATATCTGCAAAATCCCCACCTATTTGCAAATTGAACAATTCAGTACTAAATAACTCATGGTTCAAAGAAGAAATTATGGGCAAGGTCAGAAAATATTTTGACAAAGTAAAAATGAAACCATAAAACAGTGTAATTTGTAGAATGCTGCTAAAGCAATGTTTAGTGTAGAATTTATATCTTTACAGCTTGTATTAGAAAAGAAGGAAGTCTACAAATACATTATATAAACTTTCACCTAAGCTCTAAAAAAAGACCACATTAAACCCAAAGTAAGTAGAAGGAAAGAAATAATAATGATATGAACAGGAATCAGTGAAATAGAAAAAAGATGAGCAATAGGGAAAAAAATAGTTTAAAGTTGTTTTGCTGCATAGATTAACAAAGCAGCACTAAAGCATAATTTTGGTGAAAATTAAGTGGTTTGGAATAAGCTAAATTGACTAGAGAGGGAAAAGGGAAGGCTACCCCTTTGGGAGGAAGCTTTTCACTTTTCCTACTTGTTTACTACCTCAGGGCTACTTAAAACATTTTGTTAGAATACTACTAAGAATAATCTGAAGCTCATTAAAATAGGTAACATCATCTCCAGGTAAGTTTCACAGATCTTTTTAAAAAAGAGTTTCAAAATACAACTCACAAGATTGCAAATAAAGGCATTAGACATGGTATGATTGAAATAGGATCTTTTGTCTAAATAATGATAGAGGCTTAGCATTCTATTCTGTAATATTTAATAATTTGACTAGATACATTTCTGCCTAACTTAATATTCTGATGACTTTATGTATTTGTGAACAGCTACATAAATGGACAAATGAAGTAAGAATTTGAGTATTTAGAGAATGTATGTAAATTCATCTTAATTAATGAGTTCAGTAGCAAAGTGCAAAGTGATTGCGGTCCCAACCTGGGTATTTCAACCTCTTCAGTTTCAAATGAGATTAAGATTCTTGTTGGGTTCAGAGAGGACTCAAGTGCCAAGTTTTCTGGGTAAAGTAATATTTCCATTCTTGCTCTCATTCCTCTTAAATACCTTATTTCCCTCCTTCACGCAATATTTAACTATTTATACATCTTCATTTGTTTTTGGCTTTCATGATTCCACTCTCCTTTGGTTCCTTTTCTTTTGTGGCATCTAGGTTTCTCCGTGCTGACTTTCCACTTCTATCTCCCTCCAGGCTCTTTCCTTCCTCCCTCTCTCCCCGATTCTTTTCTTTGGCACAAGCAACCCAAAATGAAAGTATAAACATAGAAGGGCCAGTGATGAATAATACCTGAAAATTACATTTTGGATCAGCCATCCATTTGGCCATTATTGCTGATTAAAAAAAAATGTTTTACAGACAAATGCCTTTAATATGTTCTAAGCTGGCTTTCCAGCTTAGAAAGATAATAGTTTTGGATATTTGGAAAATATTCAGAATTATTCTTGCCTATTAGTCAATATTCTAAAGTAGTATGATGGCATCTTCAAAGCTTTCTTGCCATTTTCAAATAATAAACAGTGATGACTTTGGTAATATTTATAACTAGAAAAAGCACGAATTGATGAATGTTATTAATGAATGTAGAGAAACATTAAAACTAGAAACAGTGTTTAAAACTATACTCTTTAGGATAAAAATTGGTACATGTCATAAAGTTAATGACAGATTTATAAAACAGTTACAAATCAAATTTTTTGTTTTCTTACTTTTATAAAATCATACTTTTAATTATTGTGGTCTTGAAATGTATTTCATATATGGGCCAATTTCCTCTCTTACCTTTTTTTAGTTAAGAAGGTCTTTATTTCCTGTGTGCTCTTCCTTACGAACTTTAGAAATCTTCTTTGCTTTAATAAGAGTCCTCTGGAATTTTGCGAAAGCTTACTTAACTTTATAATTTGCTTTCAGAACAGTCATTCAACACTATTATTATTTCCTATTCAACAGAAATTATATATCTTAAATGTATTGTGGATTAGTTTACATAGCACATATATTTCTGAAATTTATTCCTAAAATACTTTTTATATTTATTACCATGAGTTGGATCTCTTGGGTTCCAGTATGTGTTTTAGCCACGTTTGTAGAAACTGAAGAATCTATTGACTTGTATACTTATCTGGAACATAGTTAATTATAATTATATTATAATGCAATGTACAGGAACTAACCAGGAATCCATATTCTGCTCTAGTATTTTGTATTTTAAACAAATTCCTATAGCTCCAGTTGATACATTAACACTATCTCTTAGTGAATCTAATATTGTTTTTCCTTTCCTAAAATTAAGAATTGTAAATTTTTCATACTGCTTGACATTGTGAAGAGTGGACAACATTTTTCATTGTTGATTTGAATTTGGTGAAAATGCCTTTAGAGTTTTTAATGCTGAAATTGGATTAAAATAGATTTTCTTTATTAAGAAAAAATCCTTCTATTCTCACTAAAATACTAAAAATTTGGACTGTGTATCAAAGTTATCATCAAATTATCAAAGGGTTATTTTTTTTAAAATTTTCTGGTTTATATTATGCCCATGATAATTATTCTAATAGCACTTTTAATATTGCAGAATATATATTCCCAGGCTAAAACTTTTGATCATGGTATGGCTTAATGTAATTTGATGAGAAATAAATTGATCAGAAGGAAATTTTTATAAAAATTGGCCCTAAAATAAATACTCCCCATCATTCTTATTTTAAGTGGGATTTATCCCTAGTGTCAGTGATCACCTCTGGATTAGTTTCAGCCATTTATTTATTTAATATTTATTTATTTATTTATATGACACTGGTTTTACATGAAGTAATAAAATATTTAGTATCTTTTCAGTTGAGAATGATTTTAAAAGAAATTGTTGACAAATTAGTAGAAACACTTCTAAAGGGGAAGAGGAATAATTCATTAAAATTGATTGAATTAAAAATGCTTTAAAAATCTTGAAGTTTGGAATAACATAGTGTTTCAGATGTTTTCTTTTCACAGATTTTAATCTTTTTTCCTAATGCAGACAAAAAAGATGATCGAAAAGGACAAAAAATACCCATCATACAACCCATGAAGAATATATTGCTATTAATATTTTCTTGCATATTTTCCAGATCTTATTCCTTCTAACACACATGCAATGACATTAAAATTTTTTTTATGAAGATGGAATGAACATCATATGTACTGTGTGGTTTGTTATCATGAATATCTTTCCATTTGCCGGTGGGTAAATTTCCCCAAGATTATTATGCTGATTATATGCAATTCACTTGCATGCATTATATTTCATGAACTGTCAGTTACTTAGTCACTCCCCTATTATTGGGCATTTATATTGTTTCTAACTTTAATTATTAAGACCAGCACAGAGGAAAAATGATCTTTAAAAAACGGAATTCACAAGAATGAAATAAATACATTTTGAACTGAAAAAAACAACGAACAAAATTAAAACCTCCCAACATTTGAAAGGGGGAAAAATACTCAAAATAATTTGCAAAAAGTTCCCCAGTGCACCAGAGTTACCAATACCAACTGCTAGAAATTCTGATTTTCAATAATTATTGTAACAAAATAGATTTTGAACAAATTACCTCTGACTTTTAAAAATTTAAGATGTATGTGTTTATATTTTTCTTTTATAACTTTATCAATTTTAATAGATATTACACAGATAACCTCAGTTTTATATCGTTAGCAAGCATAAGATTTGTATCACATTTTTTTATTATATAAATTAAATGGCTTCCCACTGGTATATTTTTGTATTATGTAATAAAGTATCTAACACGTAAATAATTTATTCTGTGATATTTCAGATAATTAAGTAGTAAATCTATCAATATTTGGTGTATTTTAGAGAGCAGTTTTTGATAAATGTTTAACTATTTCTCCTAAATTTATTGGCCTGTGTGTGTAGATATTTTATCTTGTGTCTTTTGTATTTTATATTTTACAAGAATTTCATCCATTTGCTTGAGTAATTAAAATCAACTACAGCTAATATATCAGAATACTTTTTAAAAAACCTCATTTTCATCTCCATTCTTATTTTAATTTCATTTGTCTTTTTTTCTATTAGATTTCTCAGGAATATAAAATTTTAAATTACTGGTTTAACAGCAAAATCAACTTTTAGATTTGTCATTCGTCTATTATTTCTCTACCATTAAAATCATTTTATCATCATATAAGCATCAGTATTTCTAAAAATAATGGTGCCTACTTACTATAGATGCTAGAAATCTTTATGATCCTTCTGTGTTCAATCCAAAGTTCTAAATTTTAAAGATCCTCACTCTGACCAACTACACACACATACACATTGACATATAAAAGGACAGGAAGCATAGCTAGTGAGACTTTTTCTAAAAAAATTTCTAGACTCACACCATTACACATAGAAATGTATTTTTTAAATTTCTTCTGCCTGTATCTCGTATGATTAGATTTATGTTTTTCTCTGTATTAATTTCTAAGTATTCTGTAAAAGTGATCTTACATTTTTCCTGGAATAATTGCTATTGTGTGAACTGTGTCCACACTGTGTCTTTGTACATCTTTCATTTTATGGCATGTTCAGTATTCGATTTTATTGTGCTGGACCTTGAGATTACAACGCAATCAATTTTTTTATGTTTTAAATCTATTTATTTTTCTCTCTTGGTATAGTACCATATCAATTATTTGCATGTAATCTGTGGACACTTGGCAATTAGCATAGTGGGGGAGGAAGCAGCTAATAATTTTAAGTACCTACCATGTAAAAATCGTTCTGATATTTATCTCCTTTGATCCCTAGTGAGGTAAGAATTATCGACACCTTTTCTTCCAGTGGAAAAACAGATGTAAAATGAAGTGACTTGCTCAGATCACATCTTTAGTATGTGGGGGTAGCAGTGCTGGAACTCAGAATTGTGCATGTGTGACCCCAAAACCCGATGCCCTTTTTACCAAATCAGTGTCTTTCAAAGAGATGCAATTACTATTAGGGGTGTACAGAGTTTGATATATATCTAATTGTTTTACCCTTACTGTATTATTCATTTTTTTGCTGTCCTTATTCAATTCTTAATGGGGATTTACCCAGGATAATTGGATGCCATAATTTAATAGTGGATTTTTAGAAACGTGTGTTCCCTAGGCAATCAATCTCATCTGTGCTGTGGTTTCAACTGCTACCCTCCTGGCTGTCAGTCTCTAAACTCTCATTTGAGCTCCAAGCTTGAACTCAGCAAATGTTTTTAAAACTCAGATGAAATATTTTACCATATTGGGTTAATTATTAAGGATTGTTAATAAATATTTACTGAAGAACATTTGGAAAAGATGAATATTATAACAAAAATTATCTTTACTTTCCCAAGCTGAAAAAACTGCTAATATTTTCATGGATTTTCTTGCTGTCCACTTTATTTGTCTTTTATAGGCACTTAGATTTTATTTATCAGTTGTAATCAAACCAGGTATTCTGGTTTATAACCTTTTTTTTTTAACTGAACAATATACTGTGGACATTTTCAGGTTACCAAATAATCTTGATTTTTGGAATAAGATATTTGAAAATTAGCCTCCTTGTATTTCATTGTGCGGGTGTACTATAGCATAACAATTCCATTTTGTTGGGGATTTAGGACTGCAATGATATATTTTATGCAAATCAGGGGATAGATAGTATATATTTTGAAATACACCGAGTTACATAATAAATGAACTTACTTTTGTAAAACTTCATCAGGCCAGATGGCCTTGGACATGAGCAGCCAAGAACCAGGGTGGTACAGTATACACCATACATCAGTGAAAAACAGTATCACTGTGTGTATGAATGGTACATTTCATTTCAGGCTGGATTTCATTATGAGCTCTCTTTCCAGTCACATCCCAAACCTTTCTTTCCATAAAACTTTCATTCTTCAATGGGTCTTTCTGTCAGAGGGTCTAATGCTGTTCATACCTTTCTGTGCTGATGACAACAGATATAAGAACTAAGGTGACTTCTCTAGATAATAATCTAAGGACTGGTGAATGTGGAAACCACATTTTAACTGGAATTAAATTCTGTAGCATAAAACTTGATGAGACAATTCATTACTAATGCTTCCTCTGTTCTTGGCATCCCCTGAATTTCTTCTTACCCTTTCTCAAATCTGTTATCTGTACATTTTTGCTTTCCTGTAAGTGGTTTGTGAAATAAAGAGAACATTTACTTCCCATTTGACTATTTTATAATAGCTTCTAAATAGGAAAGTTGTGAGAAAATGTTCACATATAATGTGAAGCTATTGAATTTTTTCATAAAAGGCAAGAAAAAGAAAAAAAAACTTCATTTCACCTAATGTATTTCACAGATTGCCATAAACTAAGACTCTTCATCATTGGAAAGAAAACGCTGCTTTTCTTCAGCAGAAAACAAACATATTTGCATCATAACGGAATGAGGGAACTGTAAATAGAAGGGTAAATTTTGGTTGTTGCCATGCAGACTGAGATAACTGTCATACCCTCAGAGACTCAGGAGAATATTTGCACGCAAAAGGTAAGAATCTAATCATTTATTCATTAGAATCCATTACTTACTTCCCACAGATAAATAAGCATTAAAAAAAATCCTCAGTGATGTCAAGTCTTCTTTTATATCCCAGTGCCAACAATCATGTAGGACAACTTGATCATCTGCCTTGATGACCTTTTCAAACTTTACTTTCACATCTTGTTTCTAGGAGCTTCTCTATCCGCTTGGCTTTAGACAACACTGCCATGCCATTGATCTCATTTCTTTGACTTGCCCCTACTCCCATTTCTCTTCTGGAGAAACCATTCTCAACATCCATTGTGTCATCCGATCCTGATTTAGTTCCTCTGCATCCTCCATGTCCATTGTCACCTTCTTGGTTTTCACGGCCTCCTCTTTCCAGCCTAGACTGGTTGTGCTATATCTCTTTGATTTCCTGCTATTCCTGCTTTCTATTAGATTCATCTCAATGAATCCCTAGCTTCTAATTTCTGTTGCTATTCTCACTACCCCTCAACCACCAAGAATTGATAAAGATGTATTGTTGTGCAAATCTGTTACACAGCCTACTCTTGAGCCTACTTGGGCTTCTCACTACCACTAAAAACTAAAAAAAAAAAGACCAACTTCCTACAGACGCCCATTTTCAGGATCTGCTGATGCTGCAATTCTTTTGTGTTCTTTTCAAGTTACACACATGACCCCCAATTCCTCGTTCTGGGCAGATCCCTCCTAGAGGGCTGCCACTTCACCTTCGTTGCCACGTGATTGCTCCCACGTGCCTCTTTTTTCTTATGTTTGAGAAAGAATTCCCTATTGTGGTTCTCAGACTTTAGTAAGCCACCAAACCAGTTAAGGAACTTAAAAGTGCAGGTTTCCTGCATTTGTCTTAAGGATAACGATTAAGCAGGTCTGTAGCCGGGGTAGGAATCCGAAAGTGTATGAGTCCTGAAGTGATTCTATTGCAGAAGAACCACAGACACACTCTGATAAACAGTGCCAAAGAGCCAGGGCTCAGTTTCTGTTGGTCTCTGAATCTCATTTCTCCCATTAGAGTTGCCAGTAAAGGCAGGGCATCCAGTTAAATTTGAATTTCAGATAAATGAAAAATAATTTTTTAGCGTAAGTGTGTCCAAAATACTGTAAGAGATATACTAAAAAAATTGTTTATCTAAAATTGAACTGTAGCTGGACATCCTATAGTTTTATTTACTAAACCTATTTCCTTGCCCTACCTAACGCTCTATATCACCTTCCTTCTTTCATCTCTGATGGCTTTTAGTAAACAGCAAATGCCATCTGCCTACAAATGTGCCCATGACTCAGCTTTCCTCTATGCCTGTGATCCCACTTACATCTGATTTTGTTTCCCACCAGCATTTCTCTTCATATTTCTCCAGGCATTATCTAACTATGATGAGTTCATCATTTCATTTATTTCTGCTTTGCCTTTTGTGTCGATCAACTTACTTTCTCATACCCCAGAGTTTTGCTTATTAAAATTCTGCTTGTCTTCTAATGCTCAACTCAGGTGTGCTCCCACAGGACCCTCTGTATACCTCCATCATTGCAGCCACTTCCCTCACAACAATGTGTTGATAGGTGTGATTTCCTCCCTAGTCTCCAAGTTAGTTCCTTGGGGACTGAAATTGCATCCCACTACATAACACAGGGCCAAATGCATAGCAGATACATCACTCCCTTCCTGGTCTTGGGTTGTAAATAAATATCTGTGTACTTATTTTACTCACCGTCTTCCAGTCCTTACTCTTTAATGACAAAGATCAAGGCTCGTTGATGCTTGTGTTCATCTCCACTCTAGGTCGCTGTCTTACAGCATAGTTGGTCCTTTACAGCAGAATTTCCCCAGCGGTTGCCATGCTATGCGGGTGGGCCCCAGATGGGTCGCAGGTATCTGAGAAATGGATTTCCATCAGCTGAGCCACTTAATCCCCATCACCAGCAGCAAGTGTGCAGTCCACACATATCATTTCCTATGTATTCTGTGATGTAGTAAAGATTAGGAATCACTGCTTTGTGGGTAACAATTGAATAAGTGAGTAGATAATTGTTATTTAGTAACACTGGCCTTGGGAAAGTTGCTTAACTTCTCTCTCAGTTTCCTTGTAGGACTGTTCCAAGGTTGAGCTGCTGTTCATGACAACACCTAGTTTTATTTCATCACCGTAATGAGGATGATGCACCCACAAGGAACTGTGGTAGGGATTATGGTGATACAGAGGAATCATTCACAGGCACTCTGTCCTTAAAGAGAGGTCAGTATGCTTGGGATGATGAACTCATACACACGGAAGAACTACGGAAGCCGTCTATGATACATGCTGAATGCATGTTACACAGACGAAGTGCTAGAGGGTTCAGGAGTCATATGTCAGCGAGGGCTGCCCAAGAATATAAACAGGCACTGACTATTACAAGATGGCTAGGAGTCCTCCAGGTAACAGGAAGCCTGGCTGACTTTAATTATTTGAAGGGATTATGATACAAACCATTTTGTATTTTCCAGGCTAAACTCACCAGCAAGTGACAAATTTCAAAATGGATTTACTTGAAGTTTTTGATGCATAATTGAAAATATTTTTAATAACACATCATCTATCTCCCCCTTCTTAGGATGCCAAGAAAAGCATCCATGGCTTTCATTTCCTTTGACGCGGTGGACTTGGAGTGCGTCTCAGCTGGTCCAGTTGCTTGTTTACTGTAGTGGGCTCTTCTTTCTCTTCTCGCTCCTTTTCCCCTTTGTTATGACCAGAAGTCCTTACATAAAGAAGGGAGGGGACTGGACACCAGGATTCTCAGAGCGGCGGGCAGGTGGCACCTCTGTGATCTCAGCAGTTGCAGTCTTTGATCAGCCGTATCAGAGAAAATGGTGGAACAGGGAGAGCCCGAACAGCGAGAGCACTCCGCAAAGCCACTGTCCCGCCCCGGCCCACGGCCGCCCGCTGGGGGTTCCTTTCCTCCAAGTACCTCGTCAGGATTTCAAACTAAGAAAAGTGAACTGAAGAACTGGAAAGTAGTACCTGCCTTTTAAAAATTTCCTAAATTGGTCTCATCAGCAGCAGCTTTAATGTGATGCTGGGAATACATTTCCTTTTAAGAAACATTTGCTTTACTGGCTGCCCTGACTTGCGGTTTATCTTAGAATGAGTCAACCTTCCTGATATCTTAAAAAACACTTCAGTGTTACAGAATTAGCTCTCAACTCTAACCTCGGTATACAACATTAGTTTCCTGTAAATTACTATATAAGCTCAGAACCATTTAGGATAGGGCATTTGATTCTTTCCAGGCACAATCAATGGAATGCCATTTTTCCTCCACGGGAGAGAGCCGATTGAGATTTTGTTCTCCCTACATGATGCATTAGGACGTATTATTGTACTAGCACACGTATTACATTAATGAAAATGATAGTTAAGTAGTAAGGACAATTTTTTCCAGTTATTAAGAGAACTGATATCATTATTAGGCAATTGACTTTGATGGAAAATGTTCACTTGCGGTCCTTAGGAAGTCAGGGGTGCTGAGTTCTGGGGGAGTTCATCAGAGGTTTTCATGAAATTGCTTAGAAGAAAAAAATTGCCTTCATTTCTCTCTGAACCTTCCCTCTGTGATCTCACAATTAGTCCAGCAGTCTCATGAGGTCAGACTGTAGTCTGTTGTTTCCAGCATGTTATTCTCATTGCGTGGGAGTACCCGGTCCACAGTGGGGTCAGGATGTGTGTTGACTGATTGTGAGCTGAACTCGGGGTTCTAGGGTACTTCCTGGGCCTTCCTTTTTATATATCTCCACCAAAATGTATCCACCCTTTACCTGAATTATAGTTGTCTTGGGCTCTGATAATTAACAATGAGTTAATATGTTTAATATAAACAGACAAATCCGTTGAGATAATATGTATCAAATGATAGACCTTATAAAATGACATTAACGGTAGAAATTTTAGATAATGTTCAAGTCTATGGGGAAAATATTTTCATTAATAATAACAGTTTATACAAATTGCTTAAATCTTTCTATTGGCATTTCACAAATGTCACAGTGCAGGCAGCACCTACCATAGAAGCTGAGACTTGGAGAAGAGAATGTGACTCGGCAATTCTAGAAGGAGCAGCATGCAGAAATAGGCTACTTTGGCTGACATAGGACTGTGAATGTAATTTCATGGATTCTTAAATATCAATGGCATGTTAAACGTGACAATCAGTTATTGTAAGTGTAACTAGCTGGTTTACCTAGACGGAGTGTAGATTTTTTTAGGTCAAGTGGAAAAAGAAGAAACATAGATCTTAGTTGGTTGCACTATTTTTGATCCAATAATAGGAAAGTTTATAGCTTCCAATCTGTGCTCGATGGGAGCAAAAAATGAAAAATAAGACAAAATGAAATTGGGAGTAATTCAACAATTTGGTTAAGCATGAGACATTTTAGACAATCCATTCTAATTACTATAAGAACTATAAATTAATAGCAGCATGTATTGCTTTTGTTTTGTTTCCTTTCTTTTTCATCCAATTTTGGTGCTGTTTCATATGCATACTATGATTACCAAATGTCTCCTTTGGGAGGAAGGCAGAAGTCTACCTGAAAATTGGATTACCTGCTCATTGGGTGCCTTGGGGAAGGCAGTCTACAGGCCTGCTATTGTGAACCTTACTGACCTGCTCTTGCTTGCCTTTTGCCTTTCTTGAGCTTTGTCTCGTTTTGGAGTGTGCCCAAAGGCTAGGTGTTGCCACATCAAAGCAGAACACTGTGTCTTGTGTTGTAGGGGCCGTGGACTGAGACTAACAGGTGTACCTTTTTTGCCTCTGATTATCACTTTCTAAAACAAAAACGTACAATCTATGTTTATTTTATATGGATAGATCCATATGCATATATGTACATACACCCTCATTTTTAAGGACAACTTATGGTAACAGAAAATGTGAAGATAGCTTCTGTCATTAAAAATTTCCTAGGCTTTCTCCAAAAAGCCACAGGATATAAAGACTATATATACACACACACGCACACACAAAATCCCCAATTAATAATAATTTACCTATCAGAATTCAGAACCTAAACTATTTAAAAATCATAATAAATTCTCTTTATGGGATAATAGATTCCTCATAGACACAAAGCACCTAGGCATTCCATATCACCATTTAAGATTTTTTTAATCTAATTCCAAAGGTACTGATAAATAAAATAACTAGCTCCCCTTTTTTTGTGTATAAATACACTCTTCCAGCCTGTCAGTTTTGACCTCCCTGCCATTGCTCACCACAGAAACTGATGTCCTTAACCTTCAGGGCCAAATGACTCCGATTTTGAGGCAGTTATTGCCAAAGAAGACTAAGTCTCAGGTTCTTTTCCAAGGTCTGGAATTAGAAATGTTGCTGCCATAATTCTGTTACTACTGTGCAGAGTACAACGCTCCTCCCTGCCTCAGTGAGTCTCCGTGACTCCATTGGACCATGCTGCTGTTGCAGGGCACAGAGGGTCCGCCTTCCGTGCTGATTTCCTGGTCGGTTTTCTGATTCCTACAAGTTTGTAAGAGCAGCAAGCAGTCCAATTCTGTTCATCTTTGTCCTCATCAAAGCACTTTTCGCAAGGATCCAATCTGCCCTCCACACCTCCCCTGCTCCTGGCTAGTGTCTGCTCCAAATCCGTTGAATCATCCAGGACAAAGAGCACACCTCATGGCTGATTCTGAGAGTCAGACTTCTGCTCATGAGCATGACCCATCAGACTGAATCTCCAGGATAACAATGCCAACCTAGACGGCACCCAAGGTGGTCACACCAGGATGGATGTCATAATTTAACTGTGTGTTTCTGTTTTGGTGGTTAGCCCTAGAATCTAGTTAGCTTTGTTCCCACCTACGCCTGAATAGACAGTAGATACAAAATGTTAGTCATCGTTTTTTTTTTAATGCAGGCAACTAAAATTTCTCTTGCAAGAGGAATATTGTTTACAAAAATCTTGATGGGCAATGTTAGATGTGGAAAGATAGAGCCTGGAAGTAGGGGCTAGGAGATTCAAAGAGCTGCACTCTTTTTCATAAGAAATTAGTATTGAGAGTAAATAAGTTTGGAAGACGTTCACGAAGAGAAGCTCAGAAGCAGTCCTGGAGACTGGAAATTAGTGGGACACTGGAACGCCACAGGAGTGATTCAGCAAATTCTTTGACAGGAAATGGCAAAGTGGATTTTAAGAACAAGGATGTCTAAAATTGAATTTTAAGATGGTTATTAAAGTACACAAAATACAGAAAATAAAATTTGAAGATTCAACTGCTTTTTGGAGAGAGAGTTTAGGCACTTATTTTAAGCCTCATTAGATTTGTAAATGAACATTACAATTTTTCAGTTTCTTTTTCTTGCTTTCTCTTTTCCATCCATTTTTGGTGGTATTTCAAAGAACACAGGACTTACCAAAACACCTGCCAGGAGGAAGGCATTGCACCATCTCCAGGTGGGCTTGTCAGGAGGAGGGCCCCTCTCCTGGTCCACTCCCCTGCTGAGGCGCCTTTAGAAACTCTTGGGCTTTCTTCAGCCTTCCCTGAAAGTGGCTGAACTGAGTTTTCCCTGAGTTCCTTTCTAGATTTAAAATTTTCTGATTATTCAAAATTCATCAAGCTGTACGCTAAGATTTGTTCATTTTATCGTATGTACCTCAATAAAAAAAAAGTAAGGAAAAAAGAAAAAAGTTCTTGGGTTGTATGGCAGATTAATCCTGCTCTGCTATGACTCACCTCCCAACCAAAAGTATTGTAACAAGTGTAAAGGTGTCATTTGGCAAATATATTTAATTCATAAATTTTCACACTTAAAATAGAAAAATGTTAGCATATCCAATGACATCATCTCATCTTCAAAATCTATCCAGATTCCACCCCTTTTTCTCGATCTTCACCAGTACATTTTTAAACCAAGCTTGCGACGCTGAGAAACCAGCCACAAACAGAACACTTACTACATGCCAGGCCCCCAGGCATACTCCAGTGACTCTGTAAAATGAACGTTATTATTACCTCCACCTTACATATTAGGACAGAAAGGCATGGAAAGGTTAAGCTACTTTGCCACAGGCCACAGAAGTAACACATGAGAGAGCCACAATTCAAACCTGCTCCAGCGTCTGTGTTCTCACCCTCACGCACAGACCACAGGCTCACATGGTCTTCCTGGTCTCCCTGGGTCTGCTTTTGCCTGTCAACATTCCATTCTCCACACAGTGGCCAGAGGGTTTTTTTAATCGTGTGAATAAGGTCATGCCATTTTCCTACTTAACATGGGCCACTGGCTGCCCATTTCAGAGAGAGTAAGATCGCGTGCCTTCCTTACCGTGGCTTAAACCTTATAGGATGTGTCCTTGCCTCCTTCCTGGGCTGTCTCTTCACACCACAGTGTAAACTACATGGCAACAGGGATCTTTCTGTGTTTTTTTTTTTTTGTCCTGTGCTCAGAATGTGAACAATACCTATGACATAGCTGTACTAAAAGAATAAAGTAATCTTTAAGAATGCTTTTCAGATTGAAGGTGGGTGGAGAGGGAGAGAACACTCTTATTTATTATAAGTGGGTCATCCTTTTTCACTGGCGAGTCTCCTGGAAATGCTAAGCTCCAAAATTGTAGGACAAGTGTCTTGTCATTTCCAGGCTTGCCAAGCTGTAGGTACTTGCTCCCTTCTCAGAAATGCATTTACGTGAGACTCAGAAAATATGTCTGCTCAAATCTATGTTTGTACTTACACTATTCAATACTTAAGGATCTTGTTGGAACAGGGAATCGACCACCTTGCCTTTCATCTTTCAAACTAATCACTATAAATTCAAGCACCAATATTTGCTTAGGAAAGAAAGTTTTTACATTTCCAGTGATTTTCTTTTTGTATCACCATCAAACTATCAGAATATTCTAAAGAGAAGAATTTGCTCTCCCTTGTCTCCTGATTCAATATAGTATGTTTTCTCTCTTCAATGATCTTTTCCTAATCTCTTGGTAGATCTCTCTGTATACTATAAATATTTAAAGTAAATGTGTTTTGTACTCCCCAGAAAGAGATGTGACTGTCACTTCAGTGAGATTTTCGCTATATTCTATCTCATTTTAAAAAATGTGTGTACAAGTCCTTGAACGGATAATGCAAGTCTCTCTCTGTTGTCATGTGAATCTGTTCCCTGTTATTTTTCTGATGTAGTTTTTCCTGATGTGAGCTTGAATTCCTTTATTTTCCCCCTCAAACAGGGAATAGTTCACAGCCTGTGACAAAAAATTTTAGGATTTATGATGTATATTAAATCATTATTTGAGTTTTGGTTAATGTACTTTCTTTAAACTTCCCTGAATCAGCCAGATTTTGCTGATCAAACCACCCCATACTTTAGTGGACTAAAAGGACGGCACTTTATTATTTATCAGGGCTCTCTGGGCTGCCTGAGCAGATCCCTTCTCAGCTTTCCCTGGAGCACTCAGGTGGGTGCTTTCTTGGGTGGGCGGGAAGGGCTGGAATAGCTTCATTCATGCATTTGGCAGCTGGTGCTGGCCCCTGGCTGAGGGACCTTGTTCTCCTCCACATGACCGCTTATCCTCGAGGAGAATAGAGTGCTTTCCTTGGGTGGTGGTCTCAAGGAAAAATCACAAGACTTCTAAGGCCTATCCTCAAAAGTGACCTGACATCATTG
Source organism: Smutsia gigantea (assembly GCA_032199065.1). Taxonomy (NCBI): domain Eukaryota; kingdom Metazoa; phylum Chordata; class Mammalia; order Pholidota; family Manidae; genus Smutsia; species Smutsia gigantea. The sequence continues at coordinate 228,446 of JAVSCE010013728.1, read as the reverse complement.
CCTTGGCATTCTATTGGTCAAAGCTAGTCACAGTATTAATCTGAATTCAAGGGTGAGAGAGAAAATGAACTCCACCTCCTGGGATGAGAGGCAACGTTACATTGCAAAAAGGGTGAGCTTATGGGAATGAGAAGAACTGTGGTCACATGTTTCAATTTGCTGCATTCATTAGCCTTGCACAATTTTTGATTTTTGAATCGAATAGTTTCTTTTTGTTGAATTCCCCAAAACCATCTCTAAAACTTACTGTTATAGATTTATGAAACAGTGAAGCGTTTTGTGTTCATTTGTTCCCTAAGTAACAAAAATCAAGCTGTATCTTGATCAGATAGCCTATAACATCTTGAGTCTACTCCCAACGTTGTGTGGGATCTATGGCCAGGGCAGTTGTGACTGCCTACGCCTTGGACAAGAGTCTGGATTACGTGGGTAGTGGATGGAGTACTCTAGGATTCTTGCAGTTCAACTAACAGAAAATTTAATTCAAACTGGATTAACACTTAAAGGAATTTATTTACTAATCTGAAAGTCTAAAGGTGGGCAAGCATCAGGTAAAGCTTGATTAAGAGGCTTAATCACCAAGAAACTCACTTCCCTTTCTTCTTTGCTCTTTCACCTGTGCTGTCACCTTCACTGCCAAGGCTGGCTTCACTCAGGGTTCCCAGATTAATGTCTGAATCTCCAGGGTATCTACTTATATATATGTATGTCCGTCCAGCAAGATGCGTCCTCATCTCAGAATTCTCACTGAAATAATATTCTTATTTAGCTGACTTGTTACATAGTCACCCCTGAACCAACATTTGTAGCTAGAGATGTGGGCTTTGCCAACATGCCCAACACTGTGGGTAAAGACAGCTTTTAAGAAACACATTTTCCTAAATGGAAAACTAACAATTGTTGAAAAGGCAAAATGAATGCTGGGGAGGTAACCAATAGAAGAGTGGATTAGAGGAATAACAAGTCTGTTCTAGGGATATCCTGGGGTACAATAAAGTTTATGTGACAAACCCATATATAACAAACTTATGTTGAGAAGACCAACTGCAAACTGGGAGGTGAACTCGTGGAGCAGAAGCCAGAAGATCAACAGTGAGCTGTACCCCTGGTGCACGGGAGGAAGCACGAGAAAGGCTTTGGAGGGCATGAGGGTATGGTGGTGACGTTCCAGATGGAGCCTGGCTAAGTGCTTGTGCAACATGGAGGAGCGGGTGAGAACGAGCCAGGCCTCAGGTGTGTAGGGGCAGGAGAAACAAGTTGAAAGACTTTAATAGTTATGTCTTGGCACTCCAATTGGCCCCACGTATCTCCCCACAAGAAAGAGCCAAAGAGCTCTTAGAAGATGCCAGTAACACACCCCCTATGATCAGCTTCAGCGCCCACTGGGCACTAATTGTTCAGATGTCATTGTTTTTCACAGCAATGTATTTTACCCTGTGAGGGAGACTTTAAAAAGGACTTCCAAGAGTAGACCAGAAAGCCGTTGGTGTGGTTGTAGTCACATTTTGTTTGGCCTACTGTGTGTTTTAAAAAGAAATGTTAGGACAGTTTTTAAAAGTGGCTTTCTTATTAAAAAAAAATAATGTTGTTTGTTTATTAGACAGTATGATAACATAGGGCCTGCATTCCCACAGGACAACCACTGCCTGGATCCAACAGTTATTGCTCATTGTTGAAGGGTTTGTGCCCTCTACAGGGCTTATCATTCAGGCAGTGCGTGCCTGTGTTTATGCCAGCTTGCGACCTTAATTCATTCGGGTTTGGCCACTTAGTAATCCTGAGCAGAATTAATGAAAGAGGCAATGGCTTGGGCATGTAAGTGGGGCAAACCGTTTCTTGCCCACAGGTGTATTCTCTGTGCAGCTCTCACAAGTCTCCAAATGATGTTGATAAAATGTAAAAAAAAAAAAAAACTAGAAAATTTCTCTTGAATAATCTGGAATGTTGAGATAACAGGTCAAGGAAGAGAAGGATATTTGTTTTGTAACTTGCTTATTCCTTGGGGGTCAGTTGATTTCTTAAAATTAATTATTTGCAGGAAAACAGGGTTTTCTGTTTACTGTAATATTTGAAGCATATATATGAAGGGATGAAATGTACACGTAAGTTAAGAAGTATAATAGTAAAAGAGACAATTGATAATCTACTACCTAATTCAAGACTCAGCATCTACAGTCTCATCGAAGAACCTGAACATGTCCTGTTCAGATGCCTCCTCCCTAGAGGTTACTTCTCTCCTGAATGGTGTGTTGATGACATTCATGCATTTTAAAAATACAGATTTGCCACATATGTGTACGCCTGGAGCCTGTGAAAGGGATATGTTGGAGATACTGCAAGTTCTTCCAGACCACTACCACAGAGTGAATATTGCAATAAAATGAGTCAAATGAATTTTTTGGTTTCCCAGAGCAGTAAAAGTTATGTTTACATTATATTGTAGTCTATTAAGTGTGCAAGTGCATTCTGTCTGAAAAATCAATGTACATACCCTAAGTAAAAAGTGCTTTGTTGCTAAAATTGCTGACCATCATCTGAGCTTTCAGTGAGTTGCAATCACTGATCACAGATCACCATAGTAAATATAATAATAATGAAAAGTTTGGAATATTGTGAAAATTGCCAAAATGTGGCACAGAGACAAGCACTGAATGAATGCTGTTGGAAAGATGGTGCCAAAAGACTTACTCGATGCAGGGTTGCTACAGACTTTCAATCTGTAAAAAATACCATCTCTGCAAAGTGCAATAAAGTAAAGCACAATAAAAGTAGGTATGCCTGTATTTAGTTTGTTTATTTTTGAGCTTCTCAAAAGTGGTGTTATATTGTAGGTAGACTTCTGCAGCTTGCTTTTATTTTGATTTCAATATTATGTTTAAAATTCATCTATATCCGTCCTACAGTATGGGAGAATATATTCAAAAGTGACATATCCGATAAGGGGTTGACATCCAAAATATACGAAGAGCACATGCACCTCAACAAACAAAAAGCAAATAACCCAATTAAAAAATGGGCAGAAGATCTGAACAGACACTTCTCCAAAGAAGAAATTCAGATAGCCAATGGGCACATGAAAACATGCTCCACATTGCTAATCATCAGAGAAATGCAAATTAAAAGCACAATGAGATATCACCTCACACCAGTTAGGATGGCCAACATCCAAAAGACAAGCAACAACAAATGTTGGTGAGGATGTGGAGAAAGGGAAACCCTCCTACACTGTTGGTGGGAATGTAAATTAGTTCAACCATTGTGGAAAGCAGTAAGGAGGTTCCTCAAAAAACTCAAAATAGAAATACCATTTGACCCAGGAATTCCACTCCTAGGAATGCAGCAGCCCAGTTTGAAAAAGACATATGCATTCCTATGTTTATCACAGCACTATTTACAATAGCCAAGAAATGGAAGCAACCTAAGTGTCCATCAGTAAATGAATGGATAAAGAAGAGGTGGTACATATGGAATATTATTCAGCCATAATAAGAAAACAAATCCTACCGTTTGCAGCAACATGGATGGAGCTAGAGGGCATTATGCTCAGTGAAATAAGCCAGGCAGAGAAAGACAAGTATCAAATGATTTCACTCATCTGTGGAGTATAAGAACAAAGAAAAAACTGAAGGAACAAAACAGCAGCAGACTCACAGAACCCAAGAATGGACTAACAGTTACCAAAGGGAGAGGGATTGGGGAGGATGGGTGGGAAGGGAGGGATAAAGGGGAAAAGGGGCATTATGATTAGCACACATAATGTAGGTGGGGTGCACGGGGAAGGCAGTATAGCACAGAGAAGACAAGTAATGATTCTATAGCATCTCACTATGCTGATGGACAGTGACTGTAATGGGGTATGTGGTGGGGACTTGATAATGGGGGAAATCTAGTAACCACAATGTTGTTCATGTAAGTGTATATTAATGATACCCAAAAAAGTAAAAAGAATAATAAAAAAGAATTCATCTGTACCATTAACTCAGCTGGAATTCATCCATTTTAACTACTATGTAATATTCCATGGTGTAAACCCACATAGAACATTCCTGGTGACATAGCTTTTAATAGCACAGATTCATTTGCTTCATCTCACCCACATCTTTGCAATGACTTGAAATTCTGTCACTTTTTTGCTTTCAGACACTTCCCCCTTGAAATCAACTTTGGTAATTGGCCTTAAGAGTTCTCTTCCCGAATACAGACCTCAGAACTCTATTAATAGTTCCCACCTTAAAGACTCAGTGGTTTCCTTTGTGCTCCCAAGGAAAAATCCAAATCGCTGACCCTATCTTGGTCCATCACAGGCACATCGCAATTTTCCTTTTTAACCTCATTTCCAATCAAAAATTCTCCCTAACCTACGTTCTTCGCACTTTTTCTTTTCTCAGATGAAACAGGAGCACCACCATTCCCAAAAGCCACCTGAACTTTTTTTACATCTTTGCTCATGCAATTTCCTTTGCCAAGAATATCTTTTCTTTTCTTTGAACAATGAAATACCAGTTATCATTCAAGACCATGCTTTAAAGTCACCTCTTCTGGGATGTCTTCCTAGATCCCTGAAAAAATAAACAAATTATTCCCTACACTATGCACTCATAATAATTACTGAATTGTTTTGCACTTAGTAGTTTTTTTCTTTTTAATAAATTTATACCCTCTTCACCCATTTCTCTGCCCTTTCCTCCTCCTCTGGCAGCCACCAAGCCTGTTCTCTGTGTTTTTGAGCTTGCTTTTTTTTATTTTTGTTTTTTATTTTTTCATTTTTTAAAAAGATTCCATACATAAAAGAGATCATATAGTATTTGTCTTTCTCTGTCTGACATCATATAATGCCCTTGAGGTCCATCCGTGTTGTCACAAATGGCAAGATTTCATTTTTTATGGCTCAATAATATTCCATCAGATAGGTGTATATATTATAATGTCTTTATCCATTCATCAGATGGACACTTATGTTGCTTCCATGTCTTGGCGCTTGTAAATAATGCTGCAAAAAATACAGGGTTGTCATGTATCTTTTTGAGTTAGTGTTTTCATTTTCTTTGGATACCTAGAAATAGAATTGCTAGATCATAGGTTAAGCTTATTTTTAATTTTTTGAAAGTTTGATAGGGATTGCATTGAATCTGTAGGTCACACATAGTAGTATAGAAATTTTAACAATATTGACTATTCCAATCCATGAACATGGAATATCTTTCCATTTATTTGTGTCTCCAATTTCTTCCATTAATGTAGTTTTCAGGGTACTGGTCTTTCAATTCCATGGTTAAATTTATTCCTAGGTATTTTTTAATGCAATGCAAGTGGAGTTGTTTTCTTTATTTCCACAGCTTCTTAATGCATAGAGAAAGAAGCAAAATTACTTGGTATTAGAGCCATTTTCTATTTCAAAAATGTTGTTAGCACCTTGAATCATCATAACAGATGGATAGTAAAATGAAAGGCTTCCCAGACTTTGAAAGGGCTTCTTGGGTGGCTGCCACGCCTCTGGTTATAGCCTTGGGCACAGGAAGGCTGAGTCAAGGCATCTGAACTTCAATGCATGTTGTTGAGGCTCTACAGCTTGTCTGTTGCTGCAGTGGCCCAGAATATTTAAGAAAAAAAAAAAAGGAAGAAAAAACGTTTGTTTCGCAATAATCTTCTATCTTGCTAACAGACACTGTCTATATGTAGTGGGGAGACTGATACACAAGAGAGAGGAGAAATTTCTCACACATTTTATTTTTCTAATACTTTCATTTGTTTTCTGGTTATAAAAGCAACATATACTCATTATAGGGATTTTGAAAATACAGACAGAAAAACAAATAAGGAGGAAAAAAAAGTCCCTCTTCTAATTCTCTCACCCAAAGGCAAACTTTACCTCTGATTTTCCCTGTCTCATACCTTCTCTCCAGCTACTGACCTATTTCTCTGCTTCCCTTTACAGAAAATATCCTCAAAAGAGGTGTCCTTTCTGTCTCTGAAATCCTCTCTTCCCATTCTGATGAGCCCAGTCCAATCATATTGACACCACACTCTGAACTGTTGGCATTCAGGTCACAGATGAACTCCTCAGTTCTAAATCCAGTGACGAGACCTCAGGCAGGGTCTGACACATTTGGATCCTAGGACGCCACTCTCTGCTCTCCCGCCATCCTTCCATCCTTCTAGCTGCTTATTCCCATCTTTTTAGTATGTATATTTTTCTTCATCTTTCCTACCTCTAAATATCAGCACAGCTCAGGGCTCCCTCTCACTCCTTTGTGTGACTTTATCTGCTCTCACGGTTCTAAATATCAAATTCATATCTTCAGCTAGGACTGCTTCTCTGAACACTATACTCACGTTTCCAGGTGGTTAACTTGATAGGCTTATTAACTTGAATGCCACCAAACTTTCATTTCTCTTCCATCCTACTCTTCTGTCATGTTTCTCATTTTGGTAAATGGCAGACTATTCTTCCGGATTGCCTAGATGAAAAATCTCAACCTTGATTCCTCTCTTTCTCTCATATCTCAATACGATCCATTGGCAAATCATGTTGGCTTGTTTCGTAATATATTCTGAATCCAACCATTCTCATGACTTCCATCTTTACCAGTCTGGTCCAGGCTACCACACTGCCACTGGATTATTGCAGTAGCTTTCTCTATGGTTATTATGTTTCTGCCTTGCTTCTTCCATTCTACAATTAATCCAACAAAAACCTTAAGTAGATCATGACATTCCATTTTTCATAACTTTTCAAAGTGTTACCAACTCTATGTCTATGTCTTCTGCTTTACATAATCTGGCAGTTGGCTAATGTCATCTTTTTTTTCTTCCTCTGTTTATTTCACCCCAATCATAATGGTCTCCTTTTTGTTCTTTGGACATATAACATGCTCCTGTCTCTGCAACTCCCTTTTCCCAGACAGCTTCCTAGCAAATTTGCTCTCTCACGTCCTTTCTATCTCTGCCCAGAGCAATTTTTTATTAGAGACATATTTTCCAACCATTTTATGTAAATTAGAAGGTATTTTCTTCTGGATTTTCTAAGTCCTTTCAACTGCCATCAGAATTTTAGAATCAGTCTGTCAATTTCTACAAAAAATTCTTGCTGGGATTTTGATTGAGATTACACTGAAGCTATAGATCAATTTGGGGATAATTGACATTTTAAAAACATTGATTTTTCTGACACATGACCACAGTATAGCTCCATTTATTTATGTCGTCTTCAGTTTCTCAGCAATATTTTGTAATTTTTGCTGAACAGGTCTCACACCCTTTTTGTCAGATTTACTGCTAAGTATTTCATATTTTTGATATGATATTAATAGAGGTTTTTTTTGTACCTATAGTCATGACCACATCAGTTAATGCTGAAAAAAACATTTGAGTAAATCCAACATCCATTCCTTATTAAAGGTGTCAGTACAGAAGGGCTAGAAGGGAATTTCTCAACCTGGTGAATGGCCTGTATGAAAGCCCTAATACTAATAGAATACTTAATGGGAAAAGATCAAGTGATTTCTCCCTGAGGTCTGGAACCAGATTATTCAATTTATAGGGGAGGTTCTATCCAGTACAGAAAGGCAAGACAAAGAAATAAATTGGGAAGGAAAGAAGTAAAACTGTCTTTATTCACAAATGACATGACAGTTTATGTAAAAAATGGAATCCAATGGAATCTTGAAAAAATTACTGAAACTAGTAAGTGAGATTATCAAGGTTGCAAGATGTAAGATCTCTATACAAAAATCAATTCACTTTCTGCAAAATATGTGCAAGATCACTATATTAAAAACTATAAAACTGGTTAGAAATTCTATAGATTTAATGCAATCCCAATCAGTCATTTTAAAATTAAAATTCAGTGTCACATCAAAATATGAAATATTTAATGATAAATTCTTACATGCTGAGATTAATCAGTCTTGTTCATTGCTTGTTATCTTTTAATATATTTTTGAAACATTTTGCTAAAATTTTGTTTAGAATATTTGAATCCATGTTCATGAGGCATATCAATCTGTAGTCTTCTTTTCTTAAAACATGTTCTTCTGGGTATGGGTAAAACTGGCATCACAGAATGACCTGGGAATTAATCCTTCCTCTTCAATTTTCTGGAATAATTTGTGTAAAACTGATATTATTTCTTCCTTAAATGTTTGGTAGAATCCACTAGTGAAGATATTTTTATTTAGTTTTCTTGGTGAGTTGGTTTTTAAGTACAAATTAAATTTATTCAGAAGAGATAGATCTCTTCAGGTTATCTGTTTCTCCTTGAGTGAGGTTTGATAGTGTCTTTCAAAGAATGTTTCTATTTCATCTAAGTTATTAAATTGGTTAAAGTGAAATGAGCATAAATCATAATATTCCCTTATTTTCCTTTTAATATCTGTAGAATCTATGATGATGCTTCTTTTATTGCTGTTAATGGTGATTTTTATCTTTTTTTTTCTTTCTGATCAGTCATGATAAAGTGTATCACTTTTATTGATCTTTTCAAAAAATAAGCTTTAGGTTTCATTCACTTTGTTTAGAATTTTCTGTTTTTTATTGTACTGCTTTTATCTTTACAATTTCCTTTCTTTTGCTTAATTTGCTTTAAAAAAATTAAGGTAAAAATTGAAGTCATTGATTTGAAGTTTTTCTTCTTCCTAACGTCATATTTAGTACAATAAATTTCTCTGTGTGTACTGCTTTGGCAATATACCACAGATGTTGAAATATTGTGCTTTTATTTTCACTCAGTTCAAAATTCTTTCTCTTTTGCTTTTGATTATTATTATTTTTTTGTTTGGTGCAAACATTATTTAGACATGTTGTTTAGTTTCTAAATATTTGGAGATTTTTTCAGAAATCTTTCTGTTAATTATTTCTAATTTAATTCCATTAAGGTTAGGAAGCATAATTTAACTTAAATATTTGAAATAAAACTTTTCTTATGGTCCAAAATGTTTTTTATCTTGTAAATATAACATATACACTTGAAGTCAATGCATATTCAGCTGTTGGTGGGTGGGGAGTTATAAAAATATCAGATCAAATTGATCAATTGCATTGCTAATTCTTCTACAACCTTATAAATATTCTATTTATTCTATCAGATTTTCACAGAGTGGCATACAAATTTCCAATTATAATTGGAGCTATATCTATTCCTCCTTATAGTTCTATCAATTTTTTTTGCTTTATGTACGTTGACGCTGTTATTAGGTACATAAACATTTAGTGTTGCTGTACAATTTGATGATTTTATGTCATGTTCTTATAAGAATAAGATATATTAATAATGTTAATAGCTACTCCAGCTTTCTTTTGATTAGTGTTTTCACAGTTTCCTTTTCCATCCTTCTGTGTCTTTAATTTTCAACTAATTCCTATCTTTACACCTAAAGTGTGCTTTTTTTATGTGGCATATGAGTCTTCCTTTTTCTATCCAACCTGACATTTGCCTTGAATTGGCTTATTTAGATCATTTTAATCTATGTGATTATTGATATGGTCAGGTTTAAGTCTAATATCATGCTATTTATTTTCTTTTCCATTTATTCTTTGCTCACTTTTCCCCTAATTATGCTTTTCTATAGATTATTTTTATGCTTTCTATTTTGTTCTTTTGTTGGCTTATTAGCTATAACTCATTATCTTGTTATTTTAATAGCTGCTTTAGAGTTTATAATATATATCTTTAACTAAACACATTCTATGTTTAAATATTATCAACATAATACATATATTATGAGTCTTAAAGTAGTATATTCCATATTCTCTTCCTGGCCTCTGTGCTGATTGCCATGTCTTATACTTTCCCATATGTTTAAACCCTACACTACATTCTCATTATTTTTGCTTAAGTCAATTATTTTAAAAATTTGATTTAAGGATTTAAAAAAATTTTAAATATATTTATCCAAATAGTTATCATTTCTGTTGTTTTTCTTTTTCTGTTTCTGGTAGATTCACATTTCCAACTCATATAATTTTCCTTATTCTTAGAGGACTTTAATATTTCTGGTAGTGCAGCTTTGCTCTAAATATTTTTATTTTGCCTTTGCTTTAGAAAGTTTTTTTGCTGGGTATAGAATCATAGGTTGAGAGGTTTTTTCTTTCATTATTCTAAAAATGTAGCTCTACTATTTTCTTGCTTTCATCCATTCTGATGAAAATTCTGTCATTTTCATCTTTCTTGATTGTAGCCTTTCTTCTCACTGATTATAAGATTTTTTTTTCTTTCTTATGGTTCTGAGGAATTTGATTTTGAGGTCACTTACATAGTTTTCTTTGTTTTCTGTGCTTAGGTTTATTTATCTTGGATATGCAGGTTTATGGCCATCATATTTAAAAAATTCCCAACTATTATTGTAGTTTTTATTGAAATATATTTAATATTCAATATTATATTGGTTTCAAGTGTACAACATTGTGATTCACAATTATATACATTACTAAATGCTCACCACAATAAGAATAGTTATCATCTGTCATCATACAAAGATATTACAATATTATTGGCTACATTCTTAATGCTCTACTTTCATCCCTTTGACTAATTAATTTTACAATTGGATATTTGTATCTCTTTATCCCCTTCACTTATTTCATCCACTCCCCTCCCTTATGACAACTGCCAGTCTGTTTTCTGTGTTATGAGTCTATTTCTGTTTTGTTTATTTGTTCTTTGCTGACTATTATATTTCAAGCAACTTTTCTGTACCCCATTCTCTTCTTTATTGGGAAAATTACATGCATATTATGTCACTTGAAGTTCTGCATTTCATTTTGGATTTATATTGCTACATTATTAACATTAGCAATCTTTTCTTCTGCAATATTTACTCTAATTTCATCTAGTCCCAGATATTGAAGTTTTTTCTGTATAAGTTAATTTAGTTCCTTTTTAGATTTCCATGTGCCTCCTTAATGTTTTGAACATTTGGAATCCAGTTATATTAACAGTTTTAATGTACTTGTTTGCTAACATTTATGTAACTTTTTGGTTGCTTTTGACTAGTTAATTTTTCTCTGCATTATAGGTTGTATTTTCCTGCATGCCTGATAACTTTTTATTGGATGCTAGACATAGAGAATTTTGCTTTTTTGTGTATTGAAAATTGGGAACTTCTTTTAAATATTCTTGGGCTTAGTTTTCAGTCAATGTTAAGTTATTTGGAAATAGTTTAATACTTTCAGGCCTTGACTTGAAGATTAGATAGGTCCAGTGTAGTACTTACACTAGAGCTAATTATTTATCACAACTGAGGCAAGAATTTCCTGTGTACTTTACCTAATACTCTAGGAATTCTGAGGTTTTGTAGTCTGGTGGGTGGGAACAGACAGTATTCCCTGCACTATGTGAGTTCTGCTGAGTACTGTTCCTCTAATCCTTTCAAGTGATTCTTTCTCTAGTCTTAGGTAGCTTTATCACATGCATGCAACTGAGCAATAACCAAGGGGGACCACTGATCATTATTTAATGGGAGTCTCTGGAAGTTTCTGTGTGCAACATCTTTCCTCTCCTGTACTCTGTCCTGATAACTCTAACTGCCTTCATATCTCTGGATTTCAGCTCTGTCTTGACTCAGGGAGTTCATTGGGGATTTCATGAGTTTATCTCCATGTGCTGTTGTATGGAAATGTTCTCAAGGAAGTAAGCTATGGGTAATGATATGGTTCATACCATTCATTTCCCATCTCTCAGGGGTTACTGTAATTTGTTGTCTGAGGTTTTGTGTCTTGAAAAATGTTTTATATATTTTGTTCAGTTTTCTGGTTGTTTCAGTTGGGACTGAATATCTGGCTCCTGTTACTACATCTTGGTTGAAAACACAGATTTTTGTTTGCTGTTAAATAGAACCTTTTATTAGCTTTAACTTAGCAGGATCAGGAAACATGGTCCAGTGAGTTCTGTTTTTTTTTTATATTTACTGAGATTTTTTTCTTGCCCTAGCTAGTACATGATTAAGTTTTGGTGAATTCTTCATGAATATTTGCAAAGAAGGCATATTATTTATTTATAGGGTGTTAGGTTTCTTATGTAAAGATTTAGATCTTGGCTGTTTTTTGGCAAAATAAAATTAGGAAAAACACATGTTTACAAAAACCAAAATAGAAATAATAAAGTGAGACGTAAAATTTCTTTTCCATTATTTTAATATGTGACAAGGTCCTTTCCCAAAGTTAAGTACTATTGTTTTGTACAGCTTTTATGTGTGTACTGGAATGTTTTGGTATATCTTTTTATCTCACTGTATTATACTTATGTATTTAGTTTCTTTGATTAGAATAGCATATAAATAGTTCTCTTTTATGATTAAATGTGGGTGTGTAGCTCATCCTATATTCAATATTAATTAGTTATTAAATTTTAAAAGTGTGTTAATTGTCAAATTGAGTTTTTCTCACTTCTTTTATGATCTTGAAAAAGATACAGGTTCTCAGTTTGTGTTTTAAAATTAGATATAATAAAAATATTTGGAAATAGGCTCATAAAAGAGACATAGGTTTTGGGTTTATCAGACTTAGAAACTTTGTACTATGTACAATCATTTAGCCTTTCTGAGCCTTATTTTTCCCATCTGTCACTAATTACACTGAATTAGATAGTAGCCAATATTAATTCCAACTGTGAAATTCGATGTATATACTTATATCTCTTGTTTAAGCCATAATGAATACACAGAAGAGTGTTTGAAAGCATGAGCTATCACTGGTATTGAGGGGACATTTACCACCCTATCATATTCACCAGAGTCTTAAATTTAGAGATTTGATGCTATTTTCAAGTTGGGTTAAACAAAATGCTGATGATAGAGTTTAAGCTCTTGTCCCATTACTAGACACTTTTTGCAAGTTATAATATAGTTTTAATAATTTTTTACTATCTTGTGAACAGAACTTTACATTTCATTGACTTTTTATGTTATAATGTTAAATGAAAACATTTAAATTATATTACAACTTCTGTAACTCTTGTTTTGAGATTTCTTTATTCAATTTTTAATAAATTGTGACCATAAATATCTAAGTGGCCAGAACTCCTCTTAACTTGAGGGTCATGTTTGGAGTATGTGGGTCATAAGTATTAAAACGAATACATACACATACCACCTTAATTAAAGAGCTTAGATTGGCCCTTACAATCCTCCTAGTTTGAACTTGTTTTCCTTCTACTTATATGGACATGTACATGGTGGGCCTGAGATAATGAGACTCTCTTCAACCTAAGCTGTCAGTAGTTACACATAGGAACAAAACACCTCCATGTAATTTGCCCTCTTTAGTGGTGTTTACATGGGAGACATGTTTTGATTTGCTTTTGTGTAGCAAATACTTTGTTATCTAGGCCCAAAACAGTTTGCCATCAGAATTAGAGACAGTTAGCACAGTTGATTTTTAGGGGTATCTTAGGAGAATTCTGATGACTGTCTTATTTCATCTTTTCATTTCCCAGATTGAGTCACTTTCCATCTTAAGTCTAACTTTATATAAAAAGTACCATGCATTTCCTGTTGATGAAATAAATATACAAAAATAAAACAAAACTAAATAGGAGATATGCCTAATGAAAATGCTTTATATTTAAGAAATGCATAAGTAATTTTGAAATTAAGCCACTAGCCATCTGTGTATCATTGGGCCAAAAGTTCATCTTTTTTTATTCCATCAGAAATTGTCATTTATTTCTGAAGAATTATGTATGGTTTGATAATTTTATATTGTTACAAAGATAATATATATGGAATAAATATATGCTTAGATTAGGAAATGAAAGAAATTAATACTTGATTTAAATTTGCACTAGGGAAAAATAGAATCTGAGATCAAAAGTGATATTATGGTTAAATTTAGGGATTGTCTGTGAAGAGCCTTTCTAAAAGTTCTTTCAGATATTATAAAGTTTCTCCTATTTGTTAGGCAGTATATGAATGACTTTGAGAAAATTAGCGCATTTTATACTGTCAACAATTCTATGTTAGTATTATTAATCCTAAATCACAAAAAACAGGCCTTACAAAACAAATTATACAGCTGGAAGTGGTAAAAGTTTGGACATTAACTCAGTCCTCCCTGAGGCAAAGGGCCTGTGCCTTCCCCTCTAAGACACCGACGCTCCACCCCAACCCATCATGAATTAGTTGTCTTGATCTGCAGGCCAATCATTCTTCCCCAAAATACTAGCAGTTAGGGATTGGGGGTCATTTACGTACAGCCATCTGCTTACTCTTGAACGACCAGCCATCCTTCTGTGTATTCAATGTCACTTGTCCACTCACCCAGCCACATGTCACCCTATGGCCCTGATGGTCCTTCCTGGGAAATGGCCCACATTAGGGCACACTGTTTCCACCCCCACATGCCCAACTCAAAGTCTCCTTATTAGTTCAAGGAACTAAGGGACAGGGGGTGAAATTTAGTGGCTCACATCACCCAGAAAACTGTGGCCTCCTGTCCCCCTCAACCCACACCATTCCAGGCCTGCTGAAGGCAAAGCCCGAAACTTCAAAGTGTTTTGAGGAGCTAGTATGCTGTAGAGCAATAGTGGATCTTGCCAAAGAATTGTGGAAATGGTTAAATAAAATTTAATAGGGTCAGAGTTTTTAATGTACTAATCTGCTTTATTAGTTTCCAAGGGAGAAAGTTAGTGTGCCAGATGCCCTAGATGTATGTGACCATGTCTAGCTCTTTCTTTTTATAGAGCCTTTAAAAAGAATAGTATGGAAGACACTTTGAACTTTGTTGATTTAAACTAAAGAAGTGGTCGGTATTTCCCAAACCCTTGAGAGGCAAGTAGGGGACATATTTTGGGAAGGCTTTCCTTCTGTAGTATTTGAGTTGATATCAGATGAGTGGTGTTCATAAGGCTGCCCCTATTTCAGGTAATTTCCTTAGTATCAAACTGGGCAGCCTTTTCAGAAGAAGCTTCATGGAGTGAATATCATCCATGAATATGAGTGCCCCCGGCTGAAAGCAGGGAGGGCAGAATGAGAGCGAGAGGCTGAGTCCACGACCGAGGTTCCTGACACAGGTGTGCATGTCTGTTATCTTTGATTAAAAGAGGTGATGCTTCTTGTCTTCTGGAAAGGCTTCATGGAAAAGATGAGTCTTGAGCTCAGTTTTATAGAAGAAGAGGCTCTGGCAGAAGCACACAAAAAGTCCTTCAGGCAAGGCAGGGAACACAAGGGTGGAAATCGTGAGTCACATCCTGGAGATGGTAAACACTTGATTTCTGCTTCCTTTATGTCCGGGCACGTCTAATCTAACTTATTCTCCTTTAAAGAAAAAGAGGAGAAAGGACATGGAGAAGGACATCACTTATTTATGAAGCCTTTCCCTATATCTCATTTAATAGTACCCATGCACATTCACCCCGAGCTGGACACATTCATACATTAAAAAATATTGCCTGATGGAACAACCACGTTAGAATAAGTAAATACCTTTTAATTCAAAATTAGATTATTGGAAGTTAAAAGAATGAACAATGATATCCAGGAACAGTAGCCCAACCAGCGAGCCTTAGAAGCAGGCAGATAGAAGAGGCCTTTCACCCTGTGCAAGCAGGCACCTGGGGCCCTAAGGAACAGGGCAGAGGAGTAAAGGGCCAGAAATCCTCCTGTCTCACCTCTTCTACCCCAACTAGCTCACCTGCCTGTCAGCCCCCTCTATCCCATTCCTTCTCACCAGGTGCTCATTCAGCCACAAAACTGATACAAATTTTCTACAGGGGAGGCAGACCCACCTTTTAAAAATGTACACTGGATCATTTTCTCTACCTTGCTCAAAACTGTTTGGTAGCTTCCTACTGCCTATACAATAAGGTTTAAACTTCTCACCTCTAGGGGCAACGGAGCCCAGCACACCACCCAGCCTCTTTTTCTGCCACATAGGTCACTTCACCTATGCTGATCTTGATTTTCCACCTTGAGTCTTTCTGTAATAGGTTTCCCTGAGCTTCGACCTTCCCCTTTTGCTATAAGAGGTTGGCAGTTACGCCAACAGGCTGGTTTTGTCTTTTGTCTTGCCTTTGTAGACGCTTGAACTAAGTAAGAATAATTTTTATGCTTTTAAAGGATTATAAAAAATATGTGGCAGAGATCAAACATGGCCTGCAAAACCCAACATATTGACTATATTACCCTTTACAGAAAGAGTTTGTCAAGTCCTGATTTAGATGGTTTTTCTCTGCTAGCCCATTCTAGTTATGTTCTCACATCATGTAGCCCAATTAGCAATTATATTCTTATGAGTGTCTTCACTTGCTGGCTGTCTGCTTCTCCTTCTGCCTCTACAAGGACAGAGACCATCGTCAGAGTCCTTAAGAGTAGAACCTAGTGACTCACACTTGTCTTGCCACCATGAGTGCAAAACACATATTTCTGGCTCACTTCCTAGTTCAACTTCATAGGTACCTTTCTATGGCTGGTGCTCCCCGTTGACCTCACATAAGGTGAGTTATCCTCCCTGGTCTTGGCTTCCTCTAAGTTGTCCCTTCTGATTTCTACATCAGTCCAGTTGTGGAAAGTAAACTTGTATCCATTCCCTTCCAGCACATGTCTATCCAGTGGGGAACCTCACCCTACATTCCTACAATTGTGCCTAACAAGTACCTGCTGTGAGTGTCCCAGACCCGCTGATATTCCTGTGGGAAAGCAGGAGGCAGCCCTGTGGCACTGGGGTGCTAGCTGTTCACTGGCGGGGAGGAGACCACGGTCACGTGTGGGTAGGCACTGATGACCTGTCTGGTTGAATCCTCTGTCGTTAAGACCTAATAAAAAGGAACATTTCTGAAGTTTTAGAAATTGGATTACTATTGATAATTGTCTCTTTATAACCATGGAAGGTCCATGTTAATAATTTTTTGTGATGCTATTCGAAGATGACATCTGTTTAGGCATACATTATGAGAGTCAGATTTGTTCAACAGAGACTTTATTAATTTGCTACTTTCCCTGAGCAAATGTGACCGCACACTTGTTTAAATATTTACAAATGTATGTGAATGAGCAGCAGAAGAAGGTAAAATTAAAGCCAATAGGACTCATGTTTTTAAAGAAAGACAAGGTTTCATTCTACTTTGCTGTCGTACGAGTAATAATGCAGTACAGAAAATGTGATATGTTCAAACTGTGCTTCTCATATTCACTGATTGAAAAGGGACAGTTCCATTTTCTGCAGTGCAAAACCAAGTCATTCTTATTAAAAGGTCACAGGAAACTAAGGAGAAATGTCAGGCACACAGACTGACCTATTCAGAATATAATCAAGCTTGCTTTAGAAAGACAACGTCTACATTATGAAGGGGAGAGATCTGATTGTATTCTCTGTGCTTTGGTAATACAGTTAATGCTGATAAGACCTTGAGACAATCTTGCCCTTCAGAAAATGAGTGTTTGTGGTGGGTGTGGGTGAGTTGGAGGGGACATCATGATGTCATATGGCTAAGATCATCTCTCCAGCCAGTTTCCTTTTGAATTATTAAACTCCCATTTTTTTAAATGAGATGCACATTTTTTTTTTTACTTCAAAGATAGCTTTGCTCCACTTTAATTTTCCCTTTGATTAATTAATTTCATAACGGTTGCTGAAAGCGGTCCCCTGGATCCAGCCGCAGATTGATGGCTGCACATCCCCGTCGTCTGTCGGCCCGGAGCCTGAGGGGCCCTGCGGACGTACCAGTTTCTGCGTGGGTCCGCCCGACGTCTCCCATTCCGTTTCAAGAGACCAGCTGTAAAGGCAAGATGGTAATTCCGTTTCCTGCCAGTTCATCACTGGCTTCTCTCCAGGTTTCTAGTATTCAGGGCTTGATTTTGCTGGCTGCTTCCTTCCTTGTGTGCACTGAGCTCCCATCGACTTCATTATGATAAACAGAATGATGATAAACTTCAATGGTAAACAGAAGGGTTCTTCACTTCAATGGGGATTCTGTATCTGTGAGGAGATGTGGTCCAGTAAAATCATCCCATTTCACATCCAATAAATAAGCATAATAGTTTCTGCCATGCCAAGTCAGTCATGTGACATATGTCTAAGAGAACTCGGACACTAGAGATTCGACTTGTGTGGTTACCTAATTACCACCTGATGGTACATACTCGGTTTCTTAAACCTCCTGGTTGGAAATCTGGAGCTGGTTATATTCCCCTAAACTAGCGTGGATTTTACAGCAGATGTATACATACACGTTCTTGAAGAAGCTGAATATTTTTCGTATGAAAATGGATCACAAATAAGGCCCACTGAAGCAAGTAGTTAATGTAATTTTTAATATTTGCCATTTCTTCATTGGCTCACATAGGCATGGCCAACAATTTGGCATGTATTTCCTCCTAAGCTGGCAATGTAGCAAGCTAACACCATGTGGCTGGTGCTGCCACGTTAAGTTCTGACAGACAGACTTACTTCGGCAGGCACAATTAGTTGAGTCAAAATTATAACATGCATTTTTAATTGCTGCTGATTGTCTTTAAAATAGTATTTTGTTAAAATAGCAGTATCGCCTTTGCTAAAATTACTAACAATGTATTTTTAAAAAGATAAAACCCAAATTGGAGTTTGACATGAAGAGATAAAAGAAAACAGGTACAGTAAGATGCCCATTTCACTAATGGTTAAATCTTGTAAATACTAGGCAGCTTAGATTTGTTTTCACACAAGGACTGAATAAACTTAGGTTACCATGCACCTTTGTTAGTTCAGAAGAAGCTCCAAGCCTTCCAGTTAGCATGTCCATGTAATGAACTGTTAAATAACAAAAATTCAACCTAGTAAGTGTTGGCGATCCAGTTGACTTTGTTGAAGGATTCCTGAATGGGGCAGCATTCCCTCTAGCAAGTAGAAAGGAGCTCCAAAGAGCTGTACAAAATGGGAGAAGGCAGAAGGGAGAGATGAGGACAGTGGACTCTCTCATATTCCCTTGGGGGATGGAAAGGGTCTGTGGGGCAGATTACCTCATCAGTGCTGACCAGAAATTCCAGAGTGAACATTCCCAGGGAAGGTGGAAAATGCACTTAGGGTGGGTATTAGGCCTTGGTCTCGGGACGTGGATTTAGCACACGTGACTCCATTTTGGGCCTGTTGTTTCTTTTTAATGGAACTATTCATTCAGATTTCTTTTGCCTTTAAAGATATTTTTTATTTTTTATTTACTTGACTCTTCTCTCTAACAGAAACCTGGGAACTTTCTATGTACAACCATTAATGGAAAGACCCTTTTTACCTTTAAGTTTCTTGACTTGCTGCTTTCTCTCCTACTTTTTGATACTGTTTTCCCTTATAGATGTGTCTTAGAAGCAAGCTTCTACTTCTCCTTTTTTCAGCCTACCTAAGTATTGTTTCATTGCTATCTTCCTCTTTCCGGTAACTTGATTAATCTAAATATCGCTGGAATGTTTACTAACAGCCTAAAATTCTCTGGATGCTTTGCATCTTGGCCTCTCGCACAGATTACATTTTCAGAAAAAACTGTTTTTACTTTTCTAGTATTGAGTTTTTGAAAACACATCTACATAGGTTTTAACAAAGCATTTTTCTCAAGAAATACAAAGTGATTTCTTACAAAACTATTGTGTGGCCTAGATTCGAAGTCTTCATTAAAAACAGGACTGAGCAAATGACTCATAAACAGATATTTTCCATTTCTTATTATTACTTTGCAAGCTATAATTAACTGGGAGTAGCAAAATATTGCTGAGTAAATATCAAGAAAGATAACTTAGAAATTTGGTTTTAAAAAAATTGATACAATTTTCTCAAGTGCAAAGACAAACTTTTTTCCTGCTATTCATTTGGCCTACTTTTCAAGAAAAAAATTTTTTAAGAAGTCAACTGGAAAAAAAAAACACTGGAAAACATATGGCTCCTTTCCAATAGCTAAAAATGAAGTAAATTTTAAAAAATGGAAAAAATCAAAATGTTTTGTAATTTAAATGATTAACATTATCTTTTTATGTTATAATTCTTTGTCATTTCAAAGCATATCCCAATTATTTTATTAGATTCCATCATAACATTATAAAGTAAAAAGTGAGAAAATAAAAAACAACAATTTCTGTGTGTGTGTGTGTGTGTGTGTGTGTGTGTGTGTGTGTGTGTGAAAGAGAGAGAATGGGGCAATCTGAAGTAGTGAGAGAATGGTTATTTTAGATGAAATATTATGTTTTGGCAAAGCAAGTGCATCAAACAAACGGCCACCTGGAAGGCAGACGTAACTAGGGATAATGGCTCACTGCAACACAGCAAAGAGCTCACACTAATTAATTTTTAAAAAGACTCCACGAGATCTGCAAAAGTTATAAGCAGGCAACTCATGATATTGTTATTGCAGCAATGCCTTATAATAGTCAAAAAAAATGGGAAACTAAGTGTTCAACGTCAATGAAATGCTGGAATAAATTATGGCATGCTGGATGTAATGCCACGTAGCCATTATTCCAGGAGTTGCAGAGAACTTGTAATCACAGGGTAATGCTTCTGGGGTGACCAGCAGAGAAAAGCAGAATGCAAGCCATCTGCAGAGAGTGAGGTAAGTGTTACTGTGTAAGCAAAGCCTATGGAAATGCAAAAGAAACCCTTGAATCTGAATGAGAGTTTGAGGAAAAGTCCTCAATAAGCCTACATTTCATCTACTTTCAGGTCCTGGGATTGTGATGAGGGGTATGTAGTGGGGGAGGGGGAGGGGAACCAGGGCTGTGCAGGGAGGAAGCAGACCGAGGCACCCAGAGGAAAGGCAGGGCTGTTGGAAAACGCACGAGGAGTTTGGAGAAATGTGAGTAGTCTGACATATACGCAGGAACTGTCCAGAGATGTGGGAGGGGACGCTGGGAAGTCAACATGAGGCCAGACTGTGAAAGGTCTTGAACGTCATACTAAGGATCTCAAACTATTCTGCAGGCCATGCGGAACTGCCTGGGCTTCTTGAGAAGACAACTCATGTGGTGACAGAAGGAGCAACGAAGGAAGAGAGAGATATGAAATTCAACTCTTGTCTTTCTTTTTTAAAATATATGTCCCTGAGTGCCTCGATTTCTCCTCATTTTGAGCTTCATTTTTTTCAAACATTTTAAAGAGAAATGTAAATTTGATTGAAAAGCACTAACAGAAGGAAAGGTGCTAAGTAAATATTGCTGTTTACTTTGTTTAATTCTTCTATTTCTATGATTAATAAGACTTCAAAGTGAGTAAAGACTGAGTAGCAAGCTTGAGTGTCAACTCTGAGCTTTCTAAGTCCCTTCACCAATTCAGCCTGTTTCCTCACCCATAACCAAGCAGAGTTATGATACAAGGGCTAAACAGTGTTTGTTGTATGTCAGGCACTCTCCCAAGTTGTTTTTTTAAACACTTTTCATTAGATTAATCCTCATATAACTCTACATCCATCCTAACTTCACCTCTCTACTTGTGATGAGGAAACAGAGACACAGAGAGGTTAAGTAACTTGACAGCTGTGGCAGAGCTGGGGTTATAATTCGGCCAGAATAGCTCTGGATCTCTTCTCTTGAATGCCGTTTTATTCTGCTTCTCTATAAGAATGATAATAATATGATACAGTATAAAAATAGCCATAGTACAAGAATATAGTGATATTGCCAGAGAACACTGGTTGATAATGAACGTATGCTATGCTCTGTAACTTTTCTGACACTTCTATTTATTCTTCCAGTAACCGAGTCAGGGGCCCTCTGTGATTACCTCAATTTCCTGTATCAGGGAGCTGAGGGTTTCATGGCCACACAGAGACAGGATTCAAATCAGAGTGAGTTTCACAGCAAAGCTGGTGTGCTTAACAAGTGTACCCCAGAACGATGAGGGAATTGGGCCAAGCAATCTCTACACTCAGGTCCCGCTCCCTACCATGATCCTCTGGTACACAGCCTTCTAAAAGGAATTAGGGGTACCTCTAGCCCTGGTTCTAAAGACAGGGACTGTTTGGTGACTAGAGTTAGGAGTGGGTCTTCAGGGCAATATGGGAGAAATGTGTTCATTAAAAATGAAGAGTTATAAAGCAGAAATTCACTATTGCTTTATTATAGTTAATGTGGGGG
This sequence comes from Smutsia gigantea, assembly GCA_032199065.1. Taxonomy (NCBI): domain Eukaryota; kingdom Metazoa; phylum Chordata; class Mammalia; order Pholidota; family Manidae; genus Smutsia; species Smutsia gigantea. The sequence goes on along the minus strand of JAVSCE010013728.1, from coordinate 206,427 downwards.
AAATTAATCTTAGAAAAATTATGGTGTGTTTTCAGTGCCTAGCCAGGCATGTGGCAGAGTAGGCTCCAAGGAATGTTTAGACGTTAAATATTAAGATGGTGAAGTAAGTTCTTCTTACCCGCTGGCCTCTTTCTATGTACTTCTAGTCGGATTGTATGTCCTACTGACATCCAGTCGTGTCAAAGGACTCATCTATTCTGAGGAAATGAGGCCTGAGGGGGGCCATTTCTCGGCACTCAGCCTCTTCAGGAGGGTCCTGCGCTCACCCCTTACCTCCTCACTCCGGAGTGAGCCCCAATGGAGAGGCTGGACCCTTTAACTCTTTGGTCTTTACAAAACACATGTTAGAGAAGCCACCTTCCAGAGCAGAAATTTAAAATGGTTTCTCAAGCCCTTCAAAAGAAGAAAATCATAAATGATATCGTATCCATATTCGTGATGTTGTTGTCATATATTCTGAAAGCAGGCATTTCTTTGCCTCCTGTAGGGAGTAGATGAGTGAAATAATGCTGAAAAATAAAATCTTCCCCTAAAGTGCACAGTTTTGTATTCCATACATACCATAAGGGTGAGGCAGCGAAGGTAACTCTCTGGGGATGAAGCTATTTTTGTACAACTCATCATGTATGCTTAGGTCCGCAAAGAAAGAAATGTCTTTGAGTTTTTTTTTACAAGGTGTTCCTTTTAATATTTGATAGTATTTAGTTACAATGAAAATAAATATTCAACCTTAATGGAAGCCAATACAAAGGCTGTGTATAAGAGTCGATCAGTACACCCCTTGCAAGGTTAGGGAATAGAAATGTGTTGAGTGGAAACATCGTAGTTAAGTGGCTTTAATGCGAACACATAGTTAAATTGGAATTAAAGAATCATAACAAAAAGAAATATGTGGTCTTTTCTGTGTATCTTATACATAGAGCATAACATATCTGTCATTAATTAATGTATTTGTACTCTTATTATTTGAACCTCTAAATGGCATCTCACTATAGCAATGGTCCCTGGAATTTATTCTCTGGGACTGCCTTAGAGATCAATATTTAAAAAATAAGAAATTTTTTAGTTCAGTGGCTAATGAGTTCTGATCTCAAATTTCTGTTTTCACTTGCTCATGTAATTCCTATTTCATTGCACATTTTCCAGTCCCATTTTACCTTTCTTGAATTGTGGCCACGAGAACTATGAGAAATATTACAGGCACAAATGCACGGGAATTTGTTTTTGTCGAGTACCCTACAACGTGATGCCTACCATTTGTTAGCCAAAGGTATCCAAAATACCCCCGATATTAAGATCTGGCAGCCCACTGAGAGGCACCATTTTATTGCTAATATAACCTTCCTATCAAGGAGCTGAAGCGCTCAGTGCGGGATGGTGGCTCTGTGTCTCAGAAGGAGGTCACCTCACGCCGCTGGGTAATTGCAAAGACCTTTGGTCAGGTACTGGTTCATTGAATTGCCTGGGAAACTTTAAGATCTGCCCTTACCTGGTAGGGCACATGGAGGAAGTATGCAATGCTTACCAAAAACCTAACTTTCTATATATCCATAAAGTTTGTCTTTTGTGATAGACCCTGGGAGGAATTAAAGCTAAAGTATGTCAGTGGGTAATTAACAGAGCCATGAGAATGGTAATAGTACCTAAACTTTTTGTTGAGTCTTTACAACGTCCTAGTTATATTCATTCTCTGTCTTTCTATCATCTCTCTGACTATCATCTATCTAGATCGGGATTAATCAATCATCTATCTATCATTTACCTAACATCTATTTGTCTGTATCTATCATCATTTCATCGCTTCTCTATAAACCTATGTACATATGTACATGCATATGCATGTGTGCACATGTGTGTGTCTGTATAACCTGATTCTCATTAAAAAAAACATAAGCTTCCATGTTATCATGCACCTTTTTTCAGAAGGGGAAATGTGGTTTGGAGTTCAAGTACCTTGCACTAATAAGTTGCATGGCTGAGATTTGAAGATTTGAATCTGCCTATCTGATTAGAGAAGCTGTACACTTTATCACTGTCTGAGAGGTCTACATGCATTAGACACCATAACACAGAAGCTGAATCTGTATTTTTAAAACCAAGAATTACTAATCTGTTGAGAACAGGCTATCACTGTAGTTCTCCATACACATGACTACATATACAACATATCTGCAGGTCAGTCACAATCACAATCCATTGGGATTTTGATAGGGATTGCACTGAATCTGTAGATTGCTTTGGGTAGTAGGAACATCTTAACAGTATTAAGTGTTCCAATCCATGAAATACAGGATGTTTTTTCATTGTTTTTGTGTATGTCTTTTTTTCAGCTTTGTTGAGGTATAATGAATACTTTCATGTCTTCTTTAATTTCTTTCAACAATGTTTTGCAATTTTCAGTATACACATCTTTTGCTCCTTAATTGAATTTATTCTTAAGTATCCTTTTTCTTTTTGGTGATACTGTAAATGGAATTGTTTGCTTCATTTCCTTCTCAGTTTATCATTAGTATATAGAAATACAACTGATTTTTGTATGTTGATTTTGTGTCCTGCAGCTATACTGAATTTAACAATTCTAACTTTTTTTTAATGGAGTGTTTAGGGTTTTCCACATATAGGATCATGTCATCTGCAAACAGGGACAATACTACTTCTTCTTTTTAAATCTGGATACTTTTTTACTTCTTTTTCTTACCTAATTGCTCTGCCTAGGACTTCCAGTACTATGTTGAATAGAAGTAGCGAGAGTAGCCATCCTTGCCTTGTTCCTGATCTTAGAAGAAAAACTTTCAGCATTTCACCATTGAGTATGATGTTAGCTGTGGGCTTTTCATACATAGCCTTATTAGGGTGAGGCAATTTGTTTCTACTTCTGGTTTGTAGATGGTTTTTAACGCAAAAAGGTGAATTTTGTCAAATGCTTTTTCTGCATCTATTGAGATGGTCATGTGATTTTCATCCTTTGTTCCATTAATGTGGTGTATGATATTGATTTGCTTATGTTGAAACATCTTTGCGTCCCAGAGATAAACCCCAGTCAAACATGGTATATGAACCTTTTAATGTGCTGTTGGATTTGATTTGCTAGTATCTTGGTGAAGATGTTTGCATCTGTATTTATTAGGAATATGGGCCTGTGGTAGTGTTTTCTTGGGGTGTCTTTCTGGTTTTGTCATCAAGGTTATGTTGGCCTCATAAAATGAGTTTGGAAGTGTACCCTCTTCTTCAATTTTTTGAAAGAATTTGAGAAAGATTGGTGTTATTTAAAAGTTTGGTGGAATTCAGCAGGGAATCCTTCTGGTCCTGAGATTTTTCTTTTTTGAGACGTTTTTGATTACTGATTCAATCTTCTTACTAGTTACAGGTCAGTTCAGACCTATTTTATCAGGATTTAGTCTTGGCAGGTTGTATATTTCTAGGAATGCATCCATTTCTTCTGGGTTATCCAGTTTGTTGGCATATAATTGTTCAGTGATCACTTATAACCCTTTTTATTTCTGTGGCATCAGTTGTAATGTTTCTCTTTTTCATTTCAGATTTTACTTGAGTATTCTGCTTTTTTTCCTTTGTTAGTTTAGCTAAGGGTTTATTAATTTTGTTTGTCTCTTCAAAACACTAACTCTTAGCTTCATTGATTTTTTCCTATTGTTTTTATATTTTCTGTGTCTTCATTTCTGCTTTAATCTTTGTTATTTCCTTCCTTCTGCTATCAAAGGGCTTAGTTTATTCTTCTTTTTCTAGCACCTTGATGTGCAAATCCTCTCAACTGGGATTTGTCTGATGTTTTTCCCTTGATAAGACTGAGATGGAGTATTTTGGAGAGGAACAGCACAGAGACAAAGTACCATTTTTTCCACACCATATAAAGGGAAACTGCTATCAAAAAACCTAACCTGCTGATGTTGACCTTGTACATCTGTCAGTTGCAGGTAGTTTAGAGTGTGACCACTATAAAGTTACCCTATTTTCCCTCCCCACTGGCTTTGAGAACATACTTTTAGAAGGAAACCTCTGTGTGTATCCTTCACTTAAGGAGTGAGGAGTTATATACTCCACCTCTTGAGGGTGGAGTATTTACATACATTATTTGAAAACCTTCTGTTCCTTCACTCCCATTTATTTATTTACTTACTAACATTAACCTGGATGCACAAATATTTATTTTATATGTTACAACCCAATATTACTTTATTTATTTTGTTCAAACTGTTCTAGATTTGACCAGTAATAACTCTTCAGTTAACTTTTATGTCCCTTTGATATGCCTTTACCAGTGTGTGTGTGTGTTAGCACATCCTTACTTCCTGGCAATATGAAGTATTTCAGTCCCTTCTTGTATATTTCCTATTTCAATCCTAGGCTGATTTATTTCTCTATGGAGTCATTTTACTTGAGAAAGGTATTAGAAACCAAGATCTGGAATCTTGTGTGCTCTTTGTTTCTGGAGTATCATTGCTTCTTGGCCCTCTCAGCTGACAGAAAAGGGAAATATGTGTGTATACTAACAGGTATGTACACACATATCTGTGAAAATATCCATCTATGTAACCATCTGTATCTATTTTAAGCTAAACACAAATCTGCCCTGTCTTCACCTTCAGTCTGTTGCTGCATGGATCATTCTGGCCTTCTCCCTTGAGATGATGTAGATTCCTATTGCAACAGTGAGAAACTTGGCTCCCATAAGCTACCATCCATTTACTTAATCATTCAATTCAACATTTTTAATTAATTTTTAATCCAGCATGTCTCCAAGTTGTCCTCTGCAGTTACGTTCTCAGGAACTTTTAAGTTCTCCCTTTAGCAAAAAAAAAAAAAAAAGCTAAAGCTGTTTGGCCCTGATACATTTGAATATATTTGCATAAATGTAGATTTGCATTGATGTTATTTTTTTGACACATGGAATAATTCTGAAACTAAAGCCCTGTATGTGTTCAATGATGAGGTTAAAAATTTCTAAATGTAAATTTCCACTACTTACAACACCAAAGGCTGACTAAAAATTATTTGGTTGTCATCTATTTAGATGAAATTATTGTCAGCAGCAGGCACTCCTGGCTCTGGTGTCCTCTTAGCTTCTTTTCCCGTATTCTTCACTTCCTCCTGGTGATCCCCTCAACCAGATACCTGTGTCTATCCCATTCCTAAAGGATCACTGCTCTGCCATCTGTCAATTAATTTCCATATGGTATAGTTGATGAAGCTATCAGGGATTGCCCTTTCCAATAATTTTAGGATTTAATATGGGTCATTAAAGACCCCAAGGCTTTCTGAAATGTGAAGGACTTGATTTCTAACAGTGAAACTCCCAGTACAGCTATTTCAAAGGAGAAAGGATTATCTAATGCTTCTCAAATGATTTCTATTTACATAACTACTTATGTATCAGTCCAAATGATGGTGTCTTTCTGTATGAACATGATTTTTATTTTTGTGTCCTTAAATAGGAGCTAGAGAGTCATTTTTGGAACTAGAATCTCACTTTAAACACATGTGTGACTTGAGTATTTTTATTCATGTTAGAATTTGGCCTGAAAATCAACCACTTGACATTGTTTAATAAGCATTTCAACAACCAAAGGGACATGCTGTCAAAGTCTTAATTAGAGTGATATTATGGGGCACTTTCAGAAAACAACATGAGTAATTACATAAAACAATCATCAACACCCACAAATACTAACAATGTCTGAGATACAGCTGGTGAAGAATGTGATGACAATCTTCCCAGATTAATCTAAGACACTCTTTATAAACTGGTTCATTAAAAACTATATGATATCCTATAGATTTTTGCTTTTTAGGCTCTATACTGTGGCATGACATGCCAAATGAAAGATTCTTTCTGTTTTAGATATTGTGTATTTACTGCTCTAGAAAAAAACAAGAGGATGAATGGCACAAAAATTAACAGAGGTAGAGAAATTATAAGCATAGCATTTAAGAAAATCAGTGTAGAAAAGCTGTCTTTAATAAGTGGTAAAAATACCTATACTTAAAAATATTGAAATGAGTGGCCTGAAAGAAATGGATTGTATCAGGGCTGTACCCAATAAACTGCTACTAAAGTCAAGGAAAAATAGGAAGGCCAAATGCAGATATCCTTAAAAAAAAAAGGAGTTTACAACTTACAATAGACAGAAAGAATCTTGGAAAAGTACTTTGTAAAATACTCATGGGTTAGTTAATACTTGTTTCAAAATGATGGTAATGGTGCTATATTTTTGGGTCTTAAGTGAGGAACACCATTCCACCATGGCTTTCTTAGCCAAAGAAAGAAGCTTTTGAGGTTTCATATTAGCCAGCTGTCCACTCTCCTCAGGTAAGAGTTCATCATACAGGTTTAGTACTAACATGTTTACTCTTTTCTTTTTCCTGTAAAATTTTCTTTCAATTTAGCAGATAATTGTTGTTGATATCGTTAGGTATCTCCAGGTATTCCAGACAGGCTCCGCCTTAGGTTGAGAAAGGGGAAGTGGGACTGAGGTGGATCATATTACAACATGCACATAAGCATATTGAACAGTAAAGATATCCTTAAAGGGAGGAAGAATGGGAAAAAAAATAATCAGAAGGGATGTATGCTTCCTAAAGAAGGGTATAAAAGTGGTAGTTAGAAGGTTCACTTTTTTTGCATGGCAATTGCTTCTTGTTTGGTCTCTTGATAGTTTAATTATGAAAGCCTCAGGCCATCAGTCTTTTGACTATTTAAAAAAACTCATCAGCTTTTGAGATCCCCCGGTCCTCTAGCTGTCTTGCTCTGGTTATCTTGTGTGCATAGAAGAATTAAGACCCAATATGCACGGCCCATAGCAGAATTCCTGATTCTATGGAACATACGATACGTTGGCCTTGAACAAGGTTGCTGTGCCCTGCAGAGACCCAACCCTCAAATCAAAGCCGGCAGGAGTATAGCATACAATAATAAAGCAATGGAAGCTACTCAGTTCATGAGAACTTGCTTTATTTCAGACACACTGCCATATACTTGGCAAGCTTCAGCACATCTAACCTTCAACATCACCTTGTGAAGTCTGCTACTTTATCCAATCCTTAACCCATTCATTTACTCAACAGTTATTAAGTGCCTACCACCAGGCACTTGTGAAGCCAGAGTAACTAAAACACAGTCCCTAGTTCTGGCATCTCAGAATATATTAGTAGATTAGCATAATGTGGAAGGTTGTACATGTCAGTGGGGGAACAAGAGGGGTAGACAGGCCTGGTGAATTCTAGGTCTTAAATGAAGACTATGAATTTGCCACGTGGGCAAGGAAAGAAGGAGCACCCCAGGCAAAAAGAGTGATATGAAAAGGCATTGAAACAAGACAGGACAGGACACATGGGGGAAAAGAATGATTAGAGCATAAGGTACATGATAGGGAAGGAAACTATGTGGGGTGGTCAGGGAAAGATTCTAAAGAATTTGTGTAAGAGCTAAAAAGTTTAGAACTTTGTCTCTAGACAATGGAGAGTCAATTAACAATAGACATTCTCTCCTAATTTTACAAGTGGCATATGTTCATTGCAGTGGCTATAGAGAAGCAAAAAAAGAATATAAATCAACATAACTCCATCATGTAGATTAACCATCTGGTAGAAATATACAAATGTAGAGAGATGTATACATAAAAATAAATATTAAAATACATAGGTAATTTCACGCACATATATACAAATGTATTTTCATATTTTGTCTTATTGTGTATGTATGACTATGTTAATATAATTTTTTACAGATATATATTACAATGCACCTTGAGCTTGAGAATCTGCCTGGTAATATAGTATGAACATCTTTTTTTAGGTTAATAAATATTCTACTGAAAATTTAATTTTAACTCCTGGGAACAAAGGAAGGACACCAGGAGAGCTATCAGATCCTATTGGGGCATGGATGGAGGGATGCGGCAACATGAATGAAGCAAAGAGAAGTTTAGTGGTGAAATGTCTGCCTTTAAGAGGTCTGAGTTTGATTGTGTGTCTGATTTATCTCTCCTAGCAAAGAGGTATTCCCTTGAAATGGATACTCCTGGTCGTAGTGCCCTATCTACATGGCTTTTATTTTTCCTCTTCACTCCTATTTTTATCAGATTGCTTTTAGTTACCAGGCTGTGTCCATGTCTGCCATGCTTTGAACAGCATCAGCTGCCAGGGTGCATTTCATGTCCTGTCGAGATCAAGATAACCCTGGCAGAATGATGGTCCTGCAGCCTTTCTCTTTTAGAAACTCTATGGATCCACTTTCAGTAAAAGAGGCATTTCAGTGCTGGTTAAAAAATAGTAATCAAAATGGTAGCAATTTTTAACTTGACTGTAAACTTAATTATATGAAAATTAGATTTAGAAGTGTAATTCCTGAATCAGGCTAATTGTATGCCACGGGGGAGGAATAGTTTAGAAGAATAGATTTGGTGAAAGATGTCAGAGACCAATTTTCCTCCTAAATTTTCCTCCTTAACTATCCATAAGCAGTTAAGGGGCTGTTGCTTGCTTCCTTAAAAATACAAAATAAAACTTTTAAAAACATTTCAAAAGAGGTATATTGTTACTGTGCACAATTTAGAAAATACAGAGAAGTATAAAAAAACAAAATAAATATTTCACAGTTATTAGATTTGGGGCTCCAACTGAAAAATAAATTTGTATTAATATAGTCTAATAATAGTGTCCTAAAAGGAAGACCAGCCCAAATTGAAAGTCTTCTCTCTTATAGACTCTATATAATAAGTTAAGTGGACATAAAATAACAGGCCTTATATGTCATTGCTCAGGGCACTAGATATTTTGTTTAGGAACCCAGCATTGGTTGTTATTTACAAAAGCATACTCATTTCTGTATCTGAGCATATCAATCCAACCTAAGTGTAAGGAGTTTATTAACTGTTGCTGGTGTGAGGAGCTTGGAGGTTTCTGTGGGAGGAAATGACATAATTTTCACAGTTTAAAAAAAATTTTAACTCAAGACATCCAGAGAAATGTACAACCTATAGTTTGTGTTCTTTCCATGATACAAAGTACTGCTTCTTAAGTAGAGGCCAAGAGGATTTAGTAATATATAACATTAAAGTTCTAGGAGTCTGATTTTCTATAATTCTGTCTTGACCCTAGTATGAATAATGTTTAAAACATACTAATTGTAAGCAGACATAAAACCAAATTTATGGTTAATAGAAAATTAGTTAAAAACTAGTGAAAAACTGAATGTTTCCATCCAGTGAAACACTGGATGTACAAACACTCCCTCTTAGTGAACTTAGAAATTGACTTAACTTGTTGGAAAACCACTACTATTATTTCTAAACCTGAATTGAGTTTTTAAGAAGAGAAAGACACAAAATTTTTCAAAATGGAAAAAAAAAACAGTGGTAGAAATTGAAAGGCTGTTAGCCTAAGTTAAAAATCTTAAAAGATACCAAATAATTTTAAAAACTATAGGTACCTAGAAATCATGGAATATTAAATATTAACTGATACTTTCATCCAATATATTTTTTCCTATCAAGTGATATAGTTGATGATAAAAGAAAGCAATACTTCTCACTATTCTACTACTGGATATTAAAAAGCATATATCTTACATTCATAATGTACAAAATTGAGGTAAGTAAAGACCATAAAATAGAATCTTTGGTCTTGGGGTTGGGGAAGTGGGAAGGGAACAAAGAAGGAAATAAGGTCAGAAGACTCTTGATTCTAGTATTGTCCTAAGAAGAGGTTCAACTTAAAATTGAAACCATTGGGTTTTAATAAAAAAGACGGTCTTTATGTAACTATGGTTTCATTTTTGCTTAGATAATTGGAGGGCAAAAAGACACTCTGTATATTCCATATGTTACTCATTAGGCTGCAGCAAAGATTCCAAACGTAATTACCTTATGAGTCAAGATTTCTACCCAGTGTAACTCATGGTTTCTGAGTGTACAGTCCCAAAACTCATCTGTATCCCCAGGTACTATAGAGGGTGGAGTAATAAATCGCAGGTAGGTCAGTTATCTGCAGGTGTAAAGTTCCTACTGTACCCATATATGTTTGGCATAGGAATTCTATAATTTGCCGACCCACTGTGCCTGGCAATGCTATCTGCAGTCCTCATGTCAACTTGTAGGAAGTTATAAGTTGTATGTTCAGGTTTGGAACCATTAACTTCCTGTTATATGTCACATCATAACCTCTGGTAAATCTTATTCTTAGGATTACTTAAATATAGAGAATTATGGCACTAAAACCATAGATAGTTTAGTAATTAGTTGAAATTCAGATAGATTATGAATTGGTATCCTACAGACTATTATTATTATCTATGGGTTTGGCTTAAGGGAATTTCTTTTGGTAGGCAAATTGTTTTAGTTTTTGGATACCAGAGTAGGTAGATTTACAAGTAATAAAAACAGGAACACATAATTTATAACTATAGACTATTCAGCAAAAATCGAGTTGTTATTATCATTACTAAATGAAGTATTATGTTTGAGAGGCATTTCTTTTTCCAAACTCTGACCAGAATCAAAGTGATGATTTATACATGTTTGCATTTGCATAAAATGTCTCCTCCTGGGTTGCAAGGATATTCCCTAAAGCCTATTTTTTGTTTTTTTCCTGTTGGGTACTCCTTACTTCTTTTAAGTGTTTGCTGAATAAATTCATTGTTCTCTTGTCTAATTTTGGTCTTTACAACCTATCTGTTCATACTCCTATTCAACCTTCTCCTCCTCGCCCTGCCATAAGTTGGCAACACTCCAATAGTTAAATACCATTTTATCCCAGAAATATTTCCTGACCCCCAGAAAGATTTCCTTTCGCAATACTTGACCAAAATATAATCTGAAATAATTATCTTGGTTAGTAGATTGACCATATATCAAATTCTGTTTTGAATTCTGTTTTGAATTTGGTATACTTTTAAATCACACTATTTTATTTTGAAGATCTTAAAAATTAACAGCTGAATTGAATCTAAGATACTAGACTCTCAACAGTCATATTGATGACATTAACTGAATAGCTAACTGTGCCAGATGCAATACCCATCAACTTTCATAAGAATTCCACAAGGTAGAAATATTTTCATCCCCATTTGCATCGGAAGAAATGGGCTTCAGGAAAGTTACATAAACTCTGCAAGGTGGCAGATCTCCCCTTGAGAAGGGCCAGGGTTATGTGCTGCCACATATGGTTTTGCAGAAAAGCTATGGCCTTGAGTTGTACAGGGTACAACCTGTACAACTGTACATAGGAGCCCCACCAGGATACAACTCAGGTCTTCTCTTTATGCCCAAACACCTTTCTGGTATGTTGAGCTCTGGAAGCAGTATGAACAGATGGAACAGATTGCCCTTTGTGGTAGAGGCAGAACACAAACTGTGACTCCATGTAGATATGATGAGCGTGGCCTGGGGAAGGTTATGTAAGTGAGGTCTGTTCACAGCACCTTGGAATCACCCTTGTCCACCCTCCCTACTGTGACCTTTGGCACTGTTTCTGGATGGAACTTCTGACTACCCTAGGAAGACTTGCTTGCTCTCTCTCCAGAAACCAGCTCTCTTGAATCTCATTTTGCTGATGGTGGCTGAAGACCTGTGTAGCTTATTCAAGTCTAGGTTTTATCAGTGTTACTTTAGCCATGTGACTTGAGTATGAGACATGTCTGTTCTAAGCCTCATTTTCCATGGGTAAAATGAGAATAAAATGACACATACTTTTTATGGAAATATTAAAAAAGACAATACATGTAAAGATATTAATGCAGAACTTGGAACACAGTAAGCTCAATAAATTCTCCTTCTCCTCCTTCTGCTCATTCTAGCTCTCCCCTCCTCCCTTCCCTTTCTCCTCTTCCTCCCCCTCCTCCCTCATTTTGACATAGATACCTTTTAAATTTAACTTTTCTTTCTTTGCAAACAACTTCTGTAGTCTATCAGTTACTAAACAGTAGGAATTTGGGCCAGTTTTTGGGGCTGGGAGAGTGCCTGAGTAGACCTGTTAATGGACTGGCCTTGTGCAATCTTTGTTTTTTGGCACCCATCAAACCATGCAGGCCTGGCCACTGACATCATGGACTTCGGAGTTACATGTTGAGATCCTCACAAAAGTTTTGTGTTTTCCATGAAAATGTGATTGAGACCACTTTGCTGCATTATCAGGAAGTCTAAATGAGACAGATATAGAGCTTTTTTTTCTTCACACTTAGCAAAATATTTTTTTATATTAGACTTTTCATTTAATCACTCCTGAACGTGACTTGAAGGTTAAGCTTGTTAGTGAATTCAGTATAAAAATGTTTATTGAAGTATAACTGACATGCAATATCTTATTAGTTTCAGGTGTACATCATAGTATTTGATATTTTTATATATCACAAAGTGATCCCCACAATAAGTCTGGTTCACTTCTGTCACCATACAAAATTATTACAATACTATTGGCTATATTACCTATGCTGTATTTTACTTCCCCCATGACCTATTTATTTTATAACTGTAAGTTTATACCTCTTAATCCCCTTTACCTATTTCTTCTGCTGCACCAGCCCTCCCCACTCTGTAACCAACAGTTTTTTTCCTGTGTCTGTAAGTCTGTTTCTATTTTGCTTCATTTGTTTGTTTGTTTTGTTTTTTGATTCTATATGTAAGTGAAATCATATGGTATTTGTCTTTCTCTTCATGACATAGCATAATGCCCTCCAGGTCCATCTGTATTGTAGCAAACGGCAATATTTTATTCTTTTTTATGGCTGAGTAACATTCCATTCACACATGTACTGCTATTCTTTATCCATTCCTCTATTGATGGACACAAATTACATTACAAAGCCATAGTAATCAAAACAGTATGGTACTGGCATGAAAACAGACACAGATCAACAGAATAGAATAGAAAATCCAGAAAAAAACACATGCATGTATGGTTAATTAGTCTATGACAACAGAGGCAAGAATATGCAATGAGGAAAAGACCATGTCTTCAATAAATGGTGTTAGGAAAAGTAGACTACATGTAAAAGAATGAAACTGGACCACTATCTTAAAAGTCAATTCAAAATGGATTGAAGACCTGAAACCATAAAACTCCTAGAAGAAACCATAGGCAATAAGCTTTTTGACATGGGTCTTAGCAATATTTTTTTGGACCAGTCTCCTCAGGCACGGGAAACCCAAGCTAACATATATAAAAGGGATTATATCAACAAAAAAGCTTTTACACAGTGAAGGAAACCATCAGTAAAATGAAAAGGCACCTTACTAAATGGGAGAAGATATTTTCAAATCATACATACACTAAGGGGTTAATATCCAAAACATATAAAGAACTTAAACAACTGAATATAAAAATAAAACTAAACTGGGTTGGCTAAAAAATGGGCAGAGGACTTGAGTCCTTTTTTCCAAAGAAAACACACAAATGATCAACAAGCACATAAAAAGATGCTCCACATCACTAATCATCAGGGAAATGCAAATCAAAACCACAGTGGGATAGCACCTCACACCTGCTAGAATGGCTAGTACCAAAAAGACAAGAAATAACAAGACTGTATGATGACAGCTGTTTCACTGATAACATTGTCCTTACACACCTCCTCTCTCCACTCCTTTCCTCTGAGCTTTTTGCTGCCTTCACAGCTTGCCTCAATTCTCTTCCCTCGTTTCTTCCTTCTCTCCTTCCTCTTTTTCACTCTTTCATTTCCTCCCTCCTCCCTCCCTCCTTCCCTTCGTCCTTCCTTCCTTCTTTCCTTCCTTTCTAACACCTCTGATACTAAAATGATATTCTTACTACCTATGCTTCCTAAATTAAGCCTTGCATATATTTCTGAGTAATGGTGCTTACAGGTCTGGGCTTGAATTCTATGAATATTATATAGGCTAATAAATCCAGCAAAGAACACATTTAAAAAATAAATTTTCTCAAAGAAATATTGCATACACTAAGCGCCAGGGCATTTTTTCCCCTTCCTCAAATACCTGGTAATGAAATTTATTGACATATAAATTTAACAAGCTGCTAATTGAGTAATTATTGATTGCAGGAAATATGTTCTTAAAAGTCACATTAACAATTGGCAGAGAGGCAAAAATAGAACAGACTCAGTTTTTAACTTACTTTACAGCATTACCTTAAAATTGTAAAGAGTTAATGTTATCACACTACACATGGCTGAATTTATAAAAGATAAAATCACAAACGAGTAATGCACAGTTACTTGTTACATATTCTTCCCATTACAGCTGACAGGTTCATTAATCATACAGTGTATTTACTATTAGAAGCTATAAAGGAGATCAAATCTCTTGTAATTTTTCTTCTTCTCTTTCACTTGATAAGTGTGTTGTTTCAGTGTGCTGATAAAATATAGTGTCAGTCACCAAGAGTCTCAGGAGATATTTCATTTTTCCAGTAAGAATATCCCTGCATATTTGCCATGTAAAAATTCTATAGATCATGATCATTTCTAAATAACTTGGGCAGCAGATTAAGTAAAAGGTCTGTGTGCATCTATCCACAGAAGTGGTCACCCAGAAGCAAGTTTACCCTGGGGGATAGGAGCAATGTTTTCCGTGACAGTGGTATCACTTACTGAGCACTGAAGGCATTTACAACAGAACACCTCTATTCATAACTGTAACATTGATTCATAATTAAGGTTCTTGTAAATTACACAGATTGCTGACAGATTTCATGAGCTGTTCTGGAGAGAGGTGGCAAATTTTACAGTTTGTCACAGATTGCCAATGAGGCGCTTGAAAGCATAAATGAAATATAAGAATATTTGCCAATAAATAAGAGTCTATGATATTCCCTTTCACGGTGTGGTGAAAAAAATATGTTTAAAAAGGCTACCTTCCTATTTAGAAAACAAAGGGTTGGGGTTTTTTCCATTCTAGAAAGAAGTCCTGAAAGAGGTGCCATCAGTCCATAGAGCAAAATAGACGGACACATTCCAGTTTTTTCTTATTAGTAAGGAAAATGCAAACATGTCTTTTTCATCTCTTGTCAATTTCAAGAGAAGAGAAATCAACCATGAAAATGCTTCTGTGTTTCTCAGGGTTTCCTTTTTTTTTGATTTTTAAAAGTATAACTTAAAAATAAAATTCTTAGAGTTTCTTAGTTTTGGTGATTTGTGTGACACTGATGTGCTGTAATTTATACAAGAACTACTTCAGTGTTGTTTTTCAGTGCTTCTTGCCAACTTAAGTATTCTAAATATAAACTGAAGAAATTCGGTCTGGCACAAAACAGCTGATGAAATATTCTGGGCTTGCATTACACTGTTTTCCCATAAGACCTTCCCTGAGAAGCTGGGAATGTAAAGAGATCTTGATTAAAGTGCAAAAATGCCTGCGGTCCAATTGCTTGCAGACCCCGCTCAGAGTCCACCATGAGTGGCCATTCAACTCCATCACAAGGGGCTTTGTTTGTCACTGGGACACAGCCCCATGCTCATCCTCTGTTTTGGGGCAACGGCAAGTTTTCCATATTATAACCGTTCCCGCCAAATAAGTGCAATTTTGTCATGTCTGCCTACTAGGATTTTCACAGAGGCTAGATTGGTAAAGCCTTTTCCTCAGTCCCTACCTGCCCTTAAGTTAAAACTGCATTTCCACAACACTGGAGAACAGAGGGATTACTTGATAAATCTGAGCAGCGTAGTCAATCTTCACTTGTTCTGCCTATTCTGCTTTCTTCCCTTGTATTTACACAGACGCTTGCTTCAGGCCTATGTTTTCTTTTGTGTAAGTGTCATGTCTTATACTTGAGAAATGATTCTCACAATACCTTTGGTTTACTAAGGGTTAAATATATAAGATGAGCTTAAAACTTCAACTAAGAGTTTCTGTTCCACAAACCTGATGCTCTAGCTTGATGTTATAAATACCAGGGGTGACTTTGCTCACCACAGACGACTCCTCAGCTGAAGAAATATATAGGTTCTTACACTGTGGGCACAATCTTTCTTTTGTTGCTCTGCATTAAATGTAAAGCATTGTTTAGGTTACCGGGTTTATGTTTCTTAAAAGCACAAGATCATTCAAGAGGAGCGTCACTAGAAGTGGTCATTAGAAAAACGACGGAGGAATTCCTAACTATAAAGACTGAAGGCATTTTCCTACCTGGTTGTAGGTACTGTGCAGAAACTTCAATTTGGAGATGCAATTTGAATTTTTCTGGGCCACCAAGCCAGTGTACCTCAGTTTCTCAAAAGTTCCTTAGGATGGTCAACCAAGAAAAGAAGGCAAAATTAAGAAAGTACAAAGGCCTTTTATTTTGGGTCTCAGAATTGCAGCTTGGGAAGCACAGATTCTGGAGTAACTGGAAAAGTGTCCCACTCATGTGGGGCCAGTGTGAGGTTTTATAAGAAGAAGGTGGGTGAATTTATGATTCAGATAAAGAAGAGGAGAAAAAGAAACTGTGATTTTGGTGGTGACCATCGAGCAGCCTTTGATTGCCCTCTAATCGATCAGTTGGTGCTACTAAAGCGGTTCTTGGTATGCACTAGTTAACTATTCTGTCATCATAAAGTTTATATCAACAGTTTTATGGTCTGAATGCCAGTTGTTCTGTTGGATTTTATGAGCAACTGCTTGTAAAACAGTTACTGAGTTTGGTCCAGTCCAACAGTTCATTAATTAGTATGGAAAATGGAGCTTCAAAATGGAGTCTCTCATGTCCAGAAATTTTATAGAGTCCCCTGGATGCATGGGACAACAGAATGTTAGGGAAACGCTAGGCATTTTAAGCCCTCACCTTTCTATTTCTAGGAGTTCACTGGGAGTTTATTTCCATAGCTGTTCTTTGCCTGTTAGAGACCAGCCCACAGCCAGACAGGGAGGCCCACAACTGGAGGTCTTCCTCAAGCTTCCATGCCCTTGCCCACCCCTGCCGCACATCTGGGGCAGGCCATGTCCTACAGTGCCATCTCGTCAGGGTGACCTGAGTGTGGACAAGATGCATGTTGCCATCTGCGTTTCTCTCCTTCCAAGAGATCTTCGACCTTACATGCCAGGCCAGCCGGTCAGCTCTGCTCATCTGGGGATGCCCTTGACGCCTTGGCCTGGCTCTGGTTTCAGGTGGTGGCCTGGAAGTCTGCTCAGCTCCTGGATCACAGGAGATCTGCCTGTCACAATGGGGTCTGCCATGCTGATTTTAAGTGATTCTCGTGTAAATGGAACACCTGAGTGGTTCAGGGGTTTTCCTTGGCCTTGAGTATGTGTGGTCTGTGGGCCAGCTAAAGCACCTGAAAGAAGGGGGTGTGGTGGAGAATATGGGGGTTAGGGTGCAGGGTGTGGGGGATCGGGCATGCAGATGTGGGGATGAGCGGTGGAGGTGTGGGCATGCAGGGTTCAGGGTGTGGGGATTGGGCATGCAGATGTGGGGATGAGCGGTGGAGGTGTGGGCATGCAGGGTGCAGGGTGTGGGGATTGGGCATGCAGATGTGGGGGTGAGCAGTGGAGGTGTGTGTTTGGGGTCCTCCTTTCCTCCCCCAGGCTCCTCACCACACTGTCCATCACTCTCAGGGTGGCCATCTATCTCCTCCAAGGCATTCCTGACCCAACTCCAATGGGCCTTTCAGTTCACTGTCCTTTCTTGTCATCAATGAATGTGGTGACTTACCCACTCTCAGGTTTATCTTAGGTCATTTGGGAGGGACTGACTGCCCCACATGCAGGTAAACCCCAAAAGAGATCCAGTTCCAGGTGCAGCGGGTGGGGCCAAAAGCATTCAAAAGAAGGAGTGGTTTGGAGGATGTGTTGTTCTAAACTGATGCTAGAAAGTTCAGAAAGGTGAATGAGTCAGCATTGACAATGCCTTGCGCGCCCTGGAGAAGATTTCATGGTCACTGTCTAGGAGGCACAACAACAGCCTTTGAGAGCATCACAAGCAGCCGGCACTCCCTGGATGGTGGACGATGCAGCTTATGAGCAGCGATGTAACCAGCACAGAAAAATGATGCCATGCCTCTGCAAAGGCAAGAAGACCAGTATTGTTTCAATACAAGCAGGTTCCTGAGAGCCTTAGCACTGCTGCCTTTTCTTGCAGAGATTTGAAATTCTGCATCCATTGTTCACTATATGAATTTTGCAATGGATTTATAAAATTAAAATTGTCTATACAGTTAGGGTCTCCACAAAACATATTACACAGAATCCCACACAGTCTAGAGGTCAAGTCACATGTATCTAGGGTTTGGAGATGCTGGAAATGAAGGGATGACATATGGTGTGTTTTTGTGGTGGGAGTAGAAGTTTAATTTGCTATTGATACATGGGATTAGAATATCTGGCTTTCATGAATATAATCTCCACCCACTTTCAGGTTTATGGAGTCTATTTTTGGATAATCTTCTTTAAGAGTATGAACATTTTTTAATCTATTATTCTCTATTCTGCCAACTTTAATAATGATTTAATATGGAGTAATGCAAAACAAAAAGTGGGTGGTCAACACATTTATTTGGAAGGGATGAAATAGTATACCATGTGTAACTAGACAAGTAGAAGAAGGCGGCGTCTGGTATTTTAGCCTCTTCTAAGTCATTGGCGGTGATGGGAAAATGTATCCTCTCCTTAAGTACTAATGTACCTCAATATATCCCCTCATCCATATCTATAGATCTATATGTATTTCCATATCTATATCTATAAATTTCCTTTGGATGGAAAAAGCAAAGAGGACTGGTTCAAATTCAGTGACACTCAAGTTAGAAACAAGTCACCTCCATAATGTTAGTATCATTAATTGAAAGGGAAAGAATAAAGTTTTGGGCATTTAATTATTGCCTAAAAGATGATCTATTGATTTGTCTCAGTCAACTAGTAGTTTGGGGTTTTTTTTGCACCTATTTGGTGGTCTTAGTTGAATAATTGTTTACACCTGTTGAAAAAATTTGGTGTTGAATAAACAGCTACCACAAAGCTTGAATATTATAAACATTTAATAGCTTTAGAGTGTAGAATAACAGAGAATTATTTAAAGGGATTGCCTGACATTACTGCAGGAAGTATTTTCTATACTTTGAAGCCAAAGGCTTGTCACTATGGATTCAGGATGTGGACATGGAATGATCTAGAAACATCTAGCACGGTTAACTGTATGATTCTATGTTTTGGGTCCTGAAGAATGAAAATATTTTTCATTACTCAGCTAAATATTCTACTCCTTGCATTTGTCTCAGCCCTCTGACCTGCTCCAAATAATGTGCTTGCTCATTGGGTATTATACAGATTTGGCTCTACCAGAACTATTTTCACCATTACTCACACTGTGAATAAACTCTGACCTTTTCCATTGCCTCCTCAGTTCCCCTTCTTCTTCCTCCTCTGTGCCCTGCTAGGCTAAACATTATGAACGGGCTTCAGTGGGTTACCTGCCCTTGGCTTCTGGTTGTGTTCTGCCAATGAGAGTCACCACCAGGAGAGCAGGGGCGCTGCTCTCTCCCGACTCCTTCCCTAATGGGCCGCAGTCACTGTGTTTCTCTTTTGGGGGCTAGGGCTTCTGTCACGTGCTGGGTGACTACACCATCTACAGTTTCACTAACTTCTCTTCAGGCCTGGGGGTGGCCATGACTTTCCACTACACTCAGCGTTACTGTGTGCTTCCCCAGCCTGGTGGGCTTCCTTTAGCTTTGCATGACTAGATAAACAATCCCTCCATTGCATTCTCTTGATTGCCTTCTTGACTGTGCCATTTCCTTCTATTTCTTCTGTTTTTTTTTTCAGAGTATGTATTGTTTCTAATTTTTATAAACAGAGCAGGTCCTAGATTAGGTTCAGATTGCCATGTGAATACATTCATTTTGTCCATTTTTCCCATCTTGTCCCTGGAGCATTCTGATTATCATTGTTAGGGTTAGGTTTGGCATAGAATAGAAAAAGCTCAAATAATGTTGCTTAAATAAGATAGAAACTCATTTCTCCCTCACATTAAAGAAGTTGAAATGTAGATGCGCAGGGCATCAGCAAGCCAGGCTCTTTCTTTTCACCTCCCCACCTACCTGAGGCCGCTGATTTCTAGGCAGTGTATCTGTCCAGGGGAAAGCACACAGCTGGGGCTTTCTGCTCCCCATTAAGAAGACATCCTGAAAATGCCACATTTAATTGGCCAGAATTTAGTTCAATGACCACAGTTTGATGTAAGGGGACCTGGGAAATGTAGTCTGACATCTGGCTACAGTATGCTCTATGGAGAGGCTGAGTTT
The DNA here is from genome assembly GCA_032199065.1 of Smutsia gigantea. NCBI lineage: Eukaryota > Metazoa > Chordata > Mammalia > Pholidota > Manidae > Smutsia > Smutsia gigantea. Next base: position 186,230 of record JAVSCE010013728.1, on the reverse strand, counting down.
TGATGCTAAAGAAGGGAAAGATGGATATTAGGAGGCAATATGCAGATCTGTCAACACATTTCCTATTGACTATGCATGTTAAATAGAAAACCTTTGATGGTAGTGACTTCTCTAATTATTTATGATTTCTTATTTACTTAATGTGGATTGAATTGTCCATCTCTCTCTTCTTTCTTACATTATTCTTTCTTAACCTTGTGAAATATGATTTTTATCCCATTTAATGTATTTACTTAAAGATATTTTCTTATTATAAAATCTAGCGTCATCTTTTCAGTTCTCATTCTCTTTAACTGTGTTGCAATGGATACTACATCATTGATCAAATGCTTCCTTAAACTATCTTTTTGCTTGGCTTCTGCCGGCGGTATTTCCCTGTTTGTCCATAACCTCTCTGGATGCACCATTTCTGGCTTCTCTTTCTGCTTCCATCTACTAACTCTTGCATTTCTACATTTTAGGCTTTCCATTCACTTAAAAAAAAACTTTTTATTAAGGTATTATTGATACACACTCTTATGAAGGTTTCACATGAAAAAACAATGTGGTTACTACATTTACCCATATTATCAAATCCACACCCATACCCCAATGCAGTCACTATCCATCAGTGTAGTAAGATGCCATAGATTCACTGTTTGCCTTCTCTGTGCTACAGTTTTCCCCGTGACCCCCCCACACCATGTGTACTAAACATAATACCCCGCAATCCCCTTCTCCCTTCCTCCCACCCACCGCTCCCACCCCTCCCCTTTCGTAACCACTAGTCCCTTCTTGGAGTCTGTGAGTCTGCTACTATTTTGTTCCTTCAATTTTGCTGCATTGTTATACTCCACAAATGAGGGAAATCATTTGGCACTTGTCTTTCTCCGCCTGGCTTATTTCACTGAGCATATCCTCTAGCTCCATCCATGTTGTTGCAAATGGTAGGATTTGTTTCTTTCTTATGGCTGAATAGTATTCCATTGTGTATATGTACCACTTCTTCTTTATCCATTCATCTGTTAATGGACACTTAGATTGCTTCCATTTCTTGGCTATTGTAAATAGTACCATGATAAACATAGGGGTGCATATGTCTTTTTGAATCTGAGAAGTTGTATTCTTTGGGTAAATTCCAAAAATAGTATTCCCAGGTCAAATGGTATTTCTATTTTTACTTTTTTGAGGAACCTCCATATTGCTTTCCACAATGGTTGAACTAGCTTACATTCCCAACAGCAGTGTAGGAAGGTTCCCCTTTCTCCGCATCCTCGCCAGCATTTGTTATTCTTAGTCTTTTGGATGTTGGCCGTCCTCACTGGTGTGAGATGATTATCTCATTGTGGTTTTAATTTGCATTTCCCTGATGATTAGTGATGTGGAGCATCTTTTCATGTGTCTGTTGAACATCTGAATTTCTTCTTTGGAGAACTGGCTCTTCATATCCTCTGCCCATTTTTTAATTGGGTTATTTGCTTTTTCGGTGTAGAGGCATGTGAGTTCTTTATATATCTTGGATGTTAACCCCTTGTCAGATATGTCATTTACAAATATATCCTCCCATACTGTAGGATGCCTTTTTGTTCTGTTCATGATGTCCTTTGCTATACAGAAACTTTTTAGTTTCATGTTGTCCCATGTGTTTATTTTTGCTTTTGTTTTCCTGGCTCGAGGAGATGTATTCAGGAAGAAGTCGTTCATGCTTATATTCAGGAGATTTTTGCCTATGTTGTCTTCTATGAGTTTTATGGTTTCATGACTTACATTCAGGTCTTTGATCCATTTCAAGTTTACTTTTGTGTATGGGTTTAAACAATAATCCAGTTTCATTGTCCTGCATGTAGCTGTCCAGTTTTGCCAACACCAGCTGTTGAAGAGGCTGTCATTTCCCCATTGATGTCCATGGCTCCTTTATCATATATTAATTGACCATATATGATTGGGTTTATATCAGGGCTCTGTATTCTGTTCCACTGATCTATGGGTCTGTTCTTGTGCCAGTACCAAATTGTCTTGATTACTGTGGCATTGTCAGAGCTTGAAGTTAGGGAGCATATTCACTACAGCTTTACTATTCCTTCTCAGGATTTCTTTGGCTATTTGGGTCTTTTGTGGTTCCATACGAATTTTAGAACGATTTGCTCTAGTTCATTGAAGAATGCTGTTGGTATTTTGATAGGAATTGCATTAAATCTGTAGATCACTTTAGGCAGAGTGGCCATTTTGACAATATTAATTCTTCCTATCCATGAGAATGGGATGTGTTTCCATTTGTTAGTATCTTCTTTCATTTCCTCATGAGTGTCTTGAGTGTTCAGAGTATAGGTCTTTCACTTCCTTGGTTAGGTTTATTCCTAGGTATTTTATTTTTCCTGATGAGATTGTGAATGGAATTGTTTTCCTGATATCTCTTTCTGCTAGCTCATTGTTAGTATATAGGAATGCCACAGATTTCTGTGTATTAATTTTGTATCCTGTGACTTTGCTGAATTCAGATATTATATCTAGTAGGTTTGGAGTGGATTCTTTAGGGAGTTTTATGTACAATATCATGTCATCTGCTAACAGGGACAGTTTAACTTCTTCCTTGCCAGTCTGGATGCCTTTTATTTCTTTGTGCTGTCTGATTGCTGTGGCTAGGACCTCCAGTACTATGATACTATGTTGAATAGAAGTGGGGAGAGTGGGCATCCTTGTCTTGCTCCCAGTCTTAAAGGAAAAGCTTTCAACTTCCTACTGTTAAGTATAATGCTGGCTGTGGGTTTGTCATACATGGCCTTTATTATGTTGAGGTACTTGCTATCTCTACCCATTTTCTTGAGAGTCTTTATCATGAATGGATGTTGAATTTTGTTAAACGCCTTTTCAGCACGTATGGAGATGATCATGTGATTTTTGTCCTTCTTTTTGTTGATGTGGTGGATGATGTTGATGGATTTTCGAATGTCGTACCATCCTTGCATCCCTGGGATAAATCCTACTTGATCATGATGGTGGATTTTTTTTTTTTTTTGCATTCCATAAACATTTATTCAGTACCCAGTATCCATCAGGCAGTGGGCTAAGCTCTGGAGGATCTTTTTTTTTAAATATAATTTATTTTATTATCATTAATCTATAATTACATGTGCAATATTATGGTTATTAAACTACCCCTTCATCAGGTCCCCCCCACCAACCCCATTACAGTCACAGTCCATCAGTGTAGTGAGATGCTATAGAATCACTACTTGTCTTCTCTGAGTTGTACAGCCCTCCCCGTGCCCCCCCAACATTACATCTGCTAATCGTAATACCCCCTTTTCCCTCTTATCCCTCCCTTCCCACCCATTTTCCCCAGTCCCTTTCCCTTTGGTAACTATTAGTCCGTTCTTGGGTTCTGTGAGTCTGCTGCTGTTTTGTTCCTTCAGTATTTTTCTTTGTTCTTATACTCCACATATGAGTGAAATCATTTGATACTTGTCTTTTTCGGCTTGGCTTATTTCACTGAGCATAATACCCTCTAGCTCCATCCATGTTGTTGCAAATGGTAGGATTTGTTTTCTTCTTATGGCTGAATAATATTCCATTGTGTATATGTACCACCTCTTCTTTATCCATTCATCTACTGATGGACACTTAGGTTGCTTCCATTTCTTGGCTATTGTAAATAGTGCTGCGATAAACATAGGGGGGCATCTGTCTTTTTCAAATTGGGCTGCTGCATTCTTAGGGTAAATTCCTAAGAGTGGAATTCCTGGGTCAAATGGTATTTCTATTTTGAGTTTTTTGAGGAACCTCCATACTGCTTTCCACAATGGTTGAACTAAATTTGCAGTCCCGCCAGCAGTGTAGGAGGGTTCCCTTTTCTCCACATCCTCACCGACATTTGTTGTTGTTTGTGTTTTGGATGTTGGCCATCCTCACTGGTGTAAGGTGATATCTCATTGTGGTTTTAATCTGCATTTCTCTGATGATTAGCGATGTGGAGCATCTTTTCATGTTCCTGTTGGCCATCTGAATTTCTTCTTTGGAGAAGTGTCTATTCATGTCCTCTGCCCATTTCTTAATTGGATTATTTTTGATGTACTTTTGAATTTGGTTTGCTATTATTTTGTTGAGTATTTTTGCATCTATGTTCATCAGGGATATTGGTCTGTAATTCTCTTTTTTTGTGGTGTCTTTGCCTGGTTTTGGTATTAGAGTGATGCTGGCCTCATAGAATGAGTTTGGAAGTATTTCCTCTTCTTCTACTCTTTGGAAAACTTTAAGGAGGATGGGTATTAGGGATTCACTAAATGTTTGATAAAGTTCAGCGGTGAAGCCATCTGGTCAAGGAGTTTTGTTCTTAGGTGGTTTTTTGATTACCAATTCAATTTCGTTGCTGATAATTGGTCTGTTCAGATTTTCTGTTTCTTTCTCAGTCAGCCTTGGAAGGTTGTGTTTTTCCAGAAAGCTGTCCATTTCCTCTAGGTTATCCAGTTTGTTAGTATATAATTTTTCATAGTATTCTCTAATAATTCTTTTATTTCTGTGGTGTCCATAGTGATTTTTCCTTTCTCATTTCTGATTCTGTTTATGTGTGTAGACTCTCTTTTTTTCTTGATAAGTCCAGCTAGGGGTTTATCTATTTTGTTTATTTTTTCAAAGAACCAGCTCCTGCTTTCATTGATTCTTTCTATTGTTCTATTCTCAATTTTATTTATTTCTGCTCTAATCTTTATTATGTCCCTTATTCTACTCTTCTTGGGCCTCATTTGTTCTTCTTTTCCTTGTTTCATTAATTGTGAGTTTAGAGTGTTCATATGGATTGTTCTTTCCTGAGGTAGGCTGTATTGCAATATACTTTCCTGTTAGCACGGCCTTCACTGCATCCCACAGATTTTGTGGTGTTGAATTATTGTTGTCATTTGTCTCCATATATTGCTTGATCTCTGTTTTATTTGGTCATAGATTCCATTGGTTATTTAGGAGCATGTTGTGAAGCCTCCATGTGCATGTGGGATTTTTCATTTTCTTTGCATAATTTATTTCTAGTTTCATACCTTTGTGGTCTGAGAAACTGGTTGGTAGAATTTCAATCTTTTTGAATTTACTGAGGCTCTCTTTGTGGTCTAGTATATGATCTACTCTTGAAAATGTTCCATGTGTACTTGAGAAGAATGTGTATTATGCTGCTTTTGGGTGTAGAGTTCTGTAGATGTCTGATAGGTCCATCTGTTCTAATGTGTTGCTCAGTGCTTCTGTCTCCTTACTTATTTTCTGTCTGGTTGATCTGTCCTTTGGAGTGAGTGGAGTGTTGAAGTCCCCTAGAAGGAATGCATTGCATTCTATTTCCTTTTTTAATTCTGTTAGTATTAGTTTCATATTGGTAGGTGCTCCTGTGTTGGGTGCATAGATATTTATAATGGTTGTATCTCCTTGTTGGACTGACCCCTTTATCATTATGTAATATCCTTCTTTGTCTCTTGTGGCTTTCTTTGTTTTGAAGTCTATGTTGTCTGATACAAGTACTGCAACTCCTGCTTTTTTCTCACTATTAGTTGCATTAAATATCTTTTTCCATCCCTTTGCTTTCATTCTGTGTATGTCTTTGGATTTGAAGTGAGTCTCTTGTAGGCAGCATATAGATGGGTCTTTCTTCTTTATCCATTCAGTGACTCTATGTCTTTTGATTGGTGCATTCAGACCATTTACATTTAGGGTGATTATTGATAGGTATGTACTTATTGCCATGGCAGGCTTTAGATTCGTGGTTACCAAAGGTTCAAGGGTAACTTCCTTACTATCTAAGTTAACTCACTTAATATGCTATTACAGACACAGTCTAAAGGTCCTTTTTTTTCTCCTCTTTCTTCCTCCCCCATTCTTTGTATATTAGGTATCGTATTTTGTACTCTTTGTCCCTTGATTGACTTTGGGGATAGTTGATTTAATTTTTCAGTTGCTTAGTAATTAACTGTTCTACTTTCTTTACTGTGGTTTTATTACCTCTGGTGACAGCTTTTACACATTAGGAACACTTCCACCTGTAGCAGTCCCTCCAAAATACACTGTAGAGACTGTTTGTGGGAGGTAAATTCTCTCAGCTTTTGCTTCTCTGGAAATTGTTTAATCCCTCCTTCAAATTAAATGATAACCTTGCAGGATAAACTATTCTTGGATTAAGGCCCTTCTGGTTCATTGCATTAAATACATCATGCCACTCCCTTTTATCCTGTAAGGTTTCTGCTGAGAAGTCTGATGATAGCCTGATGGGCTTTCCTTTGTATGTGATCTTATTTCTCTCTCTGGCTGCTTTTAATAGTCTGTCCTTATCCTTGAGCTTTGACATTTTAATTACTATTATATGTCTTGTTGTTGTCTTCCTTGGTTCCCTTGTGTTGGGAGATCTGTGCACCTCCATGGCCTGAGAGACTATCTCCTCCCCCAGATTGGGGAAGTTTTCAGCAATTACCTCCTCAAAGACACTTTCTATCCTTCTTTCTCTCTCTTCTTCTTCTGGTACCCCTATAATGCGAATATTGTTCCATTTGGGTTGGTCACACAGTTCTCTTAATATTCTTTCATTCCTAGAGATCCTTTTTTCTCTCTGTGCCTCAACTTCTTTGTATTCCTCTTCTCTAATTTCTATTTCATTTGTCATCTCCTCCACCATATCTAATTTGCTTTTAAAACTTTCATTGTATGTTTCATTTCTGATATTGCATTCTGTAATGATTGAATCTCTGACCAGAATTCCTCTCTGAGTTTTTGAGTATTTTTCTGAACCTCCATGAGCATGTTAATGATTTTTATTTTGAAATCCCTTTCAGGCAGATTCATGAGGTCAATTTCATTTGAATCTTTCTCAGGGGTGTATTCATATTCATAATTTTTCTTTAAACCAGGTCCTTTGGCATTTCATATTTGTATGTGGCGCCCTCTAGGCCCAGAAGCTCTACTCTCTGGAGCTGCTCAGACCCTGAAGCAATGCGGGGTCGTAGGGGAGTAGTATTGGTGCCTTGGGAGAGGAAAGAGCTGTTCGCTGCTTCCTGGCTGTTATGCCTGTCTCCACTGCCAGAACCAGTGGGCCAAGCACACAGGTATAAGCCTCTATGCTTTGCATTTGTAGTTGCTGTAGATGGGGCTTACCTCTGGCTGGCCTAATGCCAGGGTAGGGTTTGCCAGTTTGCAAGCCAGGTGGGGCTGGCTGAGAGAAAGGCTCAGTAGGCTGCTTATCACGAAGGAGGTCCTTGGAGCTGTGTAGGCAGCCAGGGAGCTGGAGTTCCTGAAGATCGTGAAATTTCCCAACCTGCTGGGCAAAGTGCACCTGGAACACTTTGTCCACCATAAGCTCTGTGCAATCTTGGCCCTTTGGCAGCCCTCTTGCTGTTAGGAAGTCTCTCAGACTGCCCACCTTTCTTTTGTCCCAGAGCAGCTGGATATGGGTCCCTGCTTTCCACAAGCGGCTGGTATCTCAGTCTCTCCAGGAATTCTGCCTGTCTTAGCTTTCCAACCCCCTAATCATGAGAGTACCATGCAAGCACCATGAAATGTAGATTTGTGCTCCCAGATAAGATCTCCGTAGTTAGGTATTCAGCAGTCCCAGGCCTCCACTCCCTCCCTGCTCTGTTTCTTTTCCTCCCCACAGAGAGCTGCAGTGGGGGAAGGGCTTGGTACGTTACCCTGTTCCGTGAGGTTTATTCTTTTCTCCAGCTGTATGCGGTTTGGCGCAGTCCTCTTTCCTGTTGCTCTTTCAGGATTAGTTGTATTTGTTATATTTTCACATTATATGCGGTTTTAGGAGGAAGCCTCTGTCTCACCTCTCACACCACCATCTTCTCAGCTGGTGGTTCCACTTTCCATTCATTTTTAGCTTCATTCCTCGATTTAATGAGTCGATATCATCTTACAATTCACCTGTATTTTTCAATGCCCTGCATTTTAATCTCATGTCTTTGAACTACTTGTAAACAATTTCTCAACATTTCAAACATGATACCTGAAACCACAGTGCTCTTCCTTCCCAAATAATTCTCTTTTACAACGTCTCCATTTGTCAACAGCACATTTTTTCAAGTCTCCTAGACTTTGATTTAGAACTTTGAATCATCTTTTATTGGGTAGTTTTCTTCAATGTACCATTTAGGCTAATGGTTACTTCTTTTGAAATTTAGCTCCATTCTTCCTTATCTAGGATAATTGGGATGTTAGTACTGGATGCTAAATCACTATAAAATCCTTTTTGCTGATCTTCCTCAATGCAGTTTGTGGGGTGTGTGTGTGTGTATACATGTCTTGCTAATCCTTTCTGTATAATAATAGCCTTACCGTTATTGAACACATATACTATATGTCAGGAACAGTTCCATGTATTTTACAACTATTAATTAATTTAATTCTCACAAGAGCCAAAGGAGAATGTATTATTGCTATTTATATTTTTCAGATGAGGAAATAGAGGCTCTGAGAATATAAGTGACTTGTCTGAACTTAAATCTAGTGAATGAAAAGGCTGGAATGCAGGCAGCCTAAGCTCAGAACTCACTTTTGTTATATTGGCACTTCTGTTGCTGCTTGAGTTTATGGATCATGCCATGCGACAAGTAAAAATCCCTCGGTCTGCTGGGGACACCAGGTATAAACTCATCAGTCTCGTTCGCTTGGGTCTTGGTAATCCAGCCCAACCTGATATATCCAGTTCTATTTATCAGTGTGGTTTAATATATACAGTATGGTATATTGCTTGTTTCATTTTCTCCATTCCCAAAATTCAATTTCTTTTTCCAGCTGCAATGTACTTGCTTTTTTCCTGGTGTGATACTTTCTCGTTCCTCTATCTTGGCAAACTCTGGCATGGCCCCGGAAGTCAGGCATCTGAAAGCTTTCGCTGAGGGCCCTATCCTTTCTCCGACCCACCCCAGAGTGGAGGCCTCTCCCAGGCACAGGGAAATGTTATGAGCAAAGTCATGGGTGAGTGTTGCCCTGTGATTAGTTATCCCTGTCATCCTTTACACTAATTTCAAAGATGATCTACCTTATGAATCCATCACGGATGATCTTAACAAACAAATTTTGCCCAAAAGTGCCATACAGGGTTGGGCAAACTCTGGCATATGGGCCAAACCACTCTGCTTGTATGTTAGGCTATGAATAGTTTTTACATTATTTTTAATGGTTTTAAAAAAGCCAAAAGAATAATAGTATTTCATGGCACATGAGCATTATATGAATTTGAATTTCAGTGTCACTGAATAAAGTTGTATTGGAATATGACACACTCATTTGCTTATGTACTGTCTGTGGCTGCTCCTAATGGCAAAGTTGAATAGCTATGACAGAGACCAAGAGAGTCGAGTATTTTCTTACTGGCCCTTTACAGAATAAGTCACCCACTCTTCTGCTTCCCCGTGTTACAGAAGCCTCTCTCCCAGAGCTTCCCTTTCTCTGGACTTCCATACCCCTTACAATGTGTGTCACATGGCTTAGCGCCCTCAGTGGCCATTCTGGTTTTAAAAAGGTGTTGCATGTATTCTACTCTTGTCTTTCCCACCAGACATCAAAGCCTCACGAGGGCAGCTGTGAGATCTTGTACAGCATTTTTATCTTTCTCACTTACATAAATAGCTCGTAACATTGAATGAAAGGACAGGTGTATTTCTGAGTGCAGAACAAATACTCATTGAAATTAGTTGGGTCAAATGTGTGGTATTAGTTTCCTGCAGAATCATGGGCATTGTGGTCTTGTTCTTGGACTGTCATAACAAAATAGGGCAGGCTGGCTGGCTTAAATGACAGCAGTTTATTTTCTCACAGTTCTGGGGCTGGGAGTCTGAGATCCAGGCATTGTAGGGTGGGTTTCTCCAGAGGCCTCTCTCCTTGGCTGGCAGATGGCTGACTTCTGTCTGTGTCCTCACATGGCCTTTTCTCTGCATGTGAGGGGCCCTGGTGGCTCCTCCTCTTATCAGGACCCCAGTCATATTGGATTAGGGTCCCAAGCTTATGACCTTATTTAACCTTAATTACCTCCATAAAGGCCCAGTTTCCAAATATAGTCACATTGAGGGTTAAGACTTCAATCTATGAATTTTGGGAGGACATAATTGAGTCATAACAGGTATCAAGGGATAATCTTTTAGAATGTTCCTAATCAGTTTATGACATACTGGAGTAGAAATAAAGAGGTAAGTGAGCATAATGCAATGGTTTTATTGTCAGATTCAGCAAAACTGGTTTGCCATTCAATACCTCCTATTGTGACTGTCTCTAACCATGTTGGGTCTGATCGACTGATTGCCATTTATTTTTCTCATTCCTCATATCTAGAATGCAAGGTCTTTATCTCTAGACAAATCACATCAAAGAAAAAAGTATAACATGGGAGACCTTGAAGGAAAAGAAAAAACTGTACAAAGTACAAGAGCACTTTCTGTACTTTTTAATGTCATTAGAATATTCTTCTCTAATCTCACGTGGGAGTTAGAAGCAGAGAACATTGAAAGAAAAACAATCAAGCAGGTGTCCTGTCATTGCCAAGTGATGCCTCTGCTGTCAGAGCCTTACTCTGATTGAACAGTGACTCGAGGCTGTTAGTAATCACCACTGAATGCTTTCAGGACTGGTCTCCTGGGCTGGATTAGGCCTAGCCGATCCTTTGTCTAAGTTAAGTGTATATATACTTTGTAGGGGGCAAACTTCTGTCTGACTTTGTCACAGAAAATTTGGAAATTATATAATTTTGTAGAGAATAATTACTTGAGATTTTGAGATAGGGAAAAAATAGAATTATTTTTACACTCACAAGTGAAAAAATTGGCCTAACCTAAAGAACATATGGAAGAACACATTTCTGAATTGCATACTGCTAAAAAAAAATCCTTCTCAGTCTCAGTTTTACCCCCACCACTGTTGTGCCAATTCCAGTTCCAAATATGTAAATCTCACCACTAAGGTACTGAGGGTGTGACTGTTCGACCAAAATTGCACCACAGATTTCTTATTGTCACCAAGTTTTGATTTCCTCTGGTTCTAGATCTTTCCTCTGCAGCCATTCATAGCTGGAAAGGTTGCGCGAAGTGATGGCAGTGGAGCTGGAGATGGAAGTAGAGGCGTGTGTGTATGTTTGTGTGTTCATGTGTTGTTGGTACTGGTAAAGATGTGTGTCCAGTTTGGAAGAAAACATGAAAAGAATTAAGCAAAATTTTTGAGAACGTCAAGATAGTATTAGCTAATTTACACAGAGGGCACTAGGCTTGATGTAAACAGGCTGCATGCTGAAATGGGAAAAGCATGGTCTTTGGAGAACAGCGAGCAGACACAGTTTCCCGTCCCAGTTCTGCTGTGTTCCAGCAGGGTGACCATGGGGAAATAGGCTAACTTTCTTAGTTACCTAATCTGTACACAATAGGATAATTGTTTCTACCATGAGGGTACATTTTTATAATTTTTACATTTTGCAACAAGAGGTTGCAAAAGTAGTGCAAAAAGTGAAAATAGCTCAAAAAAATAACCTCATTTGCATTTAATTAATGCAAAATAGTTATGCAAAAAATAGTTACAAAAATGTTACTTAGTGCAAAAATAGTGTATTTTTTTAATGATTAAGTCCATATAATTTACCATATGCACAGATCTGTGTAACCACCACCTAACTGGAATCCAAAGCTGTCCCATATGCACTTAGAAAGTCCTGAAGGTGGTTTTGAATGTTGAATAACTGTTAAGAGCTAGTATACTACATAACTTTCTTTAAGAGGAATGCTTTTATGATTTTTCTTCCTTTAGGAATCTTAACTATGATAATTGGTGGGGTCTTTCTTGTTATAAGACATTTTATCATAATATCTAGGAGGTATTTACAATTATGTCTCTTTGGAAATGGCAGAAGCTCTCATCAAAAATTCCTAGGCTCATCTCCCCAAGAAGAATAGCAGTCAGTTTGCTGTACTAGACCAGACTGAAAATTACAGATAGGTTCTGTAATTAAGGAATTCAGGCCAACCCTAATTTCTTTGTTCATCCAACCAGCATCCTCTTCTGGGTGTATTCTCTGTGGTCAAATCTGTGCTGGCAGGCCAACTCCTGAACTTCTGTACTAGGATTTTCTATGTCATATAGTTCTTCATCTTTAGTAACGCAAGTTAGAGTGCATCTATTAGAAATGCTTTTGCTCGTGAGTTCATTTGTTCTTCTAAAAATATTTACTGGGTGCCCACTCTGTGCCGAGCCTCGGACCAGGTGCCTGAGATACAGAGGTAAATCCTTGTCCTCATGGAAGTCCAAACTCAGTAGGAAATAGTAGCAGATGAGCAATTACAGTACAAGAAGGTGTGTGTTAGGGATGCACAGGGTGAATGGGGCCCGGGAAGGGTATTTAGCCTGAGCTCATAGAGAGTCTTGAGGAGTTGCACCAATAAAATAACATTTAGGCTGAGTTCTGAAAACGCCGAGGAAGGTAGCTAGGCAAAGGGAAAGAGGAAGGGAGTCACAGACATAAAAGAGACAGTGTGGCAGACATGAGAGAATACACATGGGAGGCATGTGGCCAATGGTAGGTGAGCTGAGGAGGAGAGCAGGGTCCTGCCACAGAGGGCCCTATCTGTGAATTTGGTTTGATAGGACTTTGCCTCCAGACCTGAAATGACATGGAGCCTTCATCTGCACAAACTCACGACACCTTCACATCACCATTCAACCCGAGGGCTCTCGGTAGAGTGGGGACTCTGGCCCTTAACCACATACTCACTAATCTGAGAGTCTTACAGCACACAGTGGGGACTCCAGGTCTAGAATGCTTCTGCTCTTGCTGGAATTAGGTGATTTTTTTACTCCTGCTTTCCTTCTGCTTTGGTTTGATTCCTTTTAACTTAAAAGATATCTCCAAAATGAGTTTGCGTTTGTACAAAATAGATTCATTTCTTTTAAAAATGAACTTTTATACTCCTGTTTCTGCGTTTTTAGAATGTAAATTCAAATTCAGAAAGACAAAGTAACAAGAGCCAGTTTACTTTTTCATTTAATGTAAAAAAGCTATAAGAAGTGATGCAGATACTAAAATATTCACATAGAATTTTCAAAATGTAACACAAGAAAGAGTAGAAGGCTTCAAAAGAGAATATGTATTTCTAGAGCAACAAGTAAAATGACAGGCTAAGACAGCTTACAGGACACAGATTTTATAAAGTTTAAAGGATATTAACTCTGACACCAGTCAGCTACAATAAATGACTAATTTTATTACAGCTTTGAAAAGAACCCTACACCCCAAGTGATTATACGACAGCTGCAAAAATTTCACTTGAGCTCTCTGTAGTTCAGGAGATATTTCTTATTTCTCATCTATCTGGTTTTGGCCTTCACCTTCTTTATGTCATGCTTCCAGAGAATACTTTTAACTCTATCCTGAAGTTCCTATCTCAGAGAATTTTTGAAGCAATGACATAAGTTAAATGTTACTTTTGGGGTTAACTCCCATGTTGCTCTTAAGAAGAGGATTTCAAAAGGGCATATTACATATTATATTTAGTTGCATTTTGTTGCATTTGTTGGATTTAACAATTCTCTCTTTGAATGTTCATTATGGAGAAACACAAATTTGGCATTCTGTCCAAAAGACCATGGAAGAGCCCAGTCTTGGCCATCACCTGAATTTATAAAGCAAATGTTTTCAACTTGTTCTAGGGAATTCTATGTGCCAGATCAGCCAGCAATTGCTTGAAGTAAATGCTCAGGGTGTGGAACTTGTCTTAATCTCCTACTAATAAACCTGTTCCCTGGAAGGACAGTCAGGATTTCCTCTGTTGCTGGTTAACCAGTCTGACTCTTCTCCTTACTGTCCTCTGGAGTTTCCATGAGAAAACATACAAAACACGAAGACTTTGGCATGCCCCAAAGTTATTCAACTTTAACCCATGGGTGACAACATAAGGCAGAATTTTGAGCTCTCATTCATTTATTAGTTTATTCACCAAATATTATCAAGTGCTTATTAAATGTATGAAACTAAGGGAACTCTCTATATGATGCTAAATATTCAATGAATTTAATAAATCTGGCCCAAATATCAGTTTAATTCTGATTAAAAAAATTTATAGATAGATAAGTGATTTAAAAAAAAAGTAGTATTTCAAGGGCTGGGTGTCTCACCTAAAAATGTCTCATAATGTTTCTTTGATGATTTGTCTCATTATCAGTAATTGTTATTTGTCTCATACTATGTCTTTAGATGATTTTAGATGTATCATATATTATAAGTAAAGGTGAGATTTGCCTATAAATTTAATTCATCAAAAAGTCAATGTGGATCACATAGGTCTCAACATCCCCCCCAGAGCCTGAATCGGCTCTCTGGAATGATGGCCATCATTGGCTGTCCATGCCAATTCAGTTAGTCAAAGAAATTTGATCCTTGGTCCTACCCTTAACAGTCTATGGAGGATTGTTCCCAGGAAAGCCTTTTTTGTCTGGTGAATTTAGTGTATCACATGGGAATAATTTCTATTGAGAGAAATGTATGAAATTATTGGTAAGTGAAGGAAATAAAATGATTATGATTCATCTGTGCTGGCATTTTCCTAAACTTGAATTCACTTAAATTAATTCATCATTTGGAAAAAATTGTCTGAGTTGCCTGAAGATAACTCCGAGATGAGCCACATGGAACGACAAGTTTCCAAGTTGAAGATTAGAAGAGGAATGGGTTGTCTGCACTAGTTCTCATTCTTGTTACTACTGTTGTTATGAGAACAGATTCATGTTGTTCCATTTTCTCTTTCTTTTGCCATTTTTTTTTTGTCCCAAGAACAAGACATGAGACTCAATGGCTAGTGTTATCTATGAAAGGCAGTAAACTATTCTGCTTTAACCTTTTATATAGTCTCCTTTTGATTGACTAGCTATTCTACCCCTTTTTTCTGAGTTACCAATGGTGTTAAAAGAAAAGAAGAGAAATGGCTGCCTCATCGAATGGGAGAACATTAAAAAGGTCAAAGCAGTAGACGTGGCTGCTGGCTTTCACAGCATGGATGAAATTTTTTTTTTTAAAGAAAAAAACTTATTCTTGTGACAAAGATGGCAATAAGAATAGAAAATGTCAGATCAAGAATCTATTCATGTGACAATGATTGTGATGGGGATGAAAATATTGCACACTTCACCCTTTCTTTTTATAATCACGGTAAAGTAACTTCATGCAGTGCCACTTGGGAGCTGAACTTGAGAATTCTGAAATGGGGGAAAAAATCAAAAGGAATAGTAAAGCATAATGTAAGAAGAATTAACATTTAAGTGACCACCCAAGGTATAGACATGTGTCATTTCCAGAATGTGAGTGGTTTTAGGTAAAGTTATGGTAAAATTGGTCTGCAAATTAACCACATAGAGTTAAACAGGAATCATATTTCAATACTTACATTGCTTTTGAAATATCAAACTGTGAACCTTTCTTTATTATGTGAATAATAAAATGTATTTCTAAGTATATGTACACTGGTAAGTAGGTCGTTCAAAAAAGTGTTTTTTTTTTTGAGATTCCAAATGACAAATTACCCAATATTTCTTTCTAGATTTTTTCCTAACACAAAACCCTAAACTGATATTTCCAGTGCACTCAAATACTGTTGCATTAGACTGAATTGAGTTAAAACAAAATTGTAAAATTTACTAAGACACACAACCTGATAATAAAATGAAAAGTTTTTGACTAGCTGCCTAACTTGATAATTCATATGTTTAAATATTTAGCATGTAACTAAGGTTTGCAACCAGACCTGTAGCCCTGGGACTCTACGATTCCACCTCTGCTCAGTAATTCTTTGCCAAGGCACTGTGAAGTTTGCCTAAAGTCTGCAAAAGAACAAAAAGAAGAAGAAAAATACAAAGACTAAGATGAAGAAGAAAGAACGGGAGAATCATACATATTTATACTTGCATTTATGATGTTTTAATCTGAAGTACAATTGACATATAACATTATATATTAGTTTCAGGTGTACAACATAGTGATTGGGTATTAATATGCATTGTAAAATGATCACAGTAAGTGGTTAACATCCATCACCATGCATAGTGACATGAGAACTTTTAAGATCTATACTCTCTTAGCAACTTTCAAATGTGCAAAGCAGTGTTATTAACTATATTCACCATGTTGTACATTATATCCCTGGGACTTATTTATTTTATAACCGGAAGTTTATAGCTTTGACCACCTACCCATTTGTGACCATGTACCCATTTTACCCACCACACCCCCACCTCTGACAACCACCAATCTGTTCTCTGTGTCTATGAGTTCATTTCTTTCAGATTCCACATGTAAGTATTACCATATGGTATCTGTCTTTCTCTGACTTATTTCATTAATGCCCTCAAGGTCCACCCATATTGTTGCAAATGGCATGTTTATGATTTTTATTAACCTTATAAATATTGGGAAAGGATAATTAATAACAGACTGTGACTTTTAGATTTCAAAAAAGAAGGATTTGATTGATTAAGGTTTTCCTTAATGATTCTAAATGAGTATTCTGACCAGAGAGCAACAGGTTTATCATCTACAACTTGAGACCCGTAAGTTTACTTATCCCAGAGAATTTGGAGTTTCTTTTCCATTGTGGGAAGATCCTCAAAGATTGAGGCTTAATCTTAGCTTGAAGCATAAACATTCGTTCCAAAATGCTGTCCACATGCTATATTAGTATTTACATTGCATGATATTATATAACAAAATCAGCAGAAGCAGTGAAGTTTAGTTCAAACTCCTACATGCATTACACTTTTAAGTTTGCCATGAGGTATGATGATGAAAGGGGAAAGCTCTTTGGTTGGAGTTTAGATGGTTAACTCCTTGAGGGAGGGGCCAAGGCTTACTCACTTTCAGCAAGGGTCTGAAATCCAATAGGCACTCAATTAGTATTTGGAATAGATGAAGTAATGAGACCCTCAGGGTTAGTTGGGCTCTTTGGCTCTAGCATCCAATACCCTTGAATATGGTGGGGGGCTCCATCACAGCTTCTCAAACAGATCTCCCATGATGCTAGCAAGCAGTGAAGCATTTTAATAATGTCTGTTGCAGAGCAGGCATAGCTGAGCTCCCAGGGAAAGAGCAGTAGTTAATATTTTGAAAGTAGGCATTCATGGCATATTTCTGCACCTACTTTTGATTTTATGATGTTTGGAAGACCCTTTCTCACAAAGAACTATTGATCTTCCTCTGGATGACTCCAGACTCTATAGAAGAGCCTGAAAGCTAAAGCCCTGTCCGTGTTACAGTGCAACCATCCCTGGGAAGGTGAACCCCCAGCACCCACAGCATTATTATGTCCTCAGTGTAACTCACTCACAGGTTATGCACTGCAAACAGGCTTCCAAGGAGAGGAAAGTAATTATGGTTGAAGATACTGGACAGAGAGAAGTGGGGATAGAGAGGCAAACTTCATATTCATGATGCTGGGGGAACAAGACATGAAAAGGGTAACTTGTTAGAGTTACTGGAATTTCCTTTATGAGCCTTTACCTGGGATTCAGTAGCAATCCTTTCTTATAAAATGGAATTAAAATTTCTCCTCCTGGTTTTATGTTTCTGACTGCACTGATTTTCCTGCCTCAACTCCCCAAAGCGTTGTATTCACAATGCCCGGGGAGTTTCCCTTTCATCCCTAACAGTGTCTACCAGTCAGCTCCTAACCCAGAGGTGTTTGAAACCAGGAAGTCGAATGTGTGCTTTCATTTATCATTTTAATTCTTCTACAAGGAAGCTGCATTTTTCTCTCTTAGCCCTTTTAACTGTTAAAAAGAGCATTTATATTCTTAATTTATGTTCTGAAAGCATGTCCAGTTTTTGTCTTTGTTATTTAGAAACCGTGATTCACAAACAAGGTTGAGTGGATGAGCAGCCTGAGGGCCATTACCACGGGGGTGGCCCTTGGTTTGACTTGAAAAGCAGACACGCCCACAGCATCTGAGAGCAAACAAAATGTTTTAAACGACATGAATGAGATTCTGATACGATCTAGAATTCTTTGTTTAAACTGGAGGCCAAATCACATCAATGCCTTAAAAGCCAGTGTGAAGGATAAGAGGTCATCTCTCTCTTCAGCAGATGTCCACTTTTCTAATTTAATGTCCTTCTGGCTAATTTAAAGTAAATATTCAAACTGACCTTTATTTTTCCATAGTCTCATGATGGTCCTTGAAACATAATGTCAGAGAATCTGGCTTATAGGGTAGCTTTTTACCACAGTAATACTTGCTTTTAAAGGATCCTAATTTTATTATAAAAATGTAAAATCACTTTCTATAGATTTAATTCAGACGAAAAATGTAAAAGCTATGAGTCAAGACCACATTCGGTGCAATCACAGAAAAGAAGCCAGGTGATTGATGAAAGAAATGTGCCAGGACCTTCCTTTTAGAGAGATGGGTTGAGAAACATTCCAAACTGGTTATAAATTGACCGGCCTGCTTTACCTTTTCAGATTGGGTGAATATTAATTAGAAACTCTACCTATATTTTTCTACCTATCTTTTGCTGTCTTCAATTCAGCAAAAGATTTGACCTAACTATCCTTTTGGCTGCAAGGTGCCTTGATTCGTCAAGCGACATCGGCACCCTTTAAGTGAGTCTGGTCCCAGTGGAGAGACTCATGGGACATAATCCATGAGAGTGTTCAGATCGTTTCTGCTCTTATGTGGCCAGTGATGTGGAATTTCTTACTTTTTAAGAAAATTCATTTTATTTTTGAATAACTCTCATTGTTAAAATGTTCTCATTTTTTTCCCAAAGTGATCACCACTGCAAGGCTAGTTACCTCCATCCCCATCCAGTTGAACTCCATCACCCATTTCATCTAGTCTCCAACCCTCTTCCTTTTTAGTAACCACTAGCCTGTTTTCTGTATCTATGGGTTTGTTTTTGTTTGATTTTGTATGATTTCATTGTTTTGCTTTGTTAGATTCCACATATGAGTGAAATCATAACAGTATTTTTCTTCATCTGAAACTTATTTCGGTTAGCCTAATGCCTTCCCTCAAGGTCCATCCATGCTGTCACAAATGGCAAGATTCAAACCTTTTTATGGCTAAGTAATTTTTTCCATGTATAAATATACCTTTTCTTTTTTATCCTCTTATCTGTCAAAGCACACTTAGGTTTTTTCCTTGTCTTGGCTATTATAAATAATGCTGCAATGAACATAGGGGTGCATATATCTTTTCATATTCTTTGGATAAATACCCCAAAGTGAAATACTTAGATCATAGAGTAGTTGTATTCTTAAATTTTTGAAGAACCTCAGTATTGTGTTTCATAGTGATTGCACCAATTAACAATCTACCCAACAGTATATGATGGTTCTCTTTCTCCACATCCTCACCAATGCTTGTTATATCTTGTCTTTTTGGTAATTCAAACAGGTGTGAGGTGATACTCATTGTGGTTTTGATTTGCAATTTCCTGATAATTGGTGATGTTGCGTATCTCTTTTCAGGTGTCTATTAGTCATCGGTATGTCTTCTTTGGAGAAATGTCTGTTTAGATTCTCTGCCCATCTTTATTTGGGTTGTTTTTTGATATTGAATTTTATGAGTTCCTTATATATTTTGGATATTAACTTCTCTTTAGATACATGGTTTGTGAATATCTTCTACTCAGCAGGTTTTCCTTTTCATATGATGATGTTTTCCTTTGCTGTGCAAGGATGTTCTTTTTAATCAGACACAAAACTGCTTCCCTGTGATTTCCAATCCTTACATTTGGTTCTGCTTTCTGGAATATCATTGAATAATTGAATTTCAGATGGAGACTATTCATATCTGTGACATGCTGAGTTTCAAAATCACACATTCTAAGCTTCTTTAGCTGCTCCTCATAGGTAATGGTTGAGAAATTTGTCTGTCTCAGTTTGGATGCCTTGAGATGTCAATGTCTTTCTTAAGGTACACTGGCCAGAAATAAACAGAAGGATCCAACTGTTATCTCAGTAACAAAGGATGGATAGTCTTTTCACCTCCTTTAATCTGAACACTGTACTCCTTTTAACGCAGCCTAGAATACCTTGCCCTTGTCCGCACTAGCTGATTGATTTCATGATAATGTAAAACCCAATTCTTTTCCATCAACAACTCCTAACAAATCACCACCCTTCCCTTCTATACTATTGCAGTCACTAGAAGGGAAAATGATTATATAAGGACATTGTTAATATTTTTATAGGGTGATAAAATCATCATATTTGGACATTGGATATGACTTTAGAAATCATCTAGTATGATCCTTAAATTTTACAGAGGAGAAATTTGAAAGTTCAGAAAAAATAAGTACATTGACCAAAGAATATGTTACCATGTGCACTGAGGCAGGGCTAGACTTTCAATCTTCAGATTTGCTGAGAGCAGAAATATTGTTTAATAATTCTCTAAGGCAGAAAAGGAACAGACTACTAAGTGTTGATAAAGCAAAATAATTGAGCTCACTGGCTAATTTTAATCATTGTTAAACTAATATAAGTAAGCTACATCCAGCTAGAGATTTGAATAGTAAAGGGCAATTTGACCTTTCTTTAATATAAAAGTATGGAATTATTTTATTGTCTTCTAAATGCTCAGCCTTTAGCCTTTTTAGGGTCTCAGTGGAATCATGCTACTCTTTCCCTCTTTCACTTCTTTCAAGTGGTAAAAGGACAGAGTAGCAGAAAAAGATGCAGTAGAACTAGAACAGGAAACCACAGAAGAGAAACTGTTTCTTTATCTTGCTCCCTGGCAGTTATTCCTCTTGTAACAGTGAGAGAAGGAGTGAGGTGGGCTTCTGTCAGATAAGCAGCAGGAGGTGCTTTGATGAGTTTGAGTACAAACTTCCTGAACGATTAGAATTCATTTTAGAGGGAAAGAAGCTTTCAGGATTACTGAGAAAAGTATAGAATTGTGCCCCAAATTAGTTGTTAGTGGGAGGCTGAAAAGTATAACATAGTTCCAAGTCTGTATAGCCTAAATACCTGTGGAGCTAAGGATTCTCCGATTCTAATTCCACAGGCATGGAAAGGTTCTAGTGCTTTCAAGAACTGTTCCCCAACTTGCCATGATATAAAGTCAAGGCTGATAATCACTAATTTGTAGTTACAAGCCTGGTCTATGCAGCTGGCTTCTCATTTGCTTCTAAGCTAACTCCTACTAAGTCTTTGCACAGTTAGTAATCCCCTATAGCTCCATTTCCTCATGTGTAAAATGAAAGTAATATTGGTAACAAAATTCATAAGCTTGTTCTACTAAAGTGCTTAGTACGGTACTAGATATCCTGTAAACATCCCAGGCATATTGGTGAGCCTGAGTATTTCTTTAAAACTTTCTCTAAAACGCTATCTTTGTAAATATAGTACTATTTAGATATCACAATAAAATGTATGTGTATATATATATATATATATACACATGATTTGCATATATATGATATGTATATTTATCATATATCATACATACATATACATAATCATATATATATATATAATTTAAAAATTAGGACATGGGCAGTGTATATGAGAATCTGTTGGGAGGGGCTGGATTTTATGTGTAGCAAACAAGACGTAGTGTATCAGGAACAGAAAGGGCTGAAATGTACTCCTGGTTGTTAAGAACAGGCTGGAATACCACATAAGCAGTTCAATTAAGGGAGAAGATCAAGTATTCCAAGAAGTGTATTGAACATCTGTTATGTCCCATTATCTCATTCAATCCTCAGACTCAGTTTATGAAGTCATTACTAATATTACTCCATTTTTAACCAGGGCAGTCTGGGCTTGGTGTGGTTAACTTGTAAGATACATTGTTAGGAAGTGATGGAGACTCTCGAACACACATACAGTAATTGCCATGTAAATCACGAAGTAACGATTGAAGACCTTCTGCCACCTTGTGGCAGTATACCCAAATTGCAGGTTTTATTTATTTGAGAATTGAAGACATGCTTCACATTCAAAGTTTTAGCTGAAGCCTAAGATTTTGAAGGGTCTGAAGGGAATTTGATTCAGTATTTGTCACCAGCCAACGAATTTGACTAGGAGGTATGATAGTATAGTTTTGTGTTCAGAAAAACTTGGGTTGGAACTTTTTCAGGTTTGGGATATTGGACACATTTTTTAACCTCTGTGAACTTTATTTCCTCTTATGTAAAATGAGATAAAGTTCCATACTTTTCAAATTTTCTTTGTGCATTAGAAATAATACACATCCAAGAACTTAGCACAGTTCTTAGCACATGCGGAGGCTCAGTGAGTGCTAATATACTTGATTCACTTGAGCATTTAGCTTATGTAAATGCAACTCTGGAGAGAAGTGGGGAGAAGAAGGGAATGGTAAGGAGGGGGAAAAGGAAGGGAGAAATCTGCAGCAGCAAAAGGAGTTCCTCCACTGAAAGCCGAGAGAGGCAGGAAGTTAATACATGGTTGGAGTTCCTGAGTGTCTATTCCTAAACATTAAAGTATGATTTAAGCAATTTTATGGGGGTAATTTTGACTTAATTTTCTCCTTAGTCATTGACTAAAAAAAGGAAAGTGAAATGTATTAGTACTAGTAGTAGTAATAATTATAATAGTAATAAGTAATGGTATAATAACATTACAATACGTAATGATATAATAAATGTCTTTCTTTATTTTAACGGCATGAATGAGAACTCAATACATAAGATTGAGAAGTAAAAGGCCCGGCCACTTACCGATGCTCTGAAATGTGAGTTCTCTTCTTCGTTGCTGCAGGCCCATCCTCAATTTAGAAATCTTAGCTTTTTCTTAGCTTTTTCCCCACAGAATGTTGAGAATTTTATGTGAAATAATTTGATTATTTGCTTTCACAGAGGATTCAAACAGAATTATTTTCTCACTGATTATGGGTAGTTTGGAAGGCATACGAGTTGTGCAACTTATATTGAACTATGAGAGCACTTAAATTATATTTCTTAATTTACTTAAATGACTTCAGTTCCAAAATTAGTCGTGATCTTTGTTTTTGTCTACTTTCACATCTAAATCTGTCTCCATTTCTTTTTTGTCATCTACATTTGTTACAGTTTTGATTAATTTGACATTTCACAGTAAAATGTATCCAGTTATATATAACTGGCTCATTTAAAAGTTCAGTTTGATGTTAAAATGATAAGCTACTTCTCTCCCCTTACACCTAGGAAATTTTAGTGTATCTGGGCCATCTAAACCCTGCAAGCAAACTTTGAATTGCGAACTGTTAAATTTTCCACACTCAGCTCTTCTAGATGATATCATGACACCACACAAGGGAATTTTTATTGAGAGCGAGGTGTTGATCTCACATGGGTACTGTAAATATGCCTTTTCACTCTTACTCCTTAAAACATATGGACAACAAAACAAGAAGCAATCCAAACTCTTTCTTCTTCCTGCGACATTAAGTGGCTGGTGCCATTGTAATGATCACCCTTATTGTGTCTGTCATCAACCTTTAGTAGACAAGTAACTCTTACATGAGTTGCATTGCAGAATGCTGACAATGATCCTGCATTCATCTACCTGAGGGAGATGTATTTAAATACATCTACAATAGTTAGAGAAAAGAGATATTATCATTGCATGAACACAGGGGTTGATATCATGGGAGATAATGCAGGAGGCATTATCCAGGTCCAGGTCTACCTGCAATGTACAGAAAAGTTCCTTCCCCATATGCACCTATTGAAAGACTTTTCTTATTCTCTATCTCATTCTAAGATATCTTAGAAGATCCTCCAATTAATTGTTCTCTTCTCCAAATTCTTCAGTATTTATCAGAGCCTGGGTGATATCAGCCTCAGGTGGGTCTGTCTTGTGTGTCCACCACAGGAGAGAGTGCGTTGCATAAAGTAGTTTTCAGAAACAAAAGTTCTTCACAGTCCAAGTCTCCTCTTTCCTGCCATTGTGCTCAGGGGTGTCTTGACCTCCTTCTCTCTCAAGGTCACCCCCCTCACCACCCAGTGGGGGCTCTTCTCCCAGAGGAACAGGACACAAAGCTTTGTGTTCCTCTTCAGACTTCTTGTTGTAAGGGTTGTCTGCTAATCACTTAAGAGAAACAGAGAGAAGATAATAAGAGGAAACTCTACAGAAGAGTAGGGGTAGGGATAAAATTTTAGATGTTTTGGCAGATTCGTCATCATGCTGCTTGGTTAATGGTTTCTGCTGAGGTTCTCTGCAGCTTCTTCTTTTTTCTCTCCTCTTGTCTCCCTTATTTTCCTTTTCCTTTCCTTTCTCTTCTTTCCTCCCTCACTCCCTCCTTCTCTCTTTTCTTTTCTTTCTTTTCTCTTCTTTCTCTCTTTCCCCCTGCTGTCCTTTCCTCTCTCTTTTTCTCTGTTTGTCCTGGCTCTGCAGGTCCCCCTGTCCTCCCTTGTCCTGGATGTGTGTACCTCTTCAATTTTCCCTTCCCTTTGTCACTGCTCGCTTCCCTTATGTGTTTGTGGAAGCTTTTTCCATAGAGGAAAGTACAATTGAGAAGTAATATTCATTTATATATCTACTTGTTTCAAGAGGTTAGTTTTCATATCTGAAGCCTTTATGTTGGCTTCTTATCTGCTATTCTCTTCTTGGTCCAACCTTATTTACTTATTTATTTGCACCCAAGGTATTTCAAAGATAATACAGGCATGGTCCTCCACATTTAATGATTGCTTTCTATTAGAGTAGGATTATACATTCAAAATATTGCAATATCTTGTTAAAAGTTGCAAAAAAAAAAAAAAAAGGTACTATTGGTAGAACCTGTGCAAAGTCAGTTCAATGGAGATAGGATAGTCTTTTCAACAAATGGTGCTGAAACAATTGTGTATCTATGTATAAAAAATGATCTTTGAGCCATACCTTATACCAAACAGAGATTAATTCAGAATGCATCATTCAACTGCATGTAAAATCTAGAGCTGTAAAATTTACAGAAGAAAATAGAGGAAAAGTCTTGTGAGGTTGGGTTAGGGAAGGATGACTTACATATGACATAAAAAAACAAAAGAAATGGTTGATAAACTGGACCTCATCAAATTAAAAATGCCTGCTCTTCAAAAGAAAGTAAAAAAAAAGTGAAATATAAGCTTGACTGGGAGTAAATATTTAAATATATACATCTGATGAATAACTTGTATCCAAAATATATAAAGAACTCTTATAACTCAATAAGAGAAAACTCAATAATAAGAAAACAAAAAAATGAAATTAAAAACTGGGCAAAGATTTTTGTTCATTTCACCCACAAAGACATACAGACAGCAAATAAACATATGAACCTCATCAGTCATTAGAGAAACACATGTTAAAGCATAATGAGGTCTAACTTCACATTCACTGGGATGACTATAATCAAAAGGATAATAAAAAGTGTTGGTGAGGATGTGGAAGAATCAGAACTCATGCACTGCTGGGGATGTGGAATAGTGTGGCTTCTTTGCAAAACAATTTAGCAGTTTTTTTAAAAGTTAAACATATACTTACTATATGATTCAGCCATTCTACACTTAGATACTTACCCAAGAGAAACAAAAGCATATGTCCCCACAAAGATTCACATGAGACAGTTTATAGCAGTTTTATTCTAAGAGCCTTATACAGACATAACCGAAATGCCCCTCAGCAGGTGAATGGATAAACAGTTTGTGGTTTACTCATACAATGGAATATTATTCAGCCATAAAAAGGAATGGGCTATTGATGACAAAATAAGTATGTTTAGTAAAAGTAACTAGACAAAAAAGAGGGCATACTACATTATTCCATCTGTATAAAGTTCTAGTAAATGCAGATCAATGTATAGTCATAGAAGGCAGAATGGTGGTTGCCTGGGGGTGAGGGAAAGCTAGGAGTGAGGGGTAATGAAGAGGCAAGAGGGATGAAAGATACATTCATTATCTTAGTTTTGATGATAGTTTTAAACGTGTATGCATATGTCCAAACATCAAGTTGTATACTTTAATTATGTGCAGTTCATTTTATGTCAACTATCCCTCAATATAACTGACATTAATGAGGTGTATATGGATAACAGTTATCATATGAAGAAGAGAGTGGAGGTAGAATATCCAGTAGTTGAATTCAAGACTTCCAAAGTCAGGAAAGGTTGGTGCAACACACATAGTAAGATAAATCATGAAAAATCCAGGGTACAAGGGGAAAACAATGGCAGGGTGATGGAATTACCATTGTTTCAGAAATACAGTCGCACCAACATAGAGCTTCCTCTCACTTCTATTTTCCCTAGGACTTCAGCTTCAGAACTTCACAGTGGAAAGGAAGATCATAATTACCTTCTTCATTGCCCCTTTCCTCTCCCTTCTTGCATTCCTGGAGTGACATTTTGGGTGCTCAGATCTGATAAGTCTATTGGGTTGGGTGAGATCTGGTGGGGACAGTGAAATGGTTCAGGAATGTAAGGACAAGAAGTAAAGAGATGCTTAAAGTGGCATACTTGAAAGGGAAGAAGACGGGCTGGTATAGATGGCCGGTGTCTCCACGAAGGTTGTTGGGACCTAAAGGCAGACAAGGTACAGATATAGGTGAGATCCTGTTTGGGGAGACCCTGCATGGAGAAACCCATGTGAATGGCCACCTTGATCCATTTAAGAATGAGTCCTTAAGGCTTTTCCCCACAGTTAGTGCCCAATAAATGCTTTTGAATTCATGGAGGAACAGCTGGCACTCAATACATATCTGTTAATGGTGATAATATAAATGGGCTGGAGATTAGTTGGTGTGGGATGGGAGGGGAGCACTGACTGCTGCAGGATCATCTTCGTCTCTCTTACCGTCTCACATTTCTTATTCTCTCTTAGCTCTGGTTGTTTTGCTAAGTCCCAGAATTCCTGCTTATGTTCAGGGTGGCTTCCTATGATCTAATTCTCCTCCTTGTGGTGTGACCTAGGGACTCTGCGGTCCTTTGTCTCCTCTCTAAGCAGTCTCATCACTTGGATTTTTGGAGTACTTTTCCAGCCTGGTAGTGGGAAAGGGCACAGTTTCTCTCCCCACCCCCCACCAGTTTCCTTCCTGATGCTGGAGAAGGGCACACCAACTATTTGTGTTTTTAGGTTTTTGGTGTTAATCCTCATGAAGAACTTACAAAGGATAACAAAAATAAAAATCATGAGAATGATACCAAAGTTACCAAACCCTACAAAGAATTTATGTGCTGGTCTTATCCTACTCTTGTACTAGTTTGTGTTTCCTATTCCCTACCCTCTTTAAAATAATGCTTAATTTCAAGAATATTCAAAGAGATTAAATTCATATATGGCTCCCCTCCTCTTGCCTAGAGCAGCCTGATTAGGTCTCCAAGCACCCTTAGACTGGATGACATCTGCCCAGGGTTTCTTCAGCATCCAAACACCAATGATTGCCCATTTCTACTTTTGAAAATTCTAAACTGCTCATCTGACTTTTGTGCTATAGAGACAATATTTGGTACATTTGCATGCATACACAACCTGCACTAATAATTGGAATACAACTGCATGTATGCTTTTTATTATTTGTTCCACTTAAGATTATTACTAAATAATTTCAAATATGTAACTCTAGTGGCTATAAAGCATTCCACCACATGGATAAATGTAACTCTTGGATATTTCAATTGGTTTTAATTATTCTATCTTATAAAGAATATTTCAATGAAATCTTTGCATGCCTCTGTCCACATTTCTGATTTTGAACTACATTTAAGTACCTAGAAGTGAAATTTCTTAGTCAAATAGTTAAGTAACATTAAAGAAATATATATGTGCATATATATAATTGCTGTCCTGAAAAGTTACATCAGTTTAAGAGAGTTTCTGACACAATCACTGTTGCATTTTTCAAATCCTGGCTGGCTTTCTTCTGTGGCCTTATCAGGCATTTAGATATGAATATTATGAACACATGGACCAGATATAAGCAAGTCAGTCCATTGAGTTAAGGCAAAAACACGTGGCCAAGAATTTCTGTATCTCCATCTTAAAAGTCTTATCCTTTTGGTATTTTTTTTTAAGTTGCAAAGCAGTAGTAAGAAATCTTGGATACTCTTTGCCCAGTTTCCTCAAATGTTAACATATATCACCAACCACTAGGATAGCTATCCAAACCAGGAAATTAATATTAATGCAACCCTCATCTAAAGACCTTATTCAAATGTTTCGAAGAGTCTCACTCCCATTTTTTTTCCTGGTCCAGGGTCCCAATCCAGGATTCCCCTCCATTTGGCCTTAATCATCTCCAATCTGTGAGAGATTGGGAATCTGTCTTTGTTTTAAAATTGTAGTGGCCAGATATTTTGCACAATGTCCCTTAATTTGAGTTTCTGTGATGTTTCCTCATGATTAAAGTCCTTCATTTTGAGCAGGAATGCCGCATAAATAATATTGTCCCTTTATGCAACTTAGAAGACACACAATACTGTCATATCTCTATCAGTCATTAGTGGTAATGTTAACTTTGTTAATTTAAGATGGTGTCTGTCAGGTTTCTTCACTGTAACTTACTATTTTACACTTAGTAATTGATAAACATCTTGTGGAGACATACTTTGGAAAGTGATCCTTCTAAATTGTCAGTTTTGTGTATTTATTTTGTATATACTGTAATAGTAGAATGGTGAATGTATATAACTAATAAATAACTCATCTATACACATACTTAGGGTGAATGCTCAAATATTTTTTTTTACTGATAGGGCCATCTGACCAAAAATATTGGAAACCACTATTCTAGACCAATTCATGTTTCATTCTATTGCTGACTCTGTCCTGTTATAATTTTCCTCTTACCGTCTTGGAACTGTCCATATTTGTAACAGTCTGCTTTATTTATTTCCTAGCTTTTAAAGCACTCCCCATTTATTTCCATGCTTCAGTGCATGCAGACTTATCTAGACTTACCTTATATATGTTATACCTGTCATATTATATATGCATATTTTTTATTAGGTTATGCCCTTTGAAGATAGTATCTGTGCTTCATTTATTTCTATACCTTCCATAATATGGGCATAATGCCATGCACATAAAAATCTCTCAACTAGGCTTTGTTTATTGATTGAGAGGATAAACATCTGGTACAATGTCTGCATAGTGAGGAAACACAATTACTTTGGTTCAGTGACTGTGGCAGATATTTTGGGTGGTTAACCAAGTCACCATTTCCAACTTCTTTCTAGCCAACTTCCAGTTACTGCTGGGCATATGATGTAGCTCTAGCTGATGAAAGAGAAGAGGAAGTATGATGTGCAGTTCTGGGAAAAGCTTTTGTTTTTCTCAAACAGTCACTGAAATTGTGCTTTCTTCCAGTTCTTTGCCTTGAGTGTAGAGGAGATGGCTGGACTGCAGCAGTCTTATGCCTGAGAAGGACAGATGAGAGAAAAGCAGTAACATTGGTCCTTACATCTTTAAACTGAAGAGCAAAGTCAAGTATTTACTTTTTAACATCTCGCTATGTAAGAAAACAAATCTGTATAGGGGTATAAGCATTCGTAGCTGGATTTCTTCCTTCCTGTTGAGCTAAAATATTTCTGGCTTTACTTCAATAGACCAGAAAAGCAAGAACTGTTCTTTGATCTGTTCAGAAAAGTTTCATTGAAAAGGGGAATCTCAGGATCATTTTCATAACAGGAGGAATGACTTGGGATCCGCGTATTAGAAATGGAAACTCCCAAGACCCTGTGCTGTTTTGGAGGCTGCCTGGAGGAGGGGTAAGGTAAGCTGTATAAAGGAAGCTCATTCCTGGGTTTCACCAGAGGCGAGGCATGGACATATGCCGCCGTAAGGAAGCGGGCTACATGAGGGCCCAGTTCAGCGCGGGGCAGGGACCCCCAGGAATTAGGCAGAGCTAACGCGGCAGGCAGGTCAGAAGCAGGGGTGTGTGCAGAAGAAAGGGGGAAACTGCAGAGGCCCTGAAGATGTCATGAAACGGGAGGCAGTGGGGGACGTAATGGAGAGCTCCGGAGCTGGAATTCAAACGTCATTTCTGCCACATACCAGCTGAATTAACGGGCCAATTCATGCCTTTTCTAAAGCTCATCTCCTCCCTACCTGATAACAATGACAAGTTTTATTATGTTTTGTGAGGTATATACCTCACGAGAGATATGAAATTATGTACTAAACAAACGACATTTGTTGATTCCAACCTGAGGGCACTTTTCCAATACGTGTTCTATATAAACGTGGAAGAGAATTAATTCCTTAAGATGTATTTTCCCTTTGACTGAGGCTCAACCAGTGGAAGTGGTGGTTTCTAACATGGTGCACCTCAAATCTCAGGGCCCTTGGGGTGCTTGGGTTCCAACAGTGCTGAATAAAAACCTCTGGCTTTCTGCTCAGTTTCAGAGGCAATGACAGGGAAGTTCAGTTCAAATCATCTTAGCTGTTAAAACTCCTAATGGTTTTCAAGCCAATAGGAGCTGGTGAATGTTACATTTTGGGATGTTCACCTGTTTTAATTGGGGAGCCTTCTGTAAAATGTTCTTTTTGGTTCCAGCACATTCACTAGCAGGGGTTAGTGCTCAAAGCCAAACTCATTCAGCCAATAACACTAAAAATACTCTTGGTTTCTGCCAGTCAATTTTCTTCTATTTTCACAATTAGTGGTTCTGCCTGGAAACTGCCTGCCAACATGCAAATCCCACCCAAAGCTGATGGAAACTGGAGAATATGCTAAGCTGTGTAAGGTTTAAGAGCAACATTATTCATTCACTATTTGAAATATTTAAACAAATGTAAATCAAGAAAAAAAAGAGAGATGAAATCTCATTATAAGAAATGAATGGCTGCTTTCCACTCTTTCTACAATATAGTCTTGATACCAATTTACATACCATTTGTAATATTAATATTATTGTAGTGAAATAAATCACATCCTTCACTTTTACATTTTTAATTACATTTTACTGCATTTGTTCTTTTGTTTATAGTTAACTAATAAAATATTTATTACGTCTTACATATACGATGGTGTTTCTGTATTTTAATCAGATTTTACACATAATCTTTTCTCCCTCTTTTAGTATCTTTTTTATGACCCTACACACCACAGGATGTTGTTTTGTGGAAAACCTCATTATTTTTTAATGCATGGCTATTTATTAATGTATTGTGTATATAACACACTATGCATTTCTTTGAATTGATGAATACATTTACATCCACTTGAGAATAAAAATTCCCTTAAGGGCCAATCTCACATTTCTCTTGCTGTGCTGCCAGAAGCCTATACTGATTATTTTTCTTGTTTTGTTGAGGAGTAGAGAGTGAAAAGGAGAGAAAAAGAAAAAGAAAAAAGAGAGATACAATGAGCAGTATTCTTAAATTTTGTTTTCTGAGATACCCTTCTCTGGAGGTAAAAAAATTAATGCCTCATTGCAAAATGGAATTTTCAGAGCATGCAAATTAATTTGCCCTTTGCAAAATCTTATATTTTATATGCATTTTATGTTGAGCACTTGACCTACTGTTTCTCAAGTTATTTCCAGTGTATTTGTTAAATCACCTCCTCTATTGCTCCACAGTGTTGCACTTAGAGAATTAGAAATTAATTGAATGATGAGTGAAGGACATTGCTAACCACAAGAGCAGGTACCAGTGAATATAATTTTACAACCATAAAAAACAGGAGATTTTTCCTCACTTAAAACCCTGCTACTAACTATGAGCCCAGCTCTCCCTAAGTAGGAGAAAATGTAAAGCACAGAGTAAGCAAGAGGGAAACAATGTCTCTCTCTGGGTCAATTCATCCACTGTTTGCACTATTCGAGAATTTTCTGGGACATTCTGGGGGTAGGCTCTGGCCATGCGTCTTGCTAGGCATTCTCCCCCACTACCTTTGCAATCTTGGAAGGACATTAGTCTAGGCTTTTTTGGAATAGCACAGAACAGGGGTTAACATAAATGGTTGGGAGCACCCATGACCTTAGCAGATTTATGCTTTGTTCTAGTGGGCATGAGCCAGGTGTAGGTGGAAGACTGGTGAGTGGACCGGAGCAGGACTGGGGGAGGTTTTCTCTCTTCAGTTCTCAAGAAAGAGCCATTTTGGATGCTTCAAAGAAAGCATGGTACAGAGGAAAATGTCCCTCTGCTCTTTCATCTCTCCCCATCCCTTGCAGTTTTGCCTGATATCCTCAGTTAACTGCATACTCACAGTGTTACAAGGGGTGGGTTTTCATGACTCCCTACATTTTAAAGGCTTCTGTGTTTCCAAGAAATATCTTTAATTTCCATATGGTGTGAAGAGGCTTCTCAGGAGGAAATTTATTGTGACCTCCAATTTCCGTAAGTAAATGTGAGAGTTGTGACTGTGTATTCAGCAAATAGAAAGATGAAATACTTTCTGAGACAGACTATACCAGAGGAAGCAAGACACGTCCACCAAGCTTGCCATTTTCTAATCGAATTCGATTTTCATGCATGTGCTTCCATGTGGGCTGTACGTAAGGACACCCTGGGCACTTTCTCATCACTGTTGGAAGATATTCCTGGAGCACTCAGGTGTCAGTGGCTTCCCAGTTGTGCTGACCTGTCTCTAGCTCAGAAATGCTCTCAGAGGTCTAAAGGTCACCTCTATGTTCTTCTAGGGCCTGAGCAATGGGGACATGTTTTCTTTTTTAATGAGTGACCAAGAAATGTGTCTAAGGATAAATATCCAGAATTTTCTCAAAGCACCCAGCAAATGAGGCTGTGGACCAGGTACAACTCGTTTGCTGTTCAGAGTCACTTAAATTCTTAGAACCTGTTTTTTTATGCTAAACTGGTACCAGCAATAATAAAGGCTTCAGAAATGTTGGCTATCAGTGATACGTCTGAGACTTTATCTAATAACTAAACATTTTCTGCTCCTATTTCTGTTTTTTCTATTTGCCCTCCCTTGCTGTTATCAATATGCTCTAGTCTTCTACAAAAATGGTATCCTGACTCAGCTTCTGCCATCGCTCCCTTTCCTTTCAGGAAATCTCTTTAGTGTTAGAAGGTGAACTTCTTGCTCTCATCTGTCCTTGCCCTCCGTCCACCTCATTGGCCCAGAGCTCCTGGGACTAGACCAACAGAGGTCTTCAGTAAGTGTTCATTTTCTCCCTGTATCTTTTTTCTCTTCTGGGCTCCAGAAATGAATCTTAAAAAAAATTTTTTTTAAGATTTAAACTAAAATAACTTCTGTCAGCATGAATAATAAAGTAAAATTAACACAAATAATTTAAATCGATATCCCCAGAGTGGTACACTGATACCTCTACACTGACACCTCATATTCAAAGTCTGCAGGTCATTTTAGGGCTCACTTTTAGGGTTGTGTCTTCTGTGGGTTTGAACAGATGTGTAATGACATGGGTCCACCACCACATGATTTTGCAGAGTATTTTCACTGCCCTAAACATCCTCCATGCTCGACTTGTTCATCCTTCTGCCTCCCGCCCCTGGCAACCACTGATCTTTTTACTGTGTCCATCGTTTTGCCTTTTGTGGAATGTCATGCAATTGTAATTATACAGTATATGACCTTTTCATACTGGCTTCTTTCACTTAATAATATGTGTTTAAGGTTCCTCCATGTCCTTTCATGGCTTGATAGCCAATTTCTTTTCATTGCTGAATAATATTCAATTGTTATAGGTATCACAGGTTATTTATCCATTCATCTACTAAAGCACATCTTGATTGCTCCCAAGTCGTGGCACTTGAGAACAAAGCTGCTATAAACATCCATGTGCATATATTCTTGTGGACATAAGTTTTCAGGTCCTTGAGTTAACACCAGTTAATGATCAGGATTTCTGGATTTTACTTTCTATTTGGTAGGGTCTTTTAGTTTAAGCCACTCTTAATCTCTGCATCATTTCCAACATTTGCTGGCCCATCTTTACCTCCTCTCTTGTGGGGTCCTTAACTCGTGGCTCACCCCTCCTGTGAGGGAAGTCAATTGGGCACCTTCACAGACAAGTCTCTCCTCCCCTCCAGCTTGGAGTAGAGGTCCTGCATCATACTCTCTCAGGGCACACATTCTTTTCCTGCAATACTCATGTAATAGTTTATAAATACATACGTATTTGTCTTTTTGTGTAGTGTCTCCTTCCAGGGCCCATGATTTACTGCTATTGCTTGTTTCGGGGACAGGAGTGTAAACTGGAGTTTCCACCATCCATCTAGCTGCTATATCCTCATGGGCTTAAAGCAGAAAGTGCCCTTCTTGACACTCAGTTGCTGCTGCATTGTAGATGCCCAGTGAAGGGATGAATACCATCTATACATTGTTATTTGCATGCTCTTAAGAATTATCATTTTTGTTTCTTTTTCTTGTTCACTGGGACTATGGAAAGATCTCCCAAAGCTATTTTTATCTCTCACAGGTGGTGCATTATTTTTATTGCTGCCTACATCAAGTGCTTACCTAAAAGTTAGGCAATGTGAATTTCCTGTCCCATCATTTACTAAGCCTCACTCCACTGCTTTAAGACTTAAGTTTTAACGTATACTCCTAAACACATACTTTCCCATTTCTCAAGATCCAACTCCTCCTACTTTCCCAGGCTCTTCACCCACAACACATAAGTCATTCAGTGGCCTTCTGGCCGTCCCAGCACATGATTCAACACCTCTGTGCCTTTGCTCACCCGGTTCCCTCATCTGTGGACTTCCTTCTCCCCTCATTTCTGCTCACTCTTTGACATCCTTTTGGATCTTTCTTCAGTCCCTCTGCTGTGAAACACTTTTGCAGACTTCTGTTATTTCGTGTTTACCTAGTGTGTCTTTTTTTCTGGTCAGTGCTATACAATTGGTGTCCACTATCAGAGTGTAATCACCACCGAGGTTTGGAGCAGACCCTTTAGGCTGGCTCTACTGTCTTTGACACAGAGTATTATGGGTATTCAAGGCTGTTGAATTATTAATAAACCCAGTAACACCTGCTTCGTACTTTGTAAATGCAATGCATTCTGGTATGAGAGTACTCTTAATAGAGACATTTGAACTGCTTCTAAGTACCTATGAACAGGTGGAACAGGTAACAGTTCAGTCAAGTGTGTCATTTGACAACATGTAAATTCATACTGTATTCATTTCAGTAAATGGATTTTTGTGTTTAGAAATTACTTCGAACCTGACTAGTATTCACATAACTACTACAGATGAGGGGGAAATATATTTTTTGGGAAAGAGAATGATTGCACTGGTCTAATATAAGGAATCCAATTCTAAAGTGAAGTGTGACAGCACATGCAATTTGTTTAAGCGCTCCTGTGTCATTCACACCTGTGACCAAATCCTGCTGTTCTTTGTCCCCAGGTGAACTGTCAACAATGGTTTACAGATGGATTTTATAGCAAGCTTATAAGCAAAGGTCTTTGCCATTGTGGAGATCACTGTTTCAGGAGGTAAGACTTATTTGGTGATACTGTGCTTTTTTTCCATTTTTCAAAATGTGTGAGAGCAGGGCTCTACTTATTTAAAACCATCAGAAACAGACTAAAAGTAAATAATTTAATAAACTGTTTTTTTTGTTCTTGTAATAAAAAATAGGAAGTTGGATTACTCTTCTCTGAGGGATATACCAAAACATGAAACCAAAATAATTCATACCTTTGAACTCTTAGATATTCAGAGTTGACTCTTGCATGACCACATCAACTTTACTGATTATTTTGGATTCATGCTGACACTAAAGGCTGGAATTTATTTAGATGCATGCTTTTTTCTTCTCTCCCTTCCTGTCTAGGTGTGTCTTAGAAGGTCTTGCAACTACGATGGGTAGAAGTTCCAGAATCTCTTATTCCCTTCGATTCATTTTTCAAGATCATCCATCAAGCCTTAAAACTGTGTCATTGGTAATCAAGAAATATTGAATGTCATGAAAGATAAGACTAAATTCACTTTATTCTTAGTGATTTTAATTATAGGACAAATTATGAATGAATTAACTATGTATAGATGTAAGCTTTAAAAATATGCTTTGAATGATATATGCAAATGGTGACCAAATTACGACACTTGATTTCATGTCAGAAACTGAAAATTCAAAGTATGTACTGACAGAAATTATATAATCAATTATTTTTACTTTTCCATTCTAAGTGGCATTTGAATTGGTTTTTCTCCATAGCTGTCTGGCAAATGAATACTGTATCAGTCCTTGTTGGGAAGAGATAACACTGTTACTCTACTCACACCCCGCTTTGCCAAATTTCATGAACAGAGCAAAATATCATTTCCCTCACTTGCATATGTTATGTTTTGCAGAATGAAAAATCATAGAGGGCTAAACAGGGAAAATATTCCTCTACTGTATTCAGGTAGGTGTTTCACTTGAGGGAAAAATTACAAAATCAAAATTGTGTTTTAAAATTTTGAAAATTTTGGGTAGTTGATGTATAAGTGTATGGGAGAATTTCATGTGAGGGTCAGGTTGTTCCTTTTAGTGACCATGGAAATAAAAGACCTATAAAGTTTAGCTGGAGTATACATTGATAGTGCTTATTAACCTGGTGGTATTAATTTTGTCCTGTACTTATTTACATATCCTTAAAGTGTTGTATATTTTTAAATGTTGTGTATGTATTAAATTTAGTATTTATTTTATGTATTAATAATGTCTCTATATAAAGTAATATATTTTTAACTTTAATATATGTAAAATGTATGTAATTAAAATGTAAAATATATACATTTTAGTAGAGTTTAATAATACATTATATATTATTAATAAAATATATATGATGTATATCAATAAATATAAGTTTTAATAGTTATATAAAAATTTAAAATATGTAATATGTATATATATTAACCATTGATTTCACAGTAAGGATGGTTCACTGACTGTGGAATAAAAGAAGCACAATAGAAATGTTTTGAATTTCCTTTCACTGAGGATAACTAATTTATGGAAAGATGTTTGAGTTTATGATAACACCAAATATTAAAATTGGTTTCCATTTTAAATGCAGGTATCTAACCTTGCACTTTTTTTTAGTAGTTATTCAAATCAAACTAGTTTGAACATAATGTTAAAAACATTAGTCATGGAATGAATTTATCAATGTATTTGCATATAAAAGTTAATACCTAGTGATTATCTAGCTGGTATCCTGGTTATGTCACTTAACAGCTTGGAATGTCTCCAATGGGCCAAATCTTGGTGGGGGTTGAAACTGGGTGATGGGTCAAGACCTACCCTTCAGGGCCTTACAATGCCATGCAAGGGGCAGCGGTAACATACTGACGTTAACTGTCATTCACCATTTTGAAGTAGCAAAAATAAAGTGGACAGTTTGCTGGACTCAAGTGGTTATCATTTTATACACTGTGATATTAGAAAATCTTACAAGAGTTTAATATGAAACTCATTTTATGTTGAGAATCTTATGAGACAGCTGTATGACTTTGTAACTACATGTGGGTAATGAATAAAGGATGGTGTATTTGATAAATACTGGTCTTAAAAAATATTCATAAATTTAGATATATTATATATCATATATCATTATATATATTATATATTATATAAAATATGTAAGGTATAGTTATACATATATAATATATACATATATATTATATAAAATATAAAACAGATCACTTTTAAGAAACAAGACTGTTAAAATGATCATCTGTATCTAATTATATTTTACAAACAAGCATTTCCTTTCAGAAACTCCACGCTCTTGTGATCCTCCTTCAATTTTCAATGTCATCGCCATGGTCCCACATCCTCTTCTGCTTTGTGGATGCTTACGATGATCACTATTCAGAGAGAAAGAGAAAAAGGAATTTCTTGTCGTTATGGGATGACAGCAGCCACTCTGGGGAGTGCTGGGTGGCGCAGGGTGAGCCCAACAGCCCAGAAGGCCTTGGATAGTGGTGTTAAGAAAAATGTGGGGGCATCTGAGCTACATGCAGGTAGACGCAGCGTCCTCCCTAACGTGACATTGGCCATGGCTAGCCCAATGCCTGGTAGGTAGTAGGTGCTGCATGAGCTCTTGTTAAGTGGAATAGATGCAGAGACACCACCAGCTGATGGGGAGCTCAGTCTAGCCAGAGGCTCCCCTTGTCTTCCGCCTATATCACATACATTAAGGACTTCTTCAGATCCAAAGAAATGCCTATTAATTTTGCTCTTATGCCATAACACCTGAGAATCTGATCAATTTAAATTATCAGGGAATTATGATGACACTACATTACTTAAAACTTGAAGAAACTTGATCTCAGATCCTTAGTAAAATATTAATGTTTAAATAGAATTCTTGACTTTTTGAATAATTTTCTCTAATCATCAAACATAAAAGGCATTTTCGAAGTAATTTCTCATTAATTTTAACAGAAATTCCAAGAAAGCCATGGAATAAATTCTTGTCCTCTTTGGCACTAAGAATTATATTTAATAAGAACTTGTTAGATGGATCCCCATAAAAATATAAACACAACAGATATTGCTAATGTAAAATGTGCCAGAAGGTACAAGTATGACTTTAAAATACAGTTGTATAAATATTTCTAATAAGGACATGAATGCCCTGGATTGCTTTAATTTTCCAGCCTATTTAATAAATTCTGATAGTCAGGCATCCCACTAAATTTAGTTACATTTCTATAAAACTATCATTTAGAATGAGATAGCCAGTGTAGCACAGATAACTACACATTCTCCAGCTTATATATTGTTGCTAAATATTTGTAAAACTCATGTAATAAAAATAACGTGTTGCATTCTACATTGCATCTCTGTTTGTCAAAATCATTTTCTTGGACTTGGCAACTATTTGATGGTCAGGAAAGGAAGAGTCAAAGATTAATGAAGCCTGGTTTTCTGGAAGAATGAAGTAGCAATAATAGAGATTACAACATGAGGAGAAAGAGCCTTGGATAAACTGTGATGAGTTATGTTTTATACACATACTTTGAGTTTGAGGCCCAAATAAGACATCTAGGTGGTAGAGTGTAGTAGTCAGTTGGAAATGGAGTAAAGTTGAAGTTAAATAGAAATAGAAAGCTGTGATCCCCTTATGTAGATTGGTAACTTTTAAAGAGTGAAAAAAAAGGGTTGAGGCTAGAATTCTGTAGAATCTGAAACACCTCTCTCTCCATTTTCTTATTTATTGTTTAAACTAGGTCTTCTTATATAATTCAGTTAGAAAATAAATAGCTTAGATAGACATCTAAAATATGGTAATCTTAAAAATAATAATTGTCTACCTTAAAAATATTATATGGCATAAAGTATAATTCATAAAGCAATCCATCAATTACCAATTACATAAATATTTAAAGAAATAGGCCTTATAAGTAATTACTTGTTTTGGAAATGTTTCCTACATTCTGATCTCATATGTGTGCACCCTAGCCAATTTACTACTTCCTCCCAGAGTATGCATTTAATCAATGTTTATAGTGAGGAGACCACTAGAGACTTAGTTTGAAATGAGAGATTAAATTTTGAAATTTGTTTCAATAAGCAGATAAAGGTTTAATAATTTTGTTGACTTTTAGTGCTGCTTTAATGGGAAGATTTTTGAGGATCAAATATTTAAGAAAAACAAGAAAATGAGCCTGGCATGCATGTTTCTAAGCAAATAAATGAAATATTTACATCTATTTTGCAAGGCTCTTTGTAATGACTTCCCTTTCAGTTCTGAGCCATATGCCATTTATATAAGAAATTCCAATGTCATAATATAAAAATAGTTGTGCTTCAGGGATAACAGAGCAGAGTGAGTCCCAAAGTTCATGGGCAAAGCACAGTAAAGGACTGCTATTGTTCTGATTCTTCTAGATGTGTAAGGTTTTGAGTTTGTCTACAGTACATAAATTGGAGACCTCCTCTAACTTCTCTGAGGTCCCTGGGTCTGTGGTCCCCACTCTCAAGTGACCTAAAGGCAGCCAGAGATCAGTTCAGCCATGAGCAAGTGACTCAGACACAAGAGGAAGCAAAGTGATTTTGGCGAGTTCTTGTGGGAAAGATAACCTTGTGCTTTTTCGTTAGATTTGAATGTGAGGAAATAAAGTGTGATAGTGCTGTGTGAACCTACGCCTTCGAAGGGAGGGCTTGCTGGGAATGAAGCTATCATGGACGGAACAATACATGGAGGGGAATTGGGACCTGGTAACAATATGTGAGTTTGGGGCCATGTGGCCCTGAAACTCACTGTTTATTTTCAGTTATGGCACCTAGTTCTCTCTCTCTCTTTTTGTTTAATCCCAAAATCAATTTGGGAAGGATGTCCTGTCACTGTAAGTATCCTCAGTGATAGAATAGCTCTCATGTTGGGTACTTGTTTTTTTCTAAGAAATTCTTGAACACAAAATCACATCACATCTTAACCTGTAGTAGCTGGGACAAGCTATGGCCGTACCTCACCCAGCTTTCAGGGAATCTTCTGGGTCAGTCTGGTCTCCCTCCACAGACCCAGGCTAAATTAGTTGTCTTCATACTCAAATCGAGTTTTCTGTCCCTTGCCACTTCATGTTTTGCTTGGGGCCTACATGGTGGTGTCTGAGGCACCATTGCCTGGCGTGTTTTGCATAGCAGCCACACCACACTGAGACGCTGCAAGGCCCAGTGACTGCGCGTTTTCGTGGCAGATGTTGGGATATTTGTTGACCACAGGTATGCATGGTGGAACCATTATGATTTCTCAGAAGTGATACATGCTGTGTTCTTTATTTTTCTTTTTTGTTTTTCAAGGATAAAGAGTTATATAGAGAGTCCATGTAAAACCCTACATTCTCTATACCCATTTTAGGGCCCAAGCCGGTGTACCTCTGTACAGCCCAGTTTGCAACCAGCCCCTTCTGAATTTGACCCCAACCTTATAATTTCCAAGAGGACACAGTAATAACTCTTCATTGCACTTCACCAAACATTTACATGCCTAAAAGCAGTCCTATGAAGTAGTGTCCATGTCCTTGATATATAGATGGGGACTACAACTCAGAGGACTGGGGATTAGAAGACTGGCTTTTTTCTACCAAGTCCAGGCTCCCACCACCATTCATGAGAGTGGCTTCAAGCACTGTGGAGCCCAGTACATGCCAGTACAGCTCTCTGTCTCTAGAACCAAGGACGCCCAGGTGCCATCTCCTCACAGGAGTGCCAGCTCCAGTGTGGTCACATGTGGTACCTACGCTTCCCCTGCCCCTTTTCCCGTCCTTTGGCTCTGTTCTGCTCACATCACCCCCAAAGCAAGGGTAAGATGTGCTGATTGGCTTGTGTGTGCCCACATACATGCATGCACGTGGGCACACACACAGCCTCTCATTGCATTGGTCCGTGGACTAGCCCTGTTCGCGTTTTCTCTTCCTAACTGGGGCTTGCCAACGACCTTGTTGTCAACCAGTGCACAGATCATTATAAATTTTTGTCATGAAAAAGCACAAACAAATCCTCATGGAAAACTCTTTGTTTCTTCCTTTGATGTGAAAAAAATGGAAGACAGTAGTTGGCTCCTTAAACATATTAGAGTCTGTTATTAGTTAATAAAATATGTCTATGTTTACTGTTACTTGTAAAAATGTGTTGTGCCATACCAAATATTTTGTAGTAATTCCAAGCTGCCAAGAAAGTAAAGTCTCAAAGGATATTTTTAGTGTGATTTTAAGCTCTGTGAAATTAGCTCCTCCTTGGCCTTGAATTGGCACAATACAACATCAGATCTTTTCTAAAAGCAAGCGACGGATGCACTCCTATGCCCATGGTGGGTCAGGTGGGAGTGAAAGGAGGCCTCCAGAAACTTCTGTGCAATCTTCCCCTGAGGGCTGGTTCAGAAATGAATCTTTTTTTTTTTTATAATTTATTTTGGTATCATTAATCTACAGTTACATGTGCAATATTATGGTTATTAAACTACCCCCTTCATCAGGTCCCCCCCACCAACCCCATCACATTCACTGTCCATCAGCATAGTGAGATGCTATAGAATCACTACTTGTCTTCTCTGAGTTGTACAGCCCTCCCCGCAGGCCCCCAACATTACATCTGCTAATCGTAATGCCCCCTTTTCCCTCTTATCCCTCCCTTCCCGCCCATCTTCCTCAGTTCCTTTCCCTTTGGTAACTATTAGTCCGTTCTTGGGTTCTGTAAGTTTGCTGCTGTTTTGTTCCTTCAGTTTTTTTTTTCTTTGTTCTTATACTCCACATATGAGTGAGATCATTTGATACTTGTCTTTTTCCGCTTGGCTTATTTCACTAAGCATAATACCCTGTAGCTCCATCCATGTTGTTGCAAATGGTAGGATTTGTTTTCTTCTTATGGCTGAATAATATTCCATTGTGTATATGTACCACATCTTCTTTATCCATTCATCTACTGATGGACACTTAGGTTGCTTCCATTTCTTGGCTATTGTAAATAGTGCTGTGATCAACATAGGGGTGCATCTGTCCTTTTCAAATTGGGCTGCTGCATTCTTAGGGTAAATTCCTAGGAGTGGAATTCCTGGGTCAAATGGTATCAGAAGTGAATCTTGATCCCTTGGTGATGAGGAAGTCTGCAACAGTGCAGTCAGCCTTTCCTTCTGTTTGTTTTTAGAACAACCCCAAGACATGGCAGCATTTCCCAGGAAACACATCATATACCGTTGCACAGAGAAATACCTAAGCACATGCTCACTCCTCATCTCATGAGCTCTTGTTTTAGGAGATGATCAAGTTTTAAATTTTTTATTTTATTTGTATTTAAGTAATTTTAAAGAATATCTTCTGCAAAATCGTGACTGTGTTAGAAAAGACACTTCTTCGGTTGTTCTGCATGAAGGCATTTAAATTTCTAAGGGGAGAAGTCTGATGTTGGGTAAAATAGGTCAGGGGAGTGTTTACAGCACGATTGCAGGCTTCTTATAGCTCAAACTATACCTTCTTTCTATGTGATCAGACTTTGCTTTGCTTTTTTTTTTTTTAGATTATAACAGGACAGCTCTTATATGAACATTTAATTGGAGCTCTAAGCACTTAAGGATATTTGTGAATGGCTTTCCGTCCCTTAGTCATATGCTATTGTTACATGTTTCAGCTCAAGTGGATAGTCTAAAACTAAGAGTTGTCTGTTAGCTCTTCATAGATATTTTTCTACAGTAAGTATGCCTTGCTAAATGTAATTTTGTGAAAATATTTGCTCCCTCAGGACCTATCACCCAGACGTTGTTACAAACACATACTAGATTGTTTTGAAGAATTCTTTAAAAATCTCCATGTTGAAATGTTAGAAAAGGAAAAAAAAAAGAACCACAGTTTTACTCCTGATTGTCATTCAATACCTGGAATGGGTGTTGCACTCTTGAGGATTAGAGAAGAAAATAATTTGATTCAAGTGAATCTTCCTTTCTTCCTTTTTGAAAAAAAAAAA
This sequence comes from Smutsia gigantea, assembly GCA_032199065.1. Taxonomy (NCBI): domain Eukaryota; kingdom Metazoa; phylum Chordata; class Mammalia; order Pholidota; family Manidae; genus Smutsia; species Smutsia gigantea. The sequence goes on along the minus strand of JAVSCE010013728.1, from coordinate 142,974 downwards.
AAATATGATGGGTTTAAGCCATGTCCTTTTCTTCAACCATTATCCAATAATTCACCAATTTATATATTCTTCCAAGATTTTTCTCAACTTCCAGCCTTGGATCCAAGTTGGCATCTTCCTGCTGATGTGCTAGAAGCACCTCAAACTCAGACGTCTCCCCAGACATGCTCTTTCCCTGGCTGACTCTTAGCAATTGGCATGTGCCACCCATTTGGCCGAACCAGGCTTCTGTGAGTTACCCTTGATTCCTGAATTTTTCTTACCTTCCTTTCCTAACCATTTACTGCCATCTTTTTGGAAAAGCTCCTTGGTGCAGGCTGTTCTGTCACTCATTATAGGTCCAGTTTTGGACTCAATGATGAGTTATGAAGGTTTTAATCAGTATCTACCAGCCTAACCATGGCCAGCCAAGGGAAGAGGCATTTCACTGGTGATATGTGAGAGACATTTTCCCCGGCACAGATACGAGGAGTCCTGCGGTGATAATCTAGCCAGCATTTCAACTCCTGAGATGTGCAGAGGTGTTAGAAAGAAGACACATATGCCATCTATCCTGCTGGCCTCCTGAGTCCTCTTTAATGAGTGAGGGAAACTGGAAGGCTAAAGGCTCACTGCTCTAAAGGACTTCAGAAAGAGCACCATTCCATGAAATGGGAAATGCGGGGCTGTTTGCTGCACTTGGAAAAGAGTGAGTATGAGCCCCTCACCCTCCCCCACTTCCACGTGCTGACGCTGACTTATCCTGGCAGTGGTTCATGGGCAGACTGACAGCGAAAGAAAAGCGGTCCAATTCCCAGTTTGTTAACAAAGAATATATACTAAAGGTGCGGTTAAAATGTGATTTATAAGAAAGCAATATTTTAAAATCCTTTGAAACCTACTTCCTAGGGCTTCTAGGTTTCTAGAATTAATATATTGAGACTTGATCTATTTCCCTGACTTAAAATATTCTTAAAGTTTAATAAACATGTATCTTCTTTTGAAATACCTTTGTTAGTTTTCCTTGGGGTTCAGCAGTCATTATTGTTCTTAGGAGTAACTTGAATTTACAACAATTTTCCTTTTTATTGTCTCTTAAAATATTTAACACATTATAGTGCCACATTTTCAACATGTAACCAATACATAAGCTCATAGTCTTTCTTCTCCTCCACCTCCCATTCTGCCATCAGCCCATCATCTGCCAGGGGAAGGTACAGTGGTTAACAGTGGGGGTTCCTCCGGGCCTTCTTAGGAATTATTATATTGCATTTTATAAAGTATAACTAGACCTACTTTCTGTCTTAGTCTTACTAGCTTTTCCTCTTCAAAGCCTGCACCTCTGACTGTTTTGACTATAGCAGAGTATTCTGTATACGGAAGGGCCAGTTCGTTTAACAATCCCTCCATTGTGGTATATTTCAGGGGAGAAACAGAAGGTGCGGCGGTGACCCACTCCACATTGTAGCTATCCCCTGAATACCTCTCTGAATTTTCTCCTCCTCCTTAGTCCTCCTGCGGGTATTGTTTAGGGTGTGATCTGCTCTTCCCTAAATTATTCTCACAACCTCTAATTAACTTATCTCTCTTCCTCTAGCTTTTATTTCTAATTCACTATCACCTTGCAACCAAGGTGATTCTTTTAAAATGCAAATTCCACTTTATTTATCTCTCATGTATACTCTTTCAGTGGTAGAAGATGAGGCCCCTTGCCTTAGCAGGACATGCAAGGCCTCTTAAGAAAGAACCGGGTGTCTGCGCTTCCACCTTCCTTTCCCTTCACTTGTGGTGCACCCTAGATGCCATACAGAGCCATTTGTCATTCTCTGAAAATACCCTGATTTTTCTTATTTCCATGTCGTTGAACTTGCTGTATCATATTGTCTAAAATAACTTGTCCCATTTTGTCTGTCTTGTGAGCTCCTTTGGACTCAATTCAAATATTATCTTTACTTGCCTGGTCCCCTTACCCAGAGTTAGAGACCTTCTCTTCTGTTTCTTTAAGTCCTGGTACATACCCCAACTCTATGGATTTATATGACTAGCTCCTCAGGTTTTCCTGATTTTGATGTCCCCAGCATCAATCAGAATGGACAGATAGTAGAGATAAGCAAATTAAATACCTATTCAATGAATAAGTGAATGAAAGAAGCAGGAGAGCTTTGCTTCAGGCAACTTGATTACCAAAAAATGGAATTCAAAGGTGGTAGAGAGAGAGAAAAAGGGCATATGCAATTAGTCACACAATTTTTAAATTAGTTGATCAAAAATTCCCAGTATTTGTAAAAGAAACAAAATTCGACATTTCAGACTCAAAGCCATCAACCTGGTCCCTCTCCTCCCCATCTTCCCACCACACTATCTCTTCTTCTCCAATCACTCTTTCAAGGCCTGTCTGACCTCTATTTTTTTCTGAACCTCACTTTTCATTTACTCGTATTAGTAAGCTTCTACTTTTCTCCTGGCCTTATGTCTATTTTTTACACTCTCATGACTCTGGACACTTTGATCAATCTGACGCCTCCATTACAAGGCTGATCTAGACCAAAGAGGAAAGATGCATCATTTGTGAATATAATACTTTAACTGATCAAGGGGAATTGAGATTCAATTTGGATTCTGGATGCTATTGCATCTTTTTAATGTGCAAGCAGATTTGTATTCCTTTAAATATACAATAATGTTTGTTGCTGTCTTTAATTACAAGGTTAAATTTTTAGATGCTAGTTTTCCCAGGAACTTGCCAAAATTTTGATAATAGATTCCAGATGAAGAGTGAGACTGGAAATTTCTCCGTGGCTTCAATTTTGAGGTTCACGTAAGAGTGGATAAATAAAATGGGATTTAATGCAAGAATCCTTCAGTTATGCTTTTCAATTAAGAAATTTTATGGAAATAATAAAGCACAGAAAACAATCACTTTCTAATTGCCAAATTTAAAAACAAATAATGCCCAATTTACAGTAATATTTAAAAAACATAAATATGTAGATATCTGAATCTTCATGACATCAATAGTTAAATGATGTTTATTTTAAACATATTTTTATCTTTAAGACTAAATGAAGAAATTAATCCTGACACCTACATTAATTATAATAAAAATTGTTAACATTTATTGAGTGTTTACTGTGTATGAGTCTGGCATTTTGTTTACACCATTTAATTTAAATTTCACAACAAGTTATGAGGTAGGCATTATTTTCTCTGTTTTGCTAATGAAAACATGGAGGCTGAGTTGTCATTCCTAGGATAAGCAGCTTTCCAGGAGGGATGGAAACTTGAATCCAGCTCTGTCTGACTCAGAAACCTATGCATGCACCCTCTAGTCTCTCCTGCCTGCCACCTACATGCATATATTGTCTCCACGCTTAGAGTAGGAAGCATTTCAGGGCAAACTGATTCATTTGCTAATTCTGTTGCTTTGGGACTTTAATAAATCTTAGCATCAAACTCCTTTGTAAGTCATTTCATGTATCTAGTGATACATAAGGAAGTCACTGGATGGATAGGCTTAAGGAGATAAAGGCTGTTTTGGCTTTTGAGTGTTCCACTTTTGGACTCATCATTCTCCTTCCCTTGTGACCAGCAGAGAGGAAATGAAATAATATCTGAGGTTTGTTCTTTGGCAGTTGACTGCAGGCATTTTTGGGCAGAAGAATTACTATAGGAGCCATTTAAAATGCAGATTCCAGGGGCTTATTCCTCAAGATGAGTTTTGGTAAGTTTGGGATGGGGCTGAGTTGTCTAACTTAGTAACAAGCACACTGATTCTGATGTAGGTGGTATACTGAACAGAATTCGATTAACACTGCTTGGGCCCTAGAACAATGTCCCCCAATAGAAAGATAAGATGGGTTATGAATAAGTCATTTAAATTTTGTGGTAGCCATGTTTAAAAAGTAAAAAGAAAACAGGTCAATTAATTTTAATAATATTTGATTGCCCTATGCTTCAAAATATTATTTGAAATTAGAGTCAATACAGAAATTATTGAGATATTTTAAAGTTTTTCACACCAAATCTTAGAAGTCACTTACATTTGAGCACTTGTCAGTTTAGACCAGTCACATTTCAAGGACTCAGTAGCCACATGTGGCTGGTGGCTGCCATATGTGTCAGTCTAGAACCAGAGAGAGGAACAGAGTTGGGATGTTTTCAAGTTCGAGTCACAGCTGAGGGGCAGATGAGTTACCAAGCATGTCTTCAAATTAATTGCTATGTCAGGCATGTTGTACAAACTAGAACTAGACATGAAAACAAGTTGATTGACATCATGAGGTGTCCTTCTGGAGAGATGGAAAAGGGGTAAAGTGAAGTGACAGCACAAGGGAAGCAAAGGGGCTTCGGGGAAGGTGAGGGTGAATCTCCCCATCTTGAGGCCAGGGTCCTGGGGTCCCATGCATTGGTGCACTCATGCTGGGCTGGGGAGGTGCAGAGGGTGTGGGGCAGGTGCTTAGGACTACATAAAGTTTAGTTATCATATATAATGAGGACATCTGAAAAGATCATCTCTAAGTCTTCTTCATTACTAAAATGAGATGATTTTGTAGCTATGAAGTCCATACCCTGTGCAAGATGTCCTTTTTCTATCTTCAGAAAATATCTTGCCTATGATTCACTGTTAGTTAGCTCCCAACCTTTTGAAACAGAAGCTTGAACTTTAATATACAGTATCCTTTGCTAATGCACAGGGAATTCAGGTTTTATACCCATACCCAATTCTCATTCTTAAAGGGTGAGACCCCTTTCTCCAAAAGGCAATTTTAAATTGAACCAGAACAGAAAGCACCACAGCTGTGATACAAAAATATATGGTTGGTTACTCACAAATTACACAAAGGCATGGCTTTTGAGCTGCATTAAAATGGCTTTTCTGTGTTGTGCATTTCAAGTACATGAAGGGTCCCCCAAACCAAAATATACACTATTGACACGGCACTCTGCAATTTGTGATTAATTAAAACTTTGAATTCAGAATTAGATTATACCTCGGGTTACTAAAGTTGCTAATGTTTATAGTATCTTATATTAACATATCTCCTATCTCACACATATACACACACGTATAATCAGTCAGTCAATCAATCCTATTGAGCTTTTATTTAACAACACCACACCAGATCTTGGGCCAAAGTGGGATGAATGAAAGCTAGATGATATGATTCGAGCAAACTGTTAGGAGAAAGGAAACATAAAGAATACAAAAGCATATTTGCTAAGGTGTGCTACCTGGTGTGATAGGTGCATTGAGTGAGAAGAAGGAGAGGTTATTCTGGGCTAGGCTAGTAGAAGCAGGATTCTTAACACCAGTGGAAATTGAATCTGGCACTGCTGCTGACCTTAAGGTTTCCAGTACTATAGCCATGAGTGCACTGTATAATCCAGTACAGCTGATTTAAAGGGGTAGGCAGGGTTGTTGAGGATATAAGGCTGTGATGTGCTCTCGGCATCCCAGTGTTTACTCTCCCTTTAGCATGCACTGAATGGCATCTGGCAGGAGGAGTTTCCCTATTCTAGCTCTGGTTAGCTTGGGGGCTAGACCCAAGGCTCAGAATAGCCCATGGAGATTTCTACACCCCCAAAGGGGACAGAGTGGGTGATCTCCTCTACACAAAGGAAGGATGTGGGCAAGCATGTTCTGCACTGGTGGAGATAATGGAAGCAAGAAGAGGGGAAAGTATAGATTAGAAACTCAAGTTCCACTTTTTGACATAACTGCAAATTTGTATATGATAGTATTAATCTTCATGAGTAGTCAGCTGTAGCTTTTAATTCTTGATTTTAATTATTCTCATGGACAATAAAAACAGAAATTTTATTAAATTCTCAGCCATGATAGTACTAATTAAGATGTTCTGAAGTTCGAAACTCTTTTCACTGGAACTTTGCATAAACAATGGATCTGAGAAGTATAACTGCAAACCGTGCATAGTTTCAACTGTATTGTTTTGAAATACAGTTCCTAAAATCTGTAGTTCCCAAATGCATTGCTATGGCACCCTTGAATCCCACAGATGTTGTTAAGAAGTTTAGGAAATTCTTAGCTTCATTGCATACAAATATTCCAATTAGGTTTAACTTTCCATGAAGAAAGGACAGAAGGCTGTGTACTGACATTCTTTGTGATGTGTTAGGCCAGTCACAGCTACTTATTTTTTAAAATGTCTTCTTCACAATCTCTCCCATGGTGTCTGATAGTCCCCAGCTAATCTTTTTTTTACAAGACTTTGAGAATACCTGTTAAATGCACATACTTTCTGTGTGGTATAAGAAACATAAGCATTGAAAATGCAAGCATATATTTCAAATCCATTAACAATTACATTGATTACTTAGGTCTGGAAGGCATAGGGTTTAAGAATTTGTTAAGCATTTGTATCAGGGGCATTTGTCAATAGGGGCCAAAAGCACTGGGGTTTTAGGGGAGGAGATTCAGTGTGGGGACTATGCATGACTGGGTGAAGTGAAGGTATGAGATACTGAGTGTGGGAATTAGTCAGTGATGGTCAGTAAGCAGCTGCTTCTCAAAGGAGGAAAAATATTCAAAATGCAGAAAAGGATAGGAAAGATAATTACAACTTAAAATTAAAATATTATTTATTATCTACAGTATTTCTCTGGTTACCAGGAGGCAGGGAGGAAGGGTCTTATGATTTATTTATTCACTGTGTCTTCTAAAAAAGGAATTGAAATTTGTGAGACTAACAAGAATATATATCTATATATATGGACTATTTATATGACTAATCATTTGTATTCATATTATAATTCATATTCATATCATGAATATATAATATTCATTTTATATATATATATATATGACTCAGCAATGTCACTCATAGGTATACATACCCCAAATAATTGAAAAAAAGTTTCAGACAAAAAGTTGTACGTGCATGGTTGTAGCAGTACTATTCATAACAGGAAAAAGTATAAACAACCCAAATTTCCATCAATATGAGTGTATAAAAAAAATTTATAGCCATACAATGGGATATTATTCAGTCATAAAAAAGCATGAAGTTCTCATACAGGCCGAAAATATTATGCTAATGAAAGAAGCCAGAAACAAAAGGCCACATATTGTGTGATTTCATTTATGTGAAATATCTAAAATAGGTAAATCTATAGAGACAGAGAACAGATTAGTGGTTACTGGGGATTGGGGGAGAATGGGGAATGACTGCCTAATGAGTAAGTATGGGGTGTGGAATTTTTTCAAAAAGTTGTTTTGGAACTATACATTTGTGATGGCTACATGACATTATGAATATACTTGATGTCACTGGGGTATACATTTTAAAATGTTAAATTTTATATTATCTGAGTTTTAACTCAATTAAAATTTAAAGTAAAATTTGTAAATTATGTATAAATGGAAATGTGTTGGCTTTGTGCAATCCTCTGCTAAACTCTATCTTGCAGCCTGGCTTTGGTAGAAAGTTGGGCAGTTGAAGGATATGGTCTTTGACTAGATGCAATATACAGGACCTCCATGCTACTAATTAAGGGCAGATTCATAATCTTTGAAAACATTTGAACAAAGACTTGGATTAACATGCAGTTGGAAAAATTAAGTTGCCAAATCAACACCTTACCTGAGTAGATGGCCTCTCCCATATTCATATAGAGATATGCAATGGAATCCCACATACAGGAGCGAGTTTTGTCTAAAACATGGATCTGGGCTGTTTCCCGTGCATGAATAAGTGAATCTGTGATTTCTCAATATTACATAATACAAAACAGTGGTTTCTAAACTATGTGAGGGAGAAAACATATATCAGAATAACTAAAGATTTATCTTACCTAAACAAAAGTCATCCAAACTGGAAAGGAAGAAATAAAACTGTCACTATTTGCAGATGATATGATAGTATATATAGAAAACCCTAAAAACTCCCCCCCAAAACTGTTAAACTAACAAATAAATTCAATAAAGTTGCAGGATACAAAATCAATATACAAAAATATGATGTATTTCCATACACTAATAATAAAAAATCAGAAAGGGAAATTAAGAAAATCCCATTTACAGTTGCATTAAAAAGAATAAAATACCTAAAATACTTTTAACCAATGGAGCGGAAGACCTGTACACTGGAAACTATGAGCTACTGGTGAAAGAAATTGGAGAAGACACAAATAAATGGAAAAATATTCTACGCTCATGGGCTGGACGATAGTCTATGCTCATGGACTGGAAGAATCAGTATTGCTAAAATGCTCATACTACCCAAAGCAATCTACAGACTCAATGCAATGCCAATAAAAACTTCAGTGGCATTTTTTACAGAATTAGAACAAACAATCCTAAAATTTGTGTGGAACTGCCAAAGACTCAAAATTGCCAAAGCAAACCCGTGTAAAAACAAAGCCAGAAGCATCATGTTTCCTGATTTCAAACTATATTATGGAAATATAGTCATCAAAACAATATGGTATTAGCATAAAAACAGACATATAGATCAATGGAACAAAATAGACATACCAGAAACAAACCTATGCATTTATGGTCAATTAATTTATGACAAAGGAGCCAAGAATATACAATGGGACAAGAAGAGTCTCTTTAATAAATGGTGGTGGGAAAATTGGACAGCTATATGCAAAAGATTGAAACTAGACTACTGTCTGACACCACACACAAAAGTTAACTCAAAATGGATTAAAGGCTTGAACGTAAGAACCATAAAACCTTGGAAGAAAACGTAGGCAATAAGATCCTCGGTACCAGTCTTGATGGCAATATTTTGGATTTGACACCAAAAACAGGCAAAAAATAAATAAAAAATAAAAAATGAAAACAAAACAATCTGATTAAAAAATGAGCAGAAGATCTAAACTGACGTTTTTCTGAAGGAGACTTACAGATGACCAGCAGCTACCTGAGAAAGTGCTCGACATCACTGTCACCAGGGAAATGCAAATCAGAACTGCAACAAGATGTCATCTCACGTTTGTTAGCATAGCTATCATCAAAGGAAATAACATGTCAGCAAGGATGTGGAGAGAGGGGACCCTGGGCACTCTTGGTGGGAATGTAGAGTGGTACAGCTGCTATGGGAAACAGTATGAAGGTTCCTCAAAAAAACTGAAAATAGAATTACCATATGATCCAGCAATTACACTTCTGGGTATTTATCTGAAGGAAAGGATAACACTAGCTGGAAAAGACATATGCTCCACCAATGTCACTGCAGCATTGTTTACAATAGCCAAGATGTGGGAACAACCTAAGTGTTTATGGAGAGATGAATGGATAAAGAAAATGTGGTTACATATGTACTGGAATATTATTAGACCATAAAAAAGAAGGAAATCTTGCCATTTGCAATAACATGGATTGGCCTTGAGTGCATCATGCTAAATAAGAAGTCATACAGAGAAAGACAACTATCATATGATCTTGCTTATGTGTGGAAAACAAAGATCTACAAAGAAGAGAGCTCATAGATACAGAGAATGGGTTAGTGGTTTTCAACAGGCGGGTGTGAGGGAGGTGAAATGAGTGAAGGGTGTCAAAAGGTACAAACTTGCAATTATAAAATAAATAAGTCGTGGCATTGTAATGTACAGCATAGTGACTATAGTTAATAATATGATATTGTATATTTTTAAGTTGCCGAGAGAGCAGATGTTAAAAATTCTCATCACAAGAAAAAAAATCACAGCTATGTGTGCTGATGGATATTAAGTCAATTTATTCTGCTGATCATTTCCCTCTACATACACATATCTAATCTTTTGTTGGACACCTGGAACTCATATAATGTTATATGTCAATTTCATCTCAGGAAAAAAATTTAGAAAAAAAATTATTCAAAATATTCATTTTTGACTTTCTAAACCTTCATTCCACCAGATGAGAAACATTGATGCAGCAGAAGCCATAAACAATATTAGCATGCTCACAAGTATCATTTTGAGCACTGAAACTTCCTTAGGATCTTTTCAGGTGGGGTGAGTGAGAAATATGTTATCTGTATACAGAGTCGTTGTATATCAGATACCTAAGCATGAGTCGATGCATGTCAGAAATAAAGACTGGGATTGTGAAGTAGTATCTTAGGTTTCTAACAATAGTTGCTTACCAGACTTCCTGCCTTTGGGAGACTATTGGAATTCATGAAAGTAAGGATTATTTTATAAATCTCTGTAACTAATGGTTTACTAATCTACATTAGAATTTAATTGATTATTTTGTAAACCATAGACTCCTCTTTTGAAGTTGTAGATCTAATTATAAAAATCATTAAAAATGAATATTCTGTTATTGAAATCAAAGAAGGGACCTGACGCCATCGCATAATACATCACCCTCACTTCCATCATGTGTCCAGATAGTTCTTTCAGATTCATAAAACTCTGGTGACCATGATTTGAAAACCACTGTTCTAAGTCATTCAAAGCTAGTTTTCAATGATTAAAGAACAAGCTGGAGAGAGAGAGAGAGAGACAGAACGTGTGGGAACATTCGCATTGGATAGAATGTCAGACAAAGCTTTCTTTTACCTGTTTGAAAGTAATACTTAATCTGCCAGGACACCATTTTACATACTCCAATCAACATGATAATACTAAAGAACACGGTCTCTAGAGCTCAAAAAATGATGTAAGAGGAAAAGCTTTCTTGGCAGGCTACTGGGTTTCTGCCTCGAGTGCGGTCATTCCTAAAGATAGGGCACAATGAGAGGAGAAGCCAGTTTGAGGAGGTCAATCATTCGACCATGGGTTCAGTTTTAGGCTTATGGTGTCTGATCTTTCCATGGAAGTTCAAGCTGAGGTGTCTGCTTGGCTTCATGACCAAAATGCCAGAAGGGAAAACTTTAGACTACTTTCTGTCATGATAGGCTCCTTCTGTATTCTGATTTTTATGAAACAATTCTATTTCTGTCAAACGTTTTTATTTTTATACATTCAGTAAAGCCCATGTGTATGATGCCAGAGTCTCAACCTCAACCCTCAGCCTTCGAGAAAAGCAAGAGGCAAGTTGCCCGTGTGTCCTGGTTTGTCCGGACAGTGCCTGCTCGTGCCTATAGTCTCAGGGCCTGTCCGACTGGTTTCCCCTTACTCTCTAATGGTGAAAAGTGGTAAACAATACACTGTGTTCTCATCTCAGCAGAGGAGGTGTTTTCTGTCTTGCTTTCTCAGTGCAAGACAAAAAGCAAAGCAGTGCCTTGACAAGATTGCTTATTTGTTTGCTTGTTATAATTTAGTCTTCCTAGTGGGGGAAGGGAGACAAAGACGGTGCTTGGCTGGTGAGTGGTAACTCCAGAGCCCTTCCCATCTGGAGGAGTAAAGGCAATTTGGTCTTGGTAAGGCCATGGAAAGAAACAGCCATTGTTTTCAGAGACTAGCCAGAATGGGTATGGGGGATTGAAGATTTTCTTTCCTTTAGGCTGGCTGAAATGTTTCTTTCATTTTCTAAATATTTGCGATTATATTGTCAATGTTTGCCTTTCCATTCTTGGGCACTCAGAGTTCACTTTCAAATGAGCAAACGCAGCCTTCCATGTGATGGCATGCTGGAGTTTTCATTTTCCGCTTCCCACCACACAGCAGCACACCTGAATGAACTCGGAAATGCTCAGAAATGCTGAGGCTAGCAGCTGAAGCATGGACTTGGAGGATGTCCCCACATCATTAGCCTGTCAGTCAAATGTGACACTATAGAATATTGGGTCCTGGGAAGTCGCCTTTCTTCTCTAACGGTACATCCTAGTAGAGACTTAACAGTCATTTTGCTGTTGGGAGTACTGGTGCGATACGGCCCTAGGAGCTTTGCATAGCATGAATGTGCATTCTCCTTTGAACATATGAGTGCATATTTCATGTTCCCAACAGACTTTGAATAGAAAGCTTCTTGCATTGTATTATCCACATGTACTAAGTGAACTAAAATGTGCCAAATGCCAGACATGACCAGTCACTCTCAAAGGTAATCTAATGGAATCAGGTTGAGAAGTCTGTAAAACAGGTAGTAATACCCTTCCCATTACAGATGTGGAAACAGGCTGAAAGGACAAAGTTAGCTTCCTAATTTTACAAAGCAGGTGCGAGGCAGAGACAACACTTGAATTCAGGTCTCTCTGAATCAGCTCCGAAGCCTGTCCTTATTTTGTTTTATCAAACTATAAAGTGAGATGTAAACATGAATCCACCAAATAAATTACAGGACCTTAGAAATTTACATCTATGGTTATGCAAGTACTGCACTATAGTAAGTCAGACTAGTGGTCTCATGGCTTGTATTGATTGTCTGTAACTAATATTTGTATTACAGAAGTACAATTCTACCCAAATTTAGAATACATGGGGTTGGTAATGTCAGGCTCCCACTTGTTTAAATGTTATCTAGGGGCTAATGTCCCAGTAGAGCTTAGCCATTACCTCTCCCCTGTCCAAATGCTTTCTCCACGTTTCATATGCTCAGAGTGGATGAAAAAGTTAATCTCTATATTTAAATGCTACTTTGTATTTAAAGTTAAATTGAGACCCGGGGTGGAATACCGCGCCATCCTGCAGCAGCAAGACTTTATTGCTCTATTACAGGCATTTTTTCATGTCCTGCTGTTGAAGTCTGTCCCCTTTCAGAGCTTAAAGCAAGTAATGCAAAGTGCTTTGTCATCCATGATATATGCTAAGATCACAGGTGGGGAGGTGTGAAGAATTTTTATTCTCCCCGTCTTTATGATGTTAATGACTCTCCTGACAAAACCACTTCATTTTATATAAAATTAAAAATTCATAACCTGTGCAACCCATAAAGGCTGTCCCAGCATACCCCCGACTACTGCTGAAGTAAGGATAGTCAGTTCTGTTTTACTTTTTACAGACTAACAGAAAAAAAAAATTCTGGGACCCTGCTTTTTGCCATCTGAATGGTCACGGTTGAGTGGAAAATCAATGAAGTGCTGTGAGAATTGCACCTCAGTGTTGCCGACAAGGCACACCAAAATCCAACTTTTCACATGAGATGAAGATTGCCTTTGCTTCATTTACTCTCTTAAGACACATTAAAATCAAAGCTATCACCCCATTTGGCCATCTGTCAATGCTCACTGCACAGTAAGTGGGTCAACTTTGTTCCTGGATCACCAGAATAGGAGGATGTTTTGTTGTCATAATAAATGGTTTTAGGCTTAAGAGACAGACATAAATCAATGCAATTTATAAAGTTGGGGTGGAAATGTTAGATGCAGTTTTCTGAACTATAGAGAATTATATATGGATGAGTTGCAATAAATAAAGCATAGCTCTAGCGGTTTACAAAAATAAATGATAAAGATGAAATAAATTAATGTATAGCCTTTTATTTGGAATCATCTCTTGCTTTCACAAAATGCATACAATGGTCCTTTGCTCATTAAATTGCAAATTTCATGTTTGAATGTAATATGGTAAATAATGGCTCCCAAATTCCTTCCAGAACTTCAATTCCCAAAGTTTTGTTTAGACCAAAAATCTGAAAACCTAGTTTCTAAAGGTTCCCAGACAATTGTTCTCCTGTTTATTAACAATGCCCTGCCTTTTAACAATGGCTTGTATGTTTGGATTGAATGTACTGAATCCAGTGTGCTGACCCTGAACTCAGTTAAACACAAGTGGTCGCTCTGCAGGTGCCGATTAATAGAAGTTGTGTGGCCAACAGAGCTGTTCCAGGAGGGAATGGGGCACCCAGGCCTCGCTGACAGGCACATACAGGCTCTTGTTCTCACAACCAACTCCAAGTCTACTTCTTTCGTTTACCATTTTCAGTTGATTAGACCCTGGCCTATGTTGGTGGTTTAACCAGGCACAAAGACAGGGAGGCATAAGCCACCGTTTAATAACGAGTTGGTCACAGATTCTCCTACACATGGTTTTATACAGATATTTGTGATTTATGCTATTGGACATCTTTTCATTTCAAAGCTCAATTTGTGTTGGTGAAAATTCCATTGAGTTCTAATTGTATCACTACAAGTTCGAAAAAAATGTACAGTAACAATGAGAGTACAGTAGTGCTCCCTGAATTGTGTTCTGTGGAACATTAATTCAACTAGGTATTCTGATTTAGGCAATATTTTATCTCACTACTTCATATTTTTGGAGATAGCCACATGCCCATTTAGATATTAAACACTCAGAGAAATCCTACAATAAAGAAATGAAGTTTACTTCACTCGGCTTTCGGCAGAACAAATTTTTGAAGAACTCACTTTGTCAAGTACAACCAGTAACAACTGAGATAATTTCCCAGAGGGGATGATTAAAGCTTTCTTATCACTCTCAAGAGTGCCTCTACAATTCATAAGAATTGGTTGGTTTCATGCGCCTTGTTTTTTCCTCCCTCCTCACCACCGTTTTCCAGATGAAAGTTGTAACACTTGAACAGCTTTTATCTTATTTCCAGTTCCTGTAGCAGCAAGAAGCTGATGGTGACCTAGGTGTCTGCCAATGGTGAACGGAAAGGTAAAATGTAACACGTACCTGGGATGGAATCCTTTTCTGCGTTTAGAAGGGTGAACTAACTTTAGACATTACAGCATGAAGTTCTCAAAGATACAGTGTTAAGTCAAATAAACTTGGAAAATAACAGAACACACCACAATACTATTTAAGTCAATTTATAAAAAATATCAATCATTTTCATATATTATGATATAATTAATGTTGCCTATGCTCTGTATGTGTGAGATACATATAACTAAATAAAGTGGATTGAAAAGACATGAATTAAGGGCGCTAGAGCTGAGTGTGATGCTGGGAGGGCAATGCCTAATAGGCCAAGGGGAAAAAGAAGTATAAAATAAAGCAAAATACAATGCAAAGCAATGCAATAAAATGAAGCGTTCCCTCAGCCAGTGGTGACAATCTGCCACTTCTCAGTTCTGGACAGTTGAGGTCCAAAAGAGAGAAAGAAAGAAAAATCACAAGGCCACGGGTGACTTTGATGTAACTGCCTTATGTTTGAGAGACACAGTTCCACTCACTCGGTCCAGCTCGAGGAGCCCCCGTGTCTATACCTCCTGCACTGAAAGTCATAGTGCTGTCACATTTGGGGGTTACTCAGCCCCTCCTCAAGTGGGATTGGAAAGACCAAATGTTCTTGCAGCTTTAGGAATCAAGCTGATTTTGGATCCAGTATGTAGGAACTGGACTCAGCTAGTGACTAATTCAGGCTTCTGCCCTGAACATTAGTGAAGTGTAAAGGTTCTATTGATAAATGGTAAGAAACTCCCTTGCACCCGTATGCCTCAGGCTGCTTTCCTGTGTCAGGGCATCCTCTGCTGGCATTTGCTCTTTGGAGCAAGGACAGGTGATAGACCTGCTTGTACTCTCTCTTTGAATTTACGTATCTGTATCTGTATTTCTCCATCCTCCTCCCCACATCCATGACCAAATCCAGGTCCCCCTCCATCTCCATATCCACCTCTCTATACAACTCTTGGAATACTGCATGATACATAGCAAGTACTCGAAAAGATAACAGTTTTTATTTGCTTGTTTATTTACTAATTATTTAAACTTGCTATTACACGCTCTTTCCCTTGGGAGTTTTACATACCAGAATATTAATATTAACTGTAGAAAAGGGTGCAATTTCCTGCTTGCCCTTTGAACAATCATTTGCACAAACATTTAACTGGGAATCTCAGAGGGGAAGAGACCAAGGAAAATAAAAATAACAAAGATGAGGAAGCTGTAAATACTCAAACGTTATGCATGGTTCTTATATTGTAAATACTAAAACATTATGCATCGTTCTTATAACATAGTTCCCATTTTTGCCTCCATTTTTGAGATGGCAACTGAGAGCCTCATGGGCCTTTCTTTCCATTAACTCGAGGATAGGGCTCAACAAGCATTTCCCTTCTGGATCATTTGTCTAACATCTGCATGCTAGATGAAAAGCAGGTAGAACCCTTGGAGTAAAAGCCTTGAAGTCCAGCAACGGCATCTTCATTTACAACTGGGGGAATGCTGTGGTATCCTGATTTACACTGCTGGAATCTAAGTAGATCCATGCTCCTTCTCAGATATAATCTGAACGGAAGGAATTTGGGTGTGCCGCTTCTCAATATCCACCCTAATTCCTGACATCTGACACCTCCAGTTGCATTTCCTTGGGTCCTACATGCTTTTCCCCTTCTCAGAGTGCCCTGCCCGGCTGGCTGGCTGACTGCAGTGACTTGGGTTGGCTCCCCCAGGCTCATCCCGCCCCAGAACCTGCAAGCGTGGGGCCCGGCAGTCTACAGAGCTCCTTCCCCCATCGCAGTGCCTGCTGGAGACTGCTGTTCATAGGCCCGTTGTCAGGGTGACCAGGGACCCCATGTGTGCTCACACCTCTTGACTGTCTGGATCCCCAGCTTTGAATTTCTCTTCCACCTGGATCAGAACACAGCACTGAAGGCCTCCTCTTTTGGTTTGGGCCTAGATCATCTTGCCTAATTCCTTGAACATTCGGACACTACTTCGTTTATTTATTTACTTGCTTATTTATATTTTAAACTTTATTTTCAACATACACAAAGCTATACATAACTAATATATACCATGATAAATTTGGATGTAAGTATATACTGTGAAACCATTACCACAATCTATGCCATACACCCATCCATCATCTCCAAACATTTCCTCCATCCCTTTTTATTATTAAATTATTATTATTTTTGCGATAATAACATTTAACATAAGATCTCCCCTCTTAGCAAATTGTTAAGTAAACAGTACAGTTAACTCCAGGCGTCCTGCTGCTCTGTAGGACTAACTGACCTTGTGTAACTAAAACTTTGTATCCTCTGACTGTTACCGGCCCATTTCCTCCTCCCTCAGGCCTGGAAACCACCATCCCACTCTGCTTCTATGAGTTTGACTATTTTAGATTTATCTTTTAATCAGCATCATGTAGTATTTTTAAGCTATCAAAATGCCTATCAATCCAGATGACTGGATAAAGAAAACGTGGTATATACCTACAACAAAATGTTATTCAACCTTAAAAAAGAAGGAGATCCTGCCATGGGTGATAATACAGATGAAACTGGAGGGCATTATGCTAAATGAGATAAGCCAGGCAGAGACGAAAACTACTGCCATATGATGTTCTGTACATACGTATGAAGCACTTGGACAGGCTTCACTGGTCAATGATTGTGTACCCACTTGAGTCTAAAGACTGCCACCCACATTTTCTTTAGCCACATCCTGCCCATGTACTAGTGTATTTGCCCCAACACTGCGGGGGCTGGTCTTCACCCCACACTTGGACTGGTGCGCCTTTTGTCCTGGTCAGTTTTCTATTCTCGTTAGAATCATCCTTAGCTTCTTTGCTTTACCTGTTTTCCTCCCAAGGCCATGACAGTTTGGATACTGAGATTTTATACACTCATACACACACATACAAGTAATGACATAATATAATAATAAATTATGTATACATATATATAATTATGCTGATATGCTAAAAAAGAATCCCACCTCCACCAAAAATAAAATTATCATGGCTTTATCTATTTCCTCAGCCCCCCTTTCTCATCACCCCCGCTTTCCAAAAGCAATTTGCATTCTTCCCTCCTCAGGCAGCAATGTCTGTATAGCATTGGAAGATGAATGTAGACGGATATAATGCACCCCACTGGGGCATAAAAATAATCAAGATAGCACACGACTTTGAACCTAGTGTCTATATGTATGATCCCCAATCTAGGACATAAAATTGACATTCATGTTGATAATGAAGTGAGATATTTTATATATGTAAATAATGTTCCAGGAAACCTGGCATAATGTTATACCAGCTCCCCTGAAATGGGAGCAAAATCCCTCTGTTGACACTGTAGCACACAACTACATCTTATAACAAAGACTTTCTCCTGATTTTCTGAATTGAGAATCTGCATGGTGAATGTGGAAAAGATTATTATATAAAATATAATACTGGGTGTATTTTTGGTGCTTTGGGTTCTTAGAATGTTAAAAAGGAAAAACCATGGAAAAGAATTAGGTCACGACATATATTTTGAGACATTCAATATATTTCACAAGTGGATGTATGTATTCCTAGGCTTTCGATCAGAGAGTTAATGGAAGTTCTTCTCCAAGGTGAAAGAGAAAATGCAATGAAAAGAACCAGCTGTTCTTTGCATATGCTGGAGACACAAATCAGAACAAAGGCAAATGCTGCAGAGGGTAGTAGAGGTCATTAATGCCTTTCACATAGGCAGAGTGAAAAGAAAGATGGCCGCCCTCAAACATTCATGAATCTGAGGTGACTTTCACTTCATCCATTCTGCTCTTGAGAAGTTGACATTATAATAATGAAAAACATGTCAGGTTGGCTAGATTTGAATTGAGAGTGCACATTTGTTAACATTGCTGGCTGCATGGGTACTTTTGTTGATGAAATGAAGTGCTCTATAATATTAAATCATTATCTCATGCCACTTGTATTAATGTTCTGAAGGGCACCGCAAGCTATATTATACTATTTCTTATAGTGATTAACATCATGGAGCTGATGGTGTCCCATTTGTGGGCAAGATACTGGGATTCTTTTCAGAGGAAAAGAAAAGATTATTTATAGCATATTTATTTTCGCTCATAGATTTTGAATCCAATGCACCTTTTCCAAATAGTCTGGAGTGGATGAAAATTAAAGAAAAGACAAAAGAGAAAAAATCAGAGAGAGACAGAGAGATCTGATGGGTTTCCATTCAGCGTTTTCTTTTCCCTACTTTCTCACATCTAAGAGCTCTTTTGGAAAGACTTTGCGTGGAACAGAGAGGAGGAAAAGAAGGAATCTGTGAAAGATACAAATGGATTGAGTCATTGCTCATAAACCCTCAAGAACAAACAGGGTTTCTTATGTTCTCTCAAACATTGTATGGTTGTTTTCATAGTGACATGCACTCTGCAGTGTTCACTTAACATGCTTTCCTTGAAGAGCTACATAGCACAGAATCCACAAAACCCTTTCTTTTGACATTAACTTTACCTCCTGCAATTTTTCTCAGTCCTCAACAAAATTTACAGTAAGTTTAGAATAGAATGCAGGAAAAAATTCTCCAGAGCAATTTAGTGAGGAGGATCACATAGGACTGTGTATAGATATCCTGGCAATTGGTCATAGGTTGTTGGGACCACTAAATGTAGTTCCTGTCGTTCATGTCTGGGCGTGGGCTCCCTAGATGTTTCTGGCATCTTTGGAGGTAGCCAGAGCATGCTGAGGATGGTATCCAAGTGAATTACTCATAGCCATCATAATGGGAGCAACAATTAAATGCTGAAAAAAGACTTTACCTTTGCTTTTTTAAATTCATTATTTGTTTCATTGGGCAGTTTGTTCAAGTGTCCTTCGATAATGTAGAAATAGTAGAATCTCTATTACACTAGTCTACATACTATTGCTAATAGCATTTTTAGAGTACTTATTAAAATATTTAAAAATCAGCTGTAAGCTGATGTAGTTGGTTATGCAATGAGATAATTATTAAAGAAATATCTCAGTTGAATTTTTAAAAATTTAATAATCATTAATATTTATTTAGTACACTAATATTTATTGCCCCAGACATTATTTAAGCCTTTTATGTGTTAACTCACTTAAACCTCTTAACAAAAGCACATGGAACCTCAATTGCCCCAAATATTCTACTAGAAAGTGGTGGAGCAGATATTTGAAGCCAAGCAGTCTTGGATCTTGTTAGACTTTCTTCCCCATTTTTTTTGCAAGACTAGTAAAAGAGAAGGCAAAAGTGATATCTGACTTTGATAACTGCAGTCTTGTCAGTGATAACAATGTAAGAAAATTTATCTCTTGATCATATCGATCTATCCATCACTGAATTCATTTTTTTCTTGAAAACAAATCTTGACAACCTAACTTTCTCTTTTCACTCTTTGCTGAAGACACCACTATCTTTGCAGTAGTAACAGTGTTGCTCTGGGAGGAAGTGGTTCCCCACATGGGACAAGTTCTCTATGAATTTGCTGAGACTAAAGGAAGACAAGGGTGAAAGGTTGGGAATGAAATAGCTCAGTCTCTCCTCGCTCCCCGTCTCCCCTCGCTCTCCTTCTCTGCTGGCACTTGGCCATGCTACCACACCAGGTGGAACTTCATGGGAGGGTCTCCCGTGACTGGTGGGCACCTGACCAGTTACCTACCAGGAACCGAGGGGAGGAGAGAACAGGTGCATCTTTTCCACCCCCACTCTGGATGGGCAATCCTGTGACTGACCAGCGGCTCTGCTACTGGTAAACATCCCATAAATGTGTAAACATACTCATGTTATATACACACAGGTGCTATTAAAGCCAGGTGGGAAGTCTGTTCAGAAAGTTTCATTTTCCCCACACACATATTCAAAATTACTGATACCCTACATTCCTTGTCTATCTGTCAAATTCTTTTTCATCTTTCAAGATTTAGTGGAAGAATTACCCCTTCTGTGACTCTCTACCCAGGGAGGCTGAGCTTCCCTTATGGCTTAAACTTCTCATGGGCCTGTTTCTCCTGGTTCTCAAATGTCAGTGTCTATCTCAGCTACTTCTTCTGTTACCCTGGTGATCCTGAACCAATCTTAAGAAACTCAGGTTCAGCATGCCTCTTCCAAATACACTTTCTTTTCTCTTCCCTCTTCTTTACCTATGCTTTCATCTAACCCCTTGAATATTCACTCCTGTATCCCAGGCCTATAACTGGCACAATGTACACACAACAAATACCACTGAAGGAATGACAGAAAAAAAGACTCAAATCAAATTGACACCAGAGAGATATTCAGGAGAATAAATTCTAGAATATATGTCAGCATCCACCTAACTCAATCATAGTTGTTTATTATCAATGTCACAATTTCAATTACTTATAAGAATAACCCAAATTCAGTAAAGAACAATTCCATTATATTCTGTAAATTCTGCTTATCAGGGCAGATAATTTCACAGTAATTTCAGACAAATATATTACATATGTAACACATAAAGGGTTAACCTGGTTTTTGGTAGATGTATATTTCTAGAATGATTCCAGAGTTCTAGAAAACTGAAGCTTATTGTACTAAAGTTCCATGAGATTAAAAATCATTAGCTATATAGAAAGACCTCTGTTCATTGATGAAAGACAAATAATAAAGTTTAATCCATTTTTAGCTTAAAATCTTTAAGCACATAAAAAGAAGAAATGTATATATAATTGCTAAACTTTTCCATACTTGCTGAACCATTTCATCATCATATCGCTTCTCCCTAAATGCTTCAGCAAGCACCTCCAAAAAAAAGGACATCTTACATAACAATGCTGTTATCACAGCTAACAATATTAAAAGTAATTTAAAATTTTCATCTAATACTTAGCCCATATTTAAATTTCAGCAATTGTTACTGAAATACTCTTGATACTCATTTCTTAAAAAAATTAAAAATCACAATCATTTAAGGATGCTGCAATAGTTCATTAGCTTCTTAAGTTTTCTTTTATACACAAATTATCCATTGATTCTTTGAAGGATTAGACCAATTGTCTCTTAGAATTTTCACCTTTTGATTTGCCTGATAGTTTCCTCATGGTTTAGGTTAACTTGTTCCTCTTCTGTGTCTCCCATAATCTGAGAGATCTAAAGACTTGATTAAATTCAGGTTAGACATTTTTTGCAGGAATACTCAGTGGAGAAGCTGTGACATTCATGTTTCATTGTGTCAGTAGGTACACAATGTCTGTCGTCCACCAAATAATTTGATCAGCAGGCTATGGTGCACAGTCATCGTCACTTGCAAAGATGGGTGGCTGCTCTGGTCACTTTGAGCAAAAATTACAAGTCCCATCTTCCAAAGATAACTCTCCCATTGTCTATGCCACAATTTCTGGAATGTCAACATTCTTCACTTTCTTTTATGCTGAGCTATTGGAAGACCCTAATAGGGCTAACATTTTAAAAACCACACTCTGCCATTTATATTTTATCTTGAACCATATTATTGGATTACATAGCTATTGATTCAGCAAGGTACTTGAGGAAAAACAGCAGAGAACATATGAGTTTTAAAGGAAAGGTGTCCATAAAAGTGGAAATTAAATAGTCTAGTTGGCAGATACTTCCAGGGTTTCTTAACAGTTTTATTTTTGTCAGTGAGATGGACAGTTTTAGACAAGACACTTAATTTGGGGGTTAAGAGTGGGTGGGGGGGGAGAAAAGAATATGTATTTTTAAATGGGCCGGAAGGGTTCTTATCATCTCTACAAGTACATTGCAGCCCCAAAATACCTGCGTGTTACTGTTAGGCTCAGTCTTCCACAAGGATTGTCCTCATTCCATCAGCATTATATTGACTTTTACCACATAAGCTTCTTTTTTTGTCTTCTGATTTTATCAATAAAAACATGAGCTGAGAATAATCAAGCCACATATACTTCTCATATTAAAAAATTTTTTTTCTATCCAAAACTACTGTTCCTTAAATATTTTTGCTTATTTGTCTCAATCTTCTGCTTGAGGGCAAGGACTTTGACAACCTTGGTCATTCTTGTGTCTCTAGAGCCCAAAAGAGTTTCGATAAATATTAATGCTGTTGAATGAAGGAATGAATGAATATTCTGGGGACAGGCTGAAATCTTTGTCTTCCAATGTATGTAACTCCTTTGCATTGTCAATTCTATTAACTGATATTAGTTCAATTTATTAGATGAGATTGTATTGACTAAAAGAATGTGAAACATGTTTCCCCGAAGACAATACCTTGCAGTTCTACAGAAAGAATATACCTTTCTACTTTGCCTCAAAGGACAATCTCTAGGTACTGCTTGGATTATTGTAGGCATATTTTCTGTGATCATACATTTTGGACATGAGGAAGGAACAAGAGCTTAAACTTCTTTTTTCCCTGTGATTTTTTGTTCCACTGGCAACAGTATATATCAAATTGAAGGGATTGTTGGCACATACAGAAATACGGAGCAACAATTTTTTCATTTGTTAGATGAAATGCAAGTCCACTTAGAAAAATAGTCTTCGTGCATTTCTCTCATGAGAAAATAGTGAATGAGTAAAGAATAAAGAGTTATGGATGCTGACCTTTGAAACTCTCCCCAAAGCTGCATGACTACTCATGGGCTGACATGAAAAGTCATTTCACTTATAATGAGCTACCAAGCGGGCCTGTCTTCTTTTAAAACCTGGCATTTAAAAATACATTTACTTCTATTACGTGCTGGCCTAACCTACACAGGCTATTGCATATGACATATTACCCAAGCAGATGTTTTAGACAACATGCTGGCAGCAGTGCAAGTGAAAAATAAAGTTTATAGTTTTGTTTCTTCAATCTCAGAATCACACAATTGAGACAGCTTTTTTATCTGGCAATTTATTGCAAATGTTACGTAAACTGCCTATTAATTTTACACCTACCGTGCAGCAGAACTCTTTAATATGAAGAAATGGGGGGATAGACTTCCTGATTGTTTTCTTCCATAGGACATCTTTTCACTTAAAAGGAGAATTTTTATAGCCAATTTACCTATGACCTTATGACCTTATGGGTGAGGAGGCAGGTTAAGGGACATTCAGATATTTAGGGATTTGTATTTCTTGATACTAAAGGTGGGGAACAGAGGGAGAGAACTAGGAAGGAAAGACATGGTGATAGGAATTATTTTTATAATCGTAAAATTTTGATTATTTCTAGGTTATAGAGGTGTAAAGCTTAAAAAAAAAAGTTCCAGGGGAACAATTGCATCTATTTTACTGTCATGACCTCTACTGCAATTTATATTATGAACTCAAAATAAACCTGTTTAATATTTCATTAAAATGTATAAAGTATAAACATACAGTTTTATGTTACATAATGCATTTGCAAGTTAGTATTCAGATGTGGGAGATTTCTGTATTCATGAAGGAATGACCTTCATACCCCACTGGAGGATCACCAGTTTATGCAATCCCATGACATATTTATTATATTTATGACATTCATATCATCATCTCTAACAAATGTATTATCAATCAGAAAAGGCACAAAACCACCTTTGTGTTCCCTCAGTTGCTGGCAGAAGCGTTTGCCCCAATGACTAGGCAATGCCATCTCAAACCATTTATGTGCTTGAGCATTGTGCATTTGTATTTCTGACATTGGCCTTTTCTTATCCAGACTTGTAGAATAATAACTTAAAAAATGGGAAAGTCATGATTTTTTGTGCTGCATAATCAACAGCGAACATTCCTAAATGGCGAGGAAGTGGAAATTTGGAGAACTAAATGGAAATTAGTTAACTCCAAATCAATTAATAAAATACTACCATCACCATAATGCAGTTGAGATTATGCAGCCTGAACGATTTCTGAGTTTCACAGGAAAATTCAGCAAGATAAGCAGGTGTGTGTTTGACACTATGATCTTCCCTCCCCCAAGCAGCACTGATTCTGTTCTGAGCAATCCTTTGGTTTGTATTCCTAACCAATAAGAGACACTGAAGAAGTATTACCACTTATCTGAATTGGCTACTTTTTTTAGGTGGCAGGACAAAAGGTGTTGCTCTGCATTCAGAATCTAATTGTTCATAGATGAGAAAAACAATCAATGTTGCAAAATTCCTTAGGAGCTTTACCATTGTTCCTAGTGGGGCTAGAGTCTAATATTTATGGGAAATTATTGTAAAAATTATTTTAATTTTTTAAAAGAAATTGAAGTCATTTAGGACATTATAGTTCCCAGAAGTGAAAGTACTTTTTAGAATGACACTTTAGTCTCAACATTTTCTATTCTTACTTTCAACAAAAGCAATAGATGCTTATTTGGCCAGTCATTTACCAAAAAGAGGAATCAAAAGATTCTACACCTACAACTAAACTAAAACAGAGAATATTGCCACAGATAACACATGTCTTTTGTTTTTGACATTAGTAACAGAAAACCAGCAGAAAGAAGTGAAGCAAATTTCTGATTCCTCAATTAAAGTTTCCTTCCCTACCATCCACATTAGATAATTATGGCATATTAAATATAATTGGAAATTGAGCTAGCAAATAATTAAAGGGTCCCTCCCGCTGTTGTTTTCTACAATCTTTTGCTTCCTGGCATCTCTCAATTGAGATAATGAACAAGATGTTCTATATTATTGATAGGAGATGAGCCTTAATACAGTTGCTGCTGATTATTACTAGAGAGAAAAAATTTCATTCCAATATGAGAAGATCTTTGTCAGTAGTGTTTTTCCTATTTCTTCATTATATTAGAAACAATCACTACAAATGAATTATATGCATTTATTATTTTTACTTATTAAACTGGAAAACAGGAATTTGATTTGCTGAAATTTGCCTTTCTTTATCCAGACTTGTAGAATAATAATTTGGGAAAAATGGGAAAGACATGATTTTTTGTACTGCATAATCCACAGGGAACATTCCTAAATGGCAGGGAAGTGGAAATTTGGAGAACAGAGTGAAAATTAGTTAACTCCAAATCAATTAATAAAATACTGCCACCACCATAATGCAGTTGAGATTATGCAGCCTGAAATCCTTCATCTCATCCTACTCCAGTAACTGATGTATTTTATTAAGAAGAAAGATCCTCTGCGATCTGTCAAAGCTTATACCACCATCACAGCTTTTATTATCAAATAAGAATCTCCCAATTCCATTTTAATAAATTATTTTATTGTGTGCATGTTTAGTCACCAGATTTTTGATAAAAAATTATATAGTGTTCTTTTATTAAAATGTTGAAAATCTTAAGATAATGCTAAACAGTCTCTCCCTGTGTCCTCTCAAATTGCCACCTCTCATTTATTCCATAAAACTTTTCATTTTACTCTTTTAATGCCATCACATCGTGCTTCACATCACTGCATTCTCCTGCCACACCACTTCAAGCGACCATTTAACTGTAATATCATTGTTCATATTTTACCTATAAATTGACTTACAAGTAATTAAAAAATATCTCCATACCTTTGCTGTTACATGAGATGATAAATGTAAAGCAGTAATGCAGAGCCTGACTCATTGTGGATGGCAAATAAACTAGTGTTCTGATAATGAGATTGGGAGTTATCTCAGCACAATGTCTGCCTAGATGTGCCAAGTCTCTCTTACAGCTCCCTCCTTTGAATTGTGATGATGATAAAGCTATCAATGACTTAGGTTTCAAAAGTATTTAGTCTACCAAGCACTTTCATTAGTACTTTTTGACCTGATTTTATGACAACATGAGATATACAGAGAAAATATTAAAATTTCTTTTTTGGAAGCCCAGAATAATTAACTGATGTACTCTAGCTCTGCTAGTTTGGTTTACAATCTCCCTGCCTTTATAATGCTTTGTTGCTTTCAAAAAACAGAAACTGACTCAAATTAGCTTACAGGAAAGAGTGAATGGATTGAAGGAAATAGGGGTTAGGTAGAGACTACAAACGGACCTCACAGGTAGCTAAGTCAGGCTCTCTGTCTCTGGGGCCTCAGGGACTCTTCTGTATGTATATTTGCTTCAGACTTTTCTCTCCCTTTGAAGATTTTCTTATCCTTTCTATGCATTTTCCCTAAATGTGGCTTCAGTCTCTTCATGTTTGACACCCAACAATGACTAACTATAGTCTCCCTCCTGATTCACAATTCTCACACCCAAGATTCCCACTGCCCACCTCCTCCCTCCCACTACTCCATATGGGGCAAGGAGACATCCCAGCTCCCATCAGCTGTGGTCTGGAATCCAAAACTGTGTGACCTGCTGTCTTTTGGTGGGTTGTGGTCACATGATCTTCCAGAAGATTATATGCACAGGTTGGGACATGGGGACCAGGGAGATTTTAAGATACCTTTAGAAAACTAAGTCATATAACTTTTCCCCTAAATTGCTCTGTAATTTCCCTGGGGATGCTAGAAGTTATAACCTAGTCTTCTAAAAGAGAAGATTATCTATTTTTTTAAATTGGTAGTTGACTTTAATATCAGGTAACCATTTTTTTTCCTTTTTATTAAAATGAGAGAAAAACTAAATGCAAAAAAATATATCCTTTTGATTTTCATGAAATAATTTTCCTGCAAAATTATTCCATAGAAAATAGGTTTAGTGTAAAAAGATTCCTCAGAAAATAGGTTTAGTGTAAAAAGATTCAGTATGACTGTTGGAGAGAAGTATCGTTTTACTGAATGATTATAAAGCACTCTGGGGGTATAAGCAAGATACAAGAATAATTAATCTTAATGGCATCTTATATGGATGATACATATACCATAGAGTTGTGTGGGTGTTTTTTTTTAAATAGAGAGCTCCATTAAAAAAATACATATATTCTTACCCCCTTTACATTTTTCAATAGAATTTGGATGTCATGGTTGGGGAAAAGAAAAAAAAACTCACAAAACTCTAAGAAGTAAAAATCAACACAAAAGGGTTTTAAACAAATGAGATAGCCACAGAAGGCTTAAGCCAGTCTGCCTGGAGTGGTAGCAGCACGGACAAGGAGGGACCACTGAGCTCCCTTCCCACACCCCAAGTAGTTCATGAGATAGATGGTTTTATCCTTAACTACCTTAGGAAGTTGTCCTGTCCCTGGAAAATAGCTTCATATAACAACCTGATAATTTGAATGCTGGAGGGAAAAAATGGCTGGGACCATTTAAGAAATGTAAGTTTCATTGTTCCCTACATGTGAGGCTATAGAAAAAGCTTTTTGAAAATCTAGATTATTCATCCATCAGTCTGTAATCCTTGCTCACTAACATGTTGAAATTAATTGACTTTCTATAAGGCCTTTAGAAATCATCAGTGTCAGGCCCTCAAATTGAACTATTTGTCACACTGTAGACTATCTTTTTACAACATAAATAATTCTCTGTTGCTTTGATATCATACTTGGAAAAAAAAAACCCAAATCCAAGTTCTTAATATAGCTTCTAGTGCCATATGGTCAACCGTCAACTTTTACAACTTTTCCCCTTGCTCCCCTTACTCTCCCATGGGGCTTCTTTCCTCTCCCAGACCATACTATGTATGCCACCAAATCAAGGTCTTTACAAGGCCAGTGTATTGTATGGAATACTCATTTCTATAGTCTTTGTTTGGCTTGTTGTCTTAGTCCATTTAGTCTCACCAACAATGCAGCTTGATAAGAGAAGGCTTCCTCAAAAATGAACAAGTGGGACTATATGAAGCTGAAAAGCTTCTGTACAGCAAAGGACACCATCAGTAGAACAAAAAGACTTCCTACAGTATGGGAGAATATATTCATAAATGACATATCTGATAAGGGGTTGACATCCAAAATATATAAAGAACACACGCACCTCAACAAACAAAAAGCAAATAATCCATTTAAGAAATGGGCAGAGGACATGAATAGACACTTCTCCAAAGAAGAAATTCAGATGGCCAACAGGCACATGAAAAGATGCTCCACATCACTAATCATTAGAGAAATGCAGATTAAAACCACAATGAGATATCACCTCACACCAGTGAGGATGGCCAACATCCAAAACACAAACAACAACAAATGTTGGCGAGGATGTGGAGAAAAGGGAACCCTCCTACACTGCTGGTGGGAATGCAAATTAGTTCAACCATTGTGGAAAGCAGTATGGAGGTTCCTCAAAAAACTCAAAATAGAAATACCATTTGACCCAGGAATTCCACTCCTAGGAATTTACCCTAAGAATGCAGCAGCCCAGTTTGAAAAGGACAGATGCACCCCTATGTTTATCGCAGCACTATTTACAATAGCCAAGAAATGGAAGCAACCTAACTGTCCATCAGTAGATGAATGGATAAAGAAGATGTGGTACATATACACAATGGAATATTATTCAGCCATAAGAAGAAAACAAATCCTACCATTTGCAACAACATGGATGGAGCTAGAGGGTATTATGCTCAGTGAAATAAGTCAAGCTGAAAAAGACAAATACCAAATGATTTCTCTCATATGTGGAGTATAAGAACTAAGGAAAAAAAAAACTGAAGGAACAAAACAGCAGGAGACTCACAGAACCCGAGAACGGACAAATAGTTACCAAAGGGAAAGGGACTGGGGAGGATGGGTTGGAAGGGAGGGGTAAAAGGGAAGAAGGGACATTACGATTAGCAGATGTAATGTTCGGGGGGCACAGGGAGGGCAGTACAACCCAGAGAGGACAAGTAGTGACTCTGTGGCATCTCACTACACTGGTGGACAGTGACTGCAATGGGGTTGTGGGGGGGAATCCCGATGAAGGGGCTAGTGTAATCACCATAATATTACTCATTTAATTGTAGATTAATGATATCAAAATAAACTAAATAAAAAAAACAAGAAAAAAAAAGAATAAAAAAAAAAGAGAAGGCTTCCTGATCAATCCATTTGATATAGAACTCACCCATCATTCTTTATGCCCTGATAATGCCTTACTATTTCTTTATAATACTCATCAATAGACATTAAATTACTTATCTATTTTTTTTTTTACTGTTTTTCTCCTCCATTCAAACATAAACTTGAGAACAGGGATCTTGTCTGTTTTGTCCCCTTAATCCATAGTGTCTAGAGTAAAATCTGGCACATAGTAAGTATTCCACATACTAGTCCATAGACTTTGTGTTAGCAATTCATGTCAATACAAATGCATGTGGGAGAATATGGATTTGGGAACTTTTGTAGCAATTTGATGATGCAACATCTAAGTATGAGATTTTATAGATTATAAAAGTATCAGCCCATAATGAATTGGGGAAAATAAAAAAGTGGATCCTTTGACCAGAAAGTTGGAGAAGTATTGCCCTATCTGCCTTAGTAAGACAGCTGTTTGTTAGATGATGGATGGTAAACTCCATGAAAGTACAGATTCTTGTCGTCTGTACTGAGTAGGAATTTGAGCTTCAAAATGCAAAATATGCTGAAGCTTATACCTATGTTACTAAAAAAAGAGGCTCGGTGGCCCTCTGGATTTTGGAGACAACATATACCACATCTGGGTTTGGGCTGTGATCCATTTAGCAAGAATTCTGCCCAAAACGGTCCAGGCCACAAAGAGAATCCAACCCAACTGTTGTGGCGAGTAGGAATTCTGTTTGAGGCCTCTGACAATTATCCATTAGAAAATGACAGCACAGAACAGAAGGGTTTTTGGATGAAGTTGTGGTCTATTTTCCAGGAACCCAGTTTTTTTTTTGAGAAACAGCTACTGTAAGAGTCAAATGCAAACTGAAGACATGACTTTGGGACATTCGGCCATAGCCATCCAGAATGAAATGGATGTTGACCCACCAAGCCATAATACTGACGACATTCAGCCGTAATATATTATGATTGGTAAAGACATTACACATATATGTTTCTCTCAGCAATATACAGCATAGTATTGTAGATCTAATGTGTAATAAACACATTACATATGGCAGTTTACCTCTAAATATTAAAAAGGAAGCTGAAAACACTGT
Source organism: Smutsia gigantea (assembly GCA_032199065.1). Classification (NCBI taxonomy): domain Eukaryota; kingdom Metazoa; phylum Chordata; class Mammalia; order Pholidota; family Manidae; genus Smutsia; species Smutsia gigantea. The sequence continues at coordinate 112,587 of JAVSCE010013728.1, read as the reverse complement.
GACAGCACCACTAACCTTCAAATGACAACTTAGAAATGGTCAAAATGAGGGCATAAATAATCATTTTCAGACACATAAAGACAAAGGGAATTTAACAACAGCAAATCCAAACTAAAATAAATGATGAATAATTTTCTTTTGGGAGAAGAGATGATTCCCTTTGGAGTTTTGGAGATGCAGGAAAAAATGAAGAGCAGGAAAAGTGGTAAATATACAGATAAATGTGAATAAATTTGAGTGTTTCAAAGAATACCAACAATATATTGAATAGCAAAAGTTATAATGTCAGTAGCACATATGACAGAAGTAGAATAAATAGTGTTAAAGTTTTCTGACACTTTGCATTGCCCAGGAAATAGAAACAGTACTAATCTCTATTAAACATTCACTAGTTGAAAATGCATGTTGTTATTTCTAGAGTAACCACTACAAGAATAGTAAAATAATGTATAGCTAATAAGCTGTTGTGAGCAAATAAAACAATAAAACTGCTTATTTGAGTAAAAATAATGCAGTGAAAAAGAAGGAACAAAGAAATGTAGGGACAAACAGAAGGTGAAAGCAAATTTAAACCCTCAAATATAAGTAAATATATTATATATAAATCAATTAAATATTTCAGTTAAAGGACAAAGATTTTCAGACTGAAAAAACAAACAAAAACCCCTCTCCATTTGCTGCATAAAATAAACTCATCTTGAATATAAGATTTCAGAAAGGTCGAAATTAAAATAACAGATAAGAATATTCTACATAAGCAGTGTCCAAAAGATACAAAACTAAATATAAAAAAGGGTCTTTTTATAGTTATAAAAACATGCTCTTTCCATTGTGAAGATATAATAATAATTTAAAATGTGCACTTAAAATAGTAACTATATAAAGTAAAAATTGGCAGAATAAAGTAAGAAATACATCAATCCGCAATAATAGTGGAAGATTATAACACATCTATCAGCAACTGATAATTGGCTGACAAAAAAGTCAATAACGAAAAAAAATTCAGATGATTTGAACTACAGAACTATCAACATTGATGTACATGATACATGTGGATCATTACTAGTAACAACTGAAGAATATATACCTTTTCAAGCACACATGGAACATTTATAAAAATTGAACAGCAGGCATTAAAGCAGGTTTTAACAATTCTGAAGGATTATGACTGTCCTTGTTAACCTTTTCTTTTCTTCATTGATCTCAGGTCTACTTCTGGGACTACTGCTTCCTGACAATATATCAAATATATGAATAAAGCTATATTTATCCCTTACTCTTATTCAGGGTACACATCCATAGTTATTCTATTGTCTTTGATGGTGATTACTAGACTTCATAATCTCAGTTGCCTTCATTTAGAAATACAGGTGTTCCTTACTTGGTGATATAGGGGACTCTTCTTATAGCTTGACTGGCAACTTCCCGGAAATCTTCCACATGTAAATACCAAAAAAAAAATCCCCACAGTGTTAATCTAAACTCTTATTTACAACTGTGGATAATAACTGAATCTATTGGTACTGGGACAATGCAATCAAGAATGACAAGAATATGTGATCCTTTGATTCATGAGGATGACTTTTCATTGTATGGCACCCAAGACCCTACTACTCTGAAATGGGCAATGGTTTTAGCAAAAGCATAGTGTCTTCTTATAACACTAAAACATAAGTAGGAAGGAATGGAGATCCAGAAGAAGAAATTTTTCAACATAGGGAAAGGAGGTTGTGGTCACTTCAATAAGGGGCACTGGTTGATAGAAAAGATTTCAGAAATTTAGAGAAACTGAAAATTGATAACTGATACATGTTATCTTCTCCCCACCCTTAACTATAGTTTGACCTATAACAGGAGACAAGTTAGGTAATAAGCAAGAGATCCAAACTGACAACATTTTCCTTAAAATATGGCATGTACAATGAAATACAATACACCAAATAAAGCCTGAAAAGTGTGACAATGTGGGAATGTTATTCCTCAAAGGACACTGTACATATGTCACTGAGACCTCAGTTTCCATTCAGTATTTGGTAGTTACTTGTACTTTCATGTTGAGCTTGGGATCAGTTAAAATCCCTGTATCTTTATCGCTTAAACTCTTGCTAAACTAGTTAATCCATGTTACTTGTATAGTCAATTTAGTCAAATCAGAATATGAGAGGTTTTTATTTATTACTTAAAAATCCATCTAAAAATTAATCCATATTTCTGAACTGAGAATTAATTTTGAACCTTGATTCTGTCATCCCACAGCATGGCTACCTCTTCTCGTTTTGTATCTTTTGCAAATGTGATAAGTCACAGTCCGTAGACAATGTTTCATAGACCAATGCAAGAATAGCAATGGTGTTTCGTCGTGGGGAAACACGTTTCAGTTGTAAGTGCAAACATAAAGTAATTCCTTCTGCCAGCAAGCGTTTAGAACCACCTTTTCCATTCCCACAGCGTTCTGAGGCAGCAGGTCATGGCAAAGACAACAGAGAGGATGGCAAGGACAGGAAGCCCCAGCTCAGGTTAGACAGAGAGGCAAATCACTGCTCCTGACACAGATTCCCAGTATCCGGTAAAGGCAACAGCCAGCATTGGGCAGAGCATGTTGTGGGTAAGTGGCGTCTCTGACAGAAATCCACTGATAAAGATGTGCTTCTAAGGGATGAGAAAGATATTTGGGAAGTCTTAAAATCAAGTAGTCATGGTTCAAAAACTAGGAAGTGACATCCTGGTGATCAGCTTGGGAAAAGTCGTGTGAGACGCATGGATGTGGTTCAACAGAATCTCACGGGGCCCTCGGCTCTGTCAGGAGGGACTGGGGCCTCCCCGGGGCTGCAGCACCCCTCCGGAGGCCTTTCATTTTGTTGTATAGTGTGTGGCAAAAAAGAGACGGTTCTCATTAAGAGCCTGACTTTCAAAATTATATTTTTTGTTAGTAGCACGACCTAGTTATTACAACCAAGATTCTGGTACTCAAGAGTGAGAAAAAAGCAGATAAATAGCAACCTTTACAGAATGTTTCTTTTTACTCACATGTAGTTCTGGCTTAGAGTTTTCTAGGTTTCATGCTCAATGAGGTCTTAACGTCTCTTAAATAAATGGAGTCTTGCTGGGATGGATTTTATTAAGTGCCTCTTTCTGTCCTAAAATGATCACAAATCATCTGCTTAACAATTTGTTCTAATTTTAAATATATCTTTATTTTGATGATAAATATCTGGATGCAATCTCACACCCCCTTTTATCAAACTTAAAGAATATTTTCCTATTTTTAATACCCTTCCTCTAGTCTCCATATATTCTTTAAATTTGTTAGTGATATCTGTAATCCCATCTGAGGTTTTTTTTTTCTTCTTAGTATATTGGTATATAATTCTTCTAGACACTTGAGCTCATTTAAAGTACATAATTTCTTACAGCCTCTTTGCATAATCATCTTGGTTTTATTCCATTTCTAAACATTCTTACCCAGGTTGAATGTAGAGAAGGCAGAAACAGGAAAACTAATTAGGATATTTTGCATTCAACTCTTAGATAAATCGCAGGCCTAGAGGGGTCAAACATTCTGCTCAGATCCACAGGGCTCAAGTCCCGCTCACCAAGAGACAGAATTCTTGCCCCTGTGTGCTGCCCAGACCCTTAGGAATATCTACTTGGCTGGCGGATATTTTACAGTAATCATACTGTAAAACCCCACACCTTTTTCCTCTGGGTGCTGTAGTCTCTCTGACTCAGCCCTTCACTACCTCTGTGGTGAAGTCCTCTGTTAAATCTTGCTGTTGCTGACCTGGACTCCTGCGTTCCCTTGGCCTTCTCAACCTGACATTGAACATTTCTCTCCTTGAAATAAAATATAGAAATAAAGTACACTGTTGAATAATTCTCTTGTTATCCTTACCTAACAATCCCATTCTTTTTCTTCTTCTGAATAGAAAATAAAAGGCCTTACTATTTAATTGTCTCCCAATTAGATTGTAAGCTCCTGCTGGGCAAGAATATGCATTTACATGTATTGTTTATTTTGTTACATGGTCCAGTGTTCAGTACCATGCTAAATAGCTAAAACATCCTCAGTAAATACTTAATAGTTTGTCTTGTCACTCACAACATTACAAAAGCTGCAGTCTTGGAGATGTTGAGAAAATGTCAGATATCTTTGGCTTATCATCTCACCATCTGTTTTTCACTTTCAGACTCATTTTTGAAACTTTGCCTAGGCACATAGATGATTCACTTTCTCTCCCATAGTGTTGATGACATTTCCCCAAGTGTTAAACCTCATGCTTGTGGTTAATCGATTTTTGGATCATGTCACCGTTCCAGCCTGATGATTCTTGCTATAGAATACATGAAGCTTTTGTGGGGGTTATAGACTCTGCTCTTCAGAATATTTCAAAAACTTCTAACATTAACTCACTACTAGAGGTTGGAATTTGCCAGTTTTTCTGTTGAAGGGAAAGGGCTGTCTTAAGTGGAGTGTTGTCTTTTATCTTTCACTGAGCTAACCAACTGTTCTCAGGGCCTCTTTAATAGTTGTTTTTTGCAAGGATTTATGAGACTTATGAGAAAAGTAGACTAATGTTATGCTGAACACATAGAAGGCCCAAATTCTCAACAACCTTTCATCAACAAGTCATTCCTTCTGAAAATTCTGATGAATGGAAAATTCTAGACTGTACTCAACATGGAATGAAATAATTAAATGCTGGATTTGGAAATAAACTTAGAAATAATTTAGTACAACCCCTTAATTTCACATGTGGGAAAAAAATAAGACCCAGAGAGATGAAATGATATGCCCAAATAGTACTATAAATTGTCAAATGAGAACCAGAAGCTGACACTTCAGACAATAGTCTAAGGTCCTTGTGTGAGAACCCTACTTTCCATTCAGGCTTTGTCCAAGAAAACAGTTTGCAAGAATTGAAGGAATGGCAAGATGTCATAGCATAGAATAATGGGCAGGTTCTGGCTGCAATACAGACTTTCATAAGTGAAATATCTTATGGCTTCAGTAAAGGAATTTTTGCAATATTGGTAAAGCCAGAGGTTTGGTAGGGTTTGCTGGAGTCATTGATTTGGTTGAGTAATGACAGGGAAGCTGATGCAGTCAGAATATGACAGAGTTCTTAGTGATTAGGGTGGAGGTTAATAAGTTTACTGTCTCATTTACAAGAGAGTGGAGTGTGCCTTCATCTTTCAATTGGGATGCAATTATAACTTAGGGGTTGGGAAGAATTTGTTGGTTCAAAGAACGTCATCTGTGGAAATACTTGTATTTCTGAAAAGGAGACTAATTATAGCAGATAGTGGCTCTTGGCCCTAGACTAAATGAAATGTAGTTTCCTGAGGTCAGGTACTTTCCATATGTCTATATTCCTATGTGGCGAGGGTATGCCTGAGCAATGGTTCTTTTTGTGACAAAGGATTGCATTTCTGTAACAGCTAAGAAATTTGTTCCCCTATTTTGTATACCTTACACTTAGCAGTGCATAGGCCTTTGCTGGAGCAGCATGCAGCAACTTTCAGAAGTTTAATTCTTCCTTGAACATTCATAACAAATAAGCAGTTTTCAAACACCGCTTTGAAAAAAAAAGATTACTTTAATGAAAAGAACTCCACATTTACCATCTATTACAAAAATTCAGGCACACTGAGCTTGGAGCAAAAAGAGAACCGAATAAACCAAGCATTGTGTTGAATCATAAAAATGTTAGGAGGACAAAAGACACAAAAGATGCTATAGTGAAGAAGGATGTAAAGTCACAGAGGAGGAAAAAAGTGAACTACAGTGATAAGACGAGGTGAAATATAATCGTCTGTGTACCCAAGGGTAGGCACCACAGAGACCTAAAACTCGTAATTGCTAACAATAGTCTCTTGAAGAATACCACATACTTCAAACTCTTTAACACTGAAAGTCAGAAAATTAGAGAAATGTGAAGAAAGTAAATTTGTACCACTAAGTATATTCTGAATAATTATATGCACTATGATAAAAGGAATCAATTTTCAACTTGGAAAATATATGGTTTTGGAATAAGATGAATTAATCAGGTATAGAATACATTTTTCTAATGGTTTTTAAAGGGATAAAAGAAAATAAAAATTAGTATTATCTCTTTGTTCTGGTGGTTTCATCTGGCTTTTCCTTATCATTTGTCCAGCCAAAATCACTTTTTCTCCTTTATGGAATCAATTAACCAATCCATTTGGAGTACTTTGTTGAATGACACATGTATCCTGCATAATTCATTTTAAAACCTTGGTGCTATATAGTTAGATAAATTCAACCTAATACAGAATATAGATTTTTCTCTTTATTTTTTTCCAGGGATTTGAAACAATTCTTCTAAGGTGAAGGTTGATGTGTAACTAGGGGTGCAGTTATAACCAAGCCCTGACACTTTATGGAGATTGCAGTTTAGTGAAGAATATAGAGAAAAAAGGTAAATAAGAAAAGTGTGATATTTGAAATAGTTTTCTGGTGGGTAAGTTTTGAAAGAATGCTATATTCCAGTGGCATTTGTATCTTGCTGTCCACTCTTCCTGCCCCTCATTCTGGAGAGGATTGTGAATGATTTCCCTCCTAGCCAACTGCTAACTGTGCATTCCTCTCCATTCTTTCCAGAAACTCATTTGTTGGGTTATGCATTTATGCTCTCAGCCTTCCTGCTTTCTCTGAGCCTTCCCATGTGGCTGAGGGCAGAACTTTATAGATTTTGTAGAAAAACTGCAGTTGCAGAACTCATTCAGGAGTTGTTCACTACATGGTAAGGTCCTGCATGAATTTAATGTGAGGAAAAAACATGTCTCCGTAGGTTTACTCACCTGCGCCCTATTGTGGGAAGAGAAATATGTAATCTCTTATTTTCTACTTCTCTTAACAAAAACCATAATGCTTAATGCCTTGCCCCAGTGCCATATTCTGCTCGTTCAGTTGCCTGGAGAACACCTGTTCCTTCTGCTTTCTTCAGATAGTGTCTATTCAGGTTTATCCCTAAATATATGTTCATAAATGATTAGGGCAAAATTATGTAATTATATATAGTCAGGTTCAAGTGTGAATCTATTTAGCTACTATAGATAGAGAAAGAATTCATGAAGACAAGCCCTTCTCTTATGCTGGGAATCCCAATTGCTTCTTAGATTTATCATGGTCTGCGGTGTAATTGTTTTGCTCCCTGTTTTTGCAGCATTATATTTTTTCTTTATGGTAATTTTCGCACAGACGTAGTCTTCACCATATTTTGCACTAAACTGAACAACCTTGTTTCATAGTTCCTTTCCTTCTCTAATTAATGTCTCATCTTTCAGTCTCCATAAGAAACCTCCCTCACCTCCCATCCTCTTCTCAGTCTGCTGCAACTGGGTGTCTATCCCCACTGCTCTCCTCAGACTGCCCTTGTCAAGGGGCCTGCGCCCCTCTGCTGCCAAATCCCAGGGTCACTTCTTTTATCTTATTTGGTATTTTAGCTGCATATGGTACAGTGGATACAACCCTTCTCTGAACAACTTCCTTTCCTTGACTTTTAGCACACCGCATTTGGTTGGCTTTCCTTCTATCTTGTGGCCATTCCTTCGTTTTAAAGCAAGCTTCAGTGAGAAGTATTTCACGTACCTAAAGATGGCTGCTTTCAGGTGTTCAGTTTGATGGTTTTGACAAACATAGTCCTATAATCTTTGCCAAAAAGTCTCATTATTGAATAGTTCCATCGGCCCAGCTCCCCCACAGCCCTTTGCAATCAGCCCCACCTCCTCAGCCCCTGGCAACCACTGATCTGGTTTTTCTCCCTATAGTTCTACTTTTTCCAGAGTTTCTTAATGAAATTATATGTATATATATATAATATATATATATATATATCCCTTTGTGTCTGAATTTTTTCACTTAGCACAGTGCTTTTGAGAATCACCCATAGTATAGCATCTATCAGTAGATTTTTTATATTTATTGCTGAAGAAAAAAGTCCACTGTATAAATGCACATTTTGTTTATCTATTCATCAGATGATGGATGTTTGGTTTATAACCAATTTTGATGATCATGAACAAACCTGCTGTATACATTTGTATACAGTTATTTGTGAAAGTGTATATTTTTATTTATTTGGGTAAATACCTAGGAGGAGGATTGCTAGGTTGTATAACCGTAGTGGGGTAAGGATAAACACATATGTCTTCTACATATGATTATTTGTATAAGAAATGGATACATTGCTTTCCATTTTGTATTCCTGCCAGCAGTGTTTTAGGGTTCTAGTTGCTCTGCATTTTCACCAGAACTTGGTATTATCAAGTTTTAAAAGTTTTAGCCATTTTAACATTTATTTAATAGGACTTTATAGTGACTTTAAGTCATATTTTACCAACGATTAGTGATATTGGGCATTTTTTTTTGTGCTATTTGCCATACACGTCTATTTTTTGGTGAGGTGTTGATTCAAATATTTCATCAACTTTCTCATTGGGCTTTTAGTTTTCTTATTATTGAGGTATAAGAGTTAATCTATTCTGAATACAAGCCTTTTATCAGATATGTGCTTTGATATTTTCTCTGAGTCTGTGGCTAGTATTTTCATTTACTTAAGTGTCTTTTGAAGAGAAGAGTTGCACCTTTTAATTTCAGTTTATCACTATTGTCTTCTATGGTTTGTACTTTTTTGTGTTCTATCTGAGAAATCTTTGCTTAACTCAAACTCATGAAAGATTTCTCATGAAAAATTTACAAGTGTTTTATGTATTCTATGAACCACTTCAAATTGTTTTTTGTGTTCAGTGTGAGGTAATAGTTGAGGTTAATTTTTTGCTTTCTTTTTTTTAAAACATGAATAAACAGTTATTCTAGTGCCATTTATTGAAAAAAAAAACTCTTCTTTCTCCACTGAATTGCCTTGACAACTTATTTAAGAATCAATATATATATATATATACATGTATTTTGGACTTTCTGTTCTGTTCAATGAATTTTTGTGTCTATCCTTACCTCAGTTTTAACTAATGTAACTTTAATTAGTCAGTAGTATGAATCCTCTAGCTTTGAGATTAAAAAAAATGTTTTAGTAATATAATTGTTTTGCTTATCTCGCTCTATATTTTAGAATCACATGATAATTTCTTTGAAAAAGATTTCTGTGATTTTGATTGAGATTGTATTGAATCTGTAGATAATTTGGGGAGAACTATTACCTTAATAACATGAGTCTTCTGACTGTAGAAGAACGTCTTTGCCAGAGCACTATATATATATATATATATATATATATATATATTTGGCCATGTATGCGAGACTCAAGTTCAGGATGACCTAAGCCTTGATGGAACTACTGGCCATGCTCCCCTCCCATGAGCAGAGTGTTATAGACAGTCTTGTGAGGATCTATCATAAGACTGGTTTTCACTTGCCTTGCTACCTTGAGAGTAGCTGCAGTAAGGCAGTGTCTTTTCTGCTCCCTGCCCCTTCGTGTAGAGCTGCAGCCTATGGTTTGCTTTGCTGTAGTCTAGAATTGGTTTCTCAGCAGGACAGCACTCACCCTCTACTAGAGTTTCTCAGTCCCCTTGAGCTCATTGTCTTCTTACTAGCTGAATCTTAGAGCAGCAAGGGAAATCTGGTAGTTACTGCTGCCTTGAGACTTTTTGGCACTAATAAATATATCTCGTTATTTTGTAGGTCTTTTAAAATTTCTGTCATTGAAGTTTTATGACATCTGTCATACCAATCCTACATAGTCTGTTAGATCCATTAACGAGCATTTCAGACTTTGATGTTCTTGTAAATGGTACCTTTTAATGGTACCTTTAAATGGTACCTTTTAAATGTCATTTAGAAACTGTTCATTGTTAGCATATAGAAGTGCAGTAGACTTATGTATATTAAACTGGTTTCTTGCAACATTGCTAAATGACTTATCAGATCGTAACTTTTGGGGTATATTCTTTGGATTATCTATATAAGCATGTATTCTGTAAATAAAGACATTATTGTTTCTTCTGCTTAAATCTATAAATCTTTTATTTCTTCCTTTTTTTTTTTTGCCTCATTTAATGGGATAGGACCTCCAATACAGTATTGAAGAGGGGAGGTGAAAGTGATTGGTTTGCACTGTTCCCCATCTTTAAAGGGAAAACATTTAGTAATTCACCATTTTGTATATCAAGTGTAGGTCATTCATGGCTGTATTTTATCAAGTGAGGAATTTTACTTCTCTTCTTAGATTACCAAGATATTTTAAAAATTGTAAGTGAAAGGTTGTCTTTTTAAAAACCTTTTAATGCATCTGCTGAGATAATCATATAATTTGTCTCTTCAGTATGTTGATATTAATAATAACATTTACTTATTTACAAAGTTCAATCAACCTTCATTCTTAGGAGGGAAAAAAGCAATTGTTCATGATAAATTATACATTTTGTATATTGCAGATTAAATTTGTCAATACTTCAGGATTTTTACACGTACATTCACTAATGAAATTAGTGTGGGTTGGTTTTTTTGGTATTTATCTTATCTGGTTTTGGACCTTTTGATATTTTTAGGTTATTGATTTCTAATATAACTTCATTGTGGTCAAAGAACACTTTTGTATGATTTCAACCATTTTCACATTACTAAGACTTGTTTTGTGGTCCAGAAAATGGTCCATCTTGGTGAATGTTTCATGTGCAATTGAAAAGAATTTGTGTTCTGTCGTTATTGTGTAAATTGATCTATAATGTCATCAGCCATTTAGTTGCCTAAATCAGAAACTCTAAGTAAATCTCTCTTCCTTATCCATAGCCAAGAAATCACCAAATCCTATCAATTCTATGCCCTCGGTACATTCCTTATATTCCCTTTATCTCATGCATAGTTAGTAAAGAGGTAGTTTAGTACAGTAAAGTAATTAAAAGCAGAAACATTGGTATCAGCCCAAGGTAAAGACAGTGGTTTCAACTCTAAACTTGGCCTCTTCAAACCTCAATAATTTCAGATGTCAAATAGGAATAATTACAGTACCTGCTTCATGGGGTCATTGTAAGTATTAAATAAGATATGGGAAAAGCTCATCACAATAACTGTTATGTTCTAAACATTTAGGAAATGTTTGCTGATATTTTTATTATTATAAATATTCTTTAGTTTTGCCTTTCAGATCCTTGTATTTGATAATTGTTATTTTTTCCGTTTTATAAATAAGGAGATTGAAAGTTTGTGAGATATTAAGCACCCTTCCTGTTATTAAACAAGTACCTAGTGGGTTCAAATTGAATCATTCATTTCCGGATTCCAGGCTTTAGATGTGGTAGTTGAATTTAAAACTTTGTGCTTAAGAAAAATAACTGACTTTTATTTTTAGGTAAAAGGAAGGTACAATCAATTACAGAACTTTTATTATCAGAGTAGAGAAAATATGTGTTCTTTAAGTGACACATAGCTTTCCTTTACATTGTATTAAGAAATGTCTCATGTTGTACTTAAGGGAATACTGTTTTGCAGTAGACAATATCCTCAAAAACATCTTTGCAGAAAGCATACTAATGGATTTCATGTGACAATTCCTATATAATAAATAGGAAGGATACAATATTCAAACACACACTATCTCAAATTTGAATAGGATTATAGTAATATTGTTTAGCTATAATCTCTAATGGCTGACAAAATTATACAATATGTGGAATAATTGTATAATTTAATCATTCAACAGAATCAAAGAAGCTGAGTGCATTTTGCATTATAGATAACAACTACTTTTGCTTCCATGGAAATATTTATTCTCAATTTGTCTGCTACTATTCTAACATAAATTTCCTTTTTCTTTCAGCCCTCTTTGGCTATATCCTCTCTTATAATTGAGTCATTTCTCCATAATTACCTGGAGTTATGCGATTCCTCAGAAGGGGTAAAAGGAAGATTTCCTTTAGACGATAAAGTTTGTCTGTTTTTAGGCTCTTCAATTTGTGTTTTTTTTTGCTCCACTTAGTTTCTTCCTTTCTCCTTTAGCTGCCACAATTCTAGCCCTACCATATTGTCTTACTTTGGGATTTTCTACTCATTAGTGGATTTCCCTTGTTGGTTCAGTAGCCATCACTCTCTCTATTCTAAGGCAGTCTCCAATTAATTGAACCAAATTTGGCCTTCTGTTGGTCTGATTTTCTTAAATGATAGGCTTTAAAGCTTCTAGGAGAGGAAGTGGATTACATATCCTGCATAGTAATTCTTTTAGACTTTGATGAAACTGGAGTTTATTGACAAACAATCTGTGCTTGCTCTTTACAATCGTAAGGTGAGAATGAAGAAAGACTATAACAGAGTTCAGCATTATATAGTAAGAAGTCAAGCATGAACAGGAATTTGGGAGATATATTTAAAGTTATAATGACTAAAAGGATATTAAGTTATAACTTGCAAATATATAAAACTTTAAAATATCCCCCAATCTGCTTTTGGACTTTGTTTCTTCATATTAAAATGATGCTTCTTGATGAAAAAATAAAAGCATCTAGCTAATTTGGCAATTGTTTTAAAGTTGGCTTAGGCTAGACAAAATTTTTTTCCCCAAGAAGCATTTTCACAGGCGCTCATTGGCTTTTGATACAATCTTGCTGTGAAACTGTTTCATGAACCATTTTGTTAAGCCAGATTACATACAGAATCTATTTTGTGAGCATCATGGCTAAGAGACCTCCTCACAAGCCAATCTTTTTCCAGTTAAATGCTCCAAATTACCATTTAATTGCTCTAGCCTGATGCAACTGGCTTATGTATCTTCCAGATACCAAGTCAGAAGGAAATAGTGCAGATAACTGCAAATCATCCAGGGGATTTCAAAACATTTATTTATATTACTAATCAAATATTGAACATGTTTAGCATTTACCCAAATGTACCTTAACTGACAAAACTCACATCCTCAGAACTGCATATTCTTCTCATTAAGCAGTATATACAGTGATTAATAAACCTAAATTATGAAATCAACATTTTAATTGCTAATGTACTTGGATACTTCTAATAAAATTTAGTTTTATTCAATTTATTTTGCATACCATAATATATTTTACAAAAGAGAGCACACCTATGTCATCAATTACAAAAGATATATGCATGCAGAACAAAGTGGAGACCTTTGATGTGTATTACTAGTGGCCAAGTCACTATTTAAGTTTTAAAAGGACTGTACCATAAAAATAATATCTTTAGCTTAATTTTTTAGGGTGTACTCCAAATGTCTTTAAGTGCCTTATCCAGACTGGGAAATGAATGCAAAATTGACTTGTTAAATAACAATATGACTATATAAGCTTCAATGAAATTGAAAAAAATAAAGACTTTTGAATTACAATAGGCTACTCATGCAGAATAATTCATACACAATACAGGATTCCAGTTGGGGACTGATTTAATACTGATGTTAATGAAGTGCCAAGGCGAGAGTGGGTTATAGGGTGAAATTCTTTTGTAGCAATTTCCAGGAGAGGAATTTTTCTTTTCTTTTTTTTTTTCTTTGTAATAGAACTTTCTAAGAAATTTCAGTTGGAGCAATTTCTTTTGGGTGGGAGGGTTTGATTGAAAAGGGAGAGAGGAAAAGATGAAGAGAAATAAGGGTGAATAAGGGGGAAACTTATTATCTTGCTTCTTGGTGAAATAAAAATTTTCTTGTGTAGTATAAAGTGAAACTGACCAAATGTAAAAGTGAAATGAACCCACCTTGTACATTTTCCACGCTGAACAAAATGCAAAGAATAGAAACAATAAAGAATAAGATATGTTGCAAATTTACCCAGTTGTAATGATCTTGTGGTCCTTTAATAGGCTCTTTAAAAAAAAAAATTACCATCCCCATGGTAACAACTTTGAAATATCATAGGATTTAAGTCATAAGTAAAATAAAAATGCATTTTATCACTGCAGTTAAAGCTATCATTTCTCGAAAGGATTATAACAACAAGAAAATACCATTTCAAGGGACTGAATTTTTCAGTGGAAGTAGTGGCTCTAATCCCATTATCATCTTTATTTTAGAAAGCAGTCTGCAAAGTTAGACATGTGGTATTTCACACATTCTGGAAACCACACTGATTTATTTGGTATGGTTACCTGCTTCTTCCAACTGTCCATTATTTTCCAAATTTGCCAACTGCAGGATATTTACAGAACAGAAAAGGCCCTAAAACATAAGACTAGATGGCTTAATAAAGCATAATTCTTATATATTTCAGAAGACATTAGGCATGCTACCACAATTGGATCACTGTTGAAAGATTTAAGAAATGGTGCAGAGTTTACCTTTCATCCCCTCATTCCAATTTAGAAAGCGAATCTGGAATCCATTTCTTCACTTCTGTCACTGTTTGAGATGTCCCTTTCTGTGCCTATCTGAGGATATTGAGGTTAATTTTTCCTAAGACTCTAAAGAATAATCATTTTAAATCATGTCTTGAAAATAAAAATGCTTCTTGTGTTTACATAAACTTTTGCCAGGGCTTGCTCTATTCTGGCATCCTCTTATTTCTGCCATGTTAATATGCATAAATTATCACTTTACTGATAAGACCTCTTTAGTGTGAAATCTTCAGTTTTTCACGCTACCTACTAAATGAAGTTTATATACTTTCATTTGGCAAACTGTGTCCTCTGAAATGTCTCTTTGCCCCTGTTCGCCACTAATTTTCTACTTATAAATGCTACTCTAGCCAGCCTGATTTGTTCACCATGGCAAGAAACACATATTTTCCTCTTTTCTTTTTGCCTTACTCAGGTCACTGCCCAATCCTTCCAGTCTCTTTCTATGGAAATTTTTGCTGGCTCTGTTAACCACTCAATGTGAGTTCTCTTCTTGGTGAGTTGAAATAAGGAAATTTCACCATAAATAGTTGTCACACAAAGTAAATTTTATTTGCTGCAAATGAGGAGACCACAGGGAATCACTTCCAAACCTTAGGCTCCACTAGCTGTTTTGCTGGGATGAGGAAATGAATATTAAAAGAGGAAGGTTTGTCATCACATGTATAAGTGGGTATAAGTTCACGCAGGTGCAGTTTGAAAGCATGTTTCTACATACATTATTGTACTTAGTATTGGGTTGGAGCTCCCCTTCCCCCTGCATGGGGATTTTACTGTGATAATGAGGCATAGGTAACTCTCGCACACTTCGTGGTTCCCCTGTGTAGGTTCGCTTCTGTGGTGTGGACCAAACTGGCTTAAAACAGTGAGCAATTGCATCTTTTCCTGGAACTTAATGGAAAAACAACTTTGAAAGACATCAGGTGCTTTGGAAACTTTAGTGTCTTGATACAGATGAATCAAGCTAAAGCTGGTCTGTCCCTCCTGGGGAGGTCTCTCCTGCTAGCTAGGTGAAGCCTCAGCCCAGATTGGGGAGGAAGGGCTCTTGACTCTGATCAGGAAAGAATTTGTGATGAAGTCAAACAAATGCAGGCAAGAAAATAATTCATTAGAGTGAAAGTAGTAGCAAGTTTTGTCTAGAAAAAGTGATCCTTTTATTTGTAGAGCCATACAAGGGGCAGAAAACAAGGAAGAACAGAGGGAGGAAAGGAAAGTGAACTTGCAAATCCCTTGACAACTCCTATAGCCAGGGTCACCTGCTATCCGGCATTTGGCATGGGAATTGCGCCTCTACCACCCCAGAATCTGGGTGAGCCTCAGAGCACTGGAAGGAGTCAGATTACGTTCTGAGAATTTCTCAAAGCAAAGGACCAGAGACTTTTTGGGAAGGCTACTAAAGACCAGGATGGAACCGTGGCAGTTCCATCTGGGTCACCAGGCTATAGATATGCAAGCCCTCCCTACTCAGAGGTTCCCTGGCTACTTCCTTACTGGTCTAAAATAAAACAGGTGAGAGAAAAAGATTGTATTTAAGACTAGAAAGCTGAATGAAATAGAAGTGATAAAGACACTTAACACCAGTGTTGCATGCCTGTGGGTTATTGTTTTTGTTGCAAAAAAGAATTCAGAGACAAAACACAGTGGACTTAAAGAGCACAAAAGTTTATTTAAAGAGACAGTACACACTCAGATGAGTGTGTGGTGACCTCAAAGAGGATGCGTACTTTAAGATTTAGGGTTTGGTGTTTTATAGAGTAGGGGTTTGTATAAAGCATCATGTATACATGTAGTTAATAATTCCTCTGAAGTTTTGTCTTAAGAATAGGGTTATTTAGGTGACTCTGTTCATCCAGAACGTAGCATCTTTTTTCCACATAGATTTGTTTACACTCCAAAGGTCTATCTTCTGTCCTGGTTACAAGGTTAACTTAATTGATGAAGGTGACTAGAAGATGAGGAAGAACACATATAGATTAAGTTAAAGAATAGACTGGACCTTTTTCATAGGCTAAGTAGATTTTACAAAAGCATGACCCTCGTCCAATGTCCCTGCTCTATCTCAAAAACACAGACTTGTGCTGTTCGGGGCATTAGCAGGTGACAGTTCTACAGGTGTAGGTCAAATGCCACTTTTCCATGAAGCCTTTCCGAACATCCCTGGAAGAAATAATTACTTTCTTTTCTGAGTTCATACAGCAATATTTGTATCTCTCAAATTATACAAATCAGTACATTCATCTGTAAAATCATCATGATCATGTGTGAACCTGAAGTTATTGTGTGGTCCTGAAGCGTTTTATCCTTGAAGATGAGAGTATGGTCTCAGGGGCCAGGCCACCTAGGCTCAAATACTGACTGGCACTTTTTAGCCATATGAATTTGAACAACTTACTTGAGTATACTGAGGTTCAGTTTCCCCATCTCCAAAAATGAGATATAAGTCATTCCACCTTAAAAAGAGTTGGTAAGCCCAAAACATATAGAACAGTGCCTTGCACATAATTCAGTGTTATATAAGTTCTTACTCTTTCATTATTTCATAGTTTTTGTAGGGATGGAAGTTTTCTCTTCTTCCCTTCTAGGTTTTTTGGCTGGTCTAATAATTAAACTGATATAAGACAGATTAACAAGAGAAAAACAAGTAAGAATTTAATAACATGTATACCTCCTGGATAAATAGTTGAGATCCAGGAAAACTGAGTTAAGTCCCTGAAATGGACAAAGGCATCACCTTAAATGTCAATTTTAACTAAAAACAAAAGATGATGTGGGGGGAGGGGTATCAGTTATGGGAAGTTACATGGAAAAGCACAGTAATGGGGCATATGGCTCTTATACAGATTAAACTCACTGTTTTCCCATTGATAAGAGTACCTAGAAAGTGAGCCATCCCTCTCTTCCAGGCAGCCAGGGAGATATCCTTACAAATGGAGATTTCCTTTATAAATGTAAATGTCTCTGAAAAGAGGGGAGCTTCAACTGAGTTTTCAGAGCTTCACCTGTGTCTGCTATTACCTAAAAATAACCACTTAAAAATAATCCTCATGCAGAGACACATTCCAGAATGGTAAATTCTACCCCTTCTCAGTGGTGCTGTGAAGTAAATTGGAAGTTTTCACTCAGAGTTTCTGGAATCTTCCACCTGGGCTTAGTCCATTTACCTACTACCAATGGATGTTTACAATGGCAAAGCATCTGGTTGATTGGGGCAAGGGGTGGAGAGAAAATGACCATTCTCTCCTCCCCACCATTCCTGGTATTTAATTGGTCTGGTGTTTGCCAGTCACCAGGGATCTGCCCATGGAATTCCTCCAAGAAGGGGCACAGAGGGAGAGCAGGGGCTGCAGCTGTGGGGGAAGGCGGTTGAAGCAAGGGAACCTGAAGGAGCTGTGAGAAACAAAACCCCTTAACCTAACCTGTCCTTTCCCATGCCTTTCTTCAGTTTCAACAGATTCATAGGAAACTTGTTTCGGGCCAGGAATCCCCCCTTCCCCTCCCCTCCCCCCACCACTGGGAACTACAGCTTCCTATGAAACTTTAAATAAGAAATTTCACAGTCAAGAAGCTGTGTTGCTCCATCTCATTAAAGCAATCTCTCAGTCCTGAAAATCGGTTGGCACAGTTAAACAGTTATGGCTTATTTCAGGAGGCAGGCTTTCAAGTGGGCTCCCAAAGTTATGCCTGTGTTGCATAAGCAATCAGGTAATAAGCAAGAGGCATTTTTATGGGAAGAAAAGAAAAAAAAATGTTAATGATTGGAGCAAATTTTAACCAGTTTGTGAGCCCAGGGGGCAGCCTGTCAAGATTTTTAGATGTCAGGAATGAAGCACCTTCAGTTAGAGTAAGGGCAGGCAGTGGCAGTCTGATAGATATTCTTGGTTTGTAGTTTGAATGTTCTGGTCACTTTTCTGAGTGACCCATGAGCAACAGGTACAATGATTATCTAACAATGAGCTCTTGCGGCTATTTCTCTAAAGTTTCTATCAAGTTATCTGGCTTCAATATACAGGGCTTCAGGAGAAAGGACAACTTCAGTTCTCAGTGATTCCAAGTCAAGGATGGGAAAAAATGGAAATATTTGGTGATTTGTAGCCAGATGAAGAAAATAGAAGCATTTAAGATCCAGTCCAATTTACAGGTAAATAACAAAACCTCAAAGACAATTAACATGACTAGAATTAACAGGACTAGAGTCTGATATCCACACAAATATAATAGTTTTTACTACAGCATTGTTTTTTTCTCTAAAATTACCCTCCTTTTTACTAAAGATAACTATAGTAAAATTAATTTCTTTGTACATTGTCTAGTCTCAATAAATATAGCCTATCTACATAATTGCATCAAGAATAGCAATTGATCATATAAGCTCTTTCAAATCTGCTTTACTGAGGAACTGTTCAAAAGGAATCTCAGATTGGACTTTTAAAAGCTTTTCAAGGCCAGGAAGACAAGCCAAATACTTGCAATCAGACTCACCTGTGATACCTATATATTTGGATGAATTCCTCTGTTCTCAAGGTCTTCAAAATATCTTGAGCTTCCTGCACCTGCCAGGAAGTGAGCTTCCTTACCTGGTAGGACTGCTGAGAACCCTGTAAGAAAGATACCAGGCTATTTTTCCAAGGGGCTTTCTTGGCTCCATAAAATCAACCACGGTTCTTTAAAGCTGTCAGACATGTTTGCTTCTATGCACTTTTCTCTTAATATGACATTCCCTTAAAAGCTTTGGTAATATAACTAGTTTCCAATAGTGTTCTGTGACCAGAGAACAGATTCTTATTGAACTTATGCAAGTAACTATATTGACATGAAAATAAGGATACTCATTGAGACTTTCCAAATTCTGGAAGGATCAGGTAGGGAGAAAAAGATAAATATTTTATCTTTGTTCAGAAAGGTATATCTTACCAAATTGCTGTAAGTCATAGATAGTTTAAGGGAAAAGTGAAAATACTTAAATTGGGAAAAATGTAACCTTAAAGAACAGCAATGTTTCAAACAAAAAGTCAAAAAATTATAATCATCCTCATCAGTTCATTCAGTCCCACATAATTAATTCTTACACTGCTGGAGTCTAGGTTTTTCATTAGTTCTGAAAATATTACTGAATTCAGTGGTTTGATCTTAAAGTTATCGCAAACCCGTACTCAGTGTTTTTTCCATAAGTCTTGTTGAAGATTGAAGATAAAACACTTTTAGAAAAGCATCAGAGTAAAATAATAACTGTAAATGACAGAAGACTTAAAAATGGCCATGGTTAAAGATCTGATGACAGTTCATTATAATTCCATTGACAAGGAAATTTGCTTATTTTGGTGACACTCAACACTTCAAGATAATAATTAGAATTACAAGTGATAACTTACAAGGACATATTGGATTTCTAGGAGTTTTACAATTTTTAGAAGACTTTTATTAATAACATGTATCTACACAAATATAATCTAAGAAGGTTTAGCTCACTTACTTGACAATGATTCCCTTGTAATTTAACATACCAATAAATAAGCCTAATTAGTGTAACATCTCTCTTTAGATAGGGTGAGAAAGCAAATATTTTGAGGTGTTCGAGACCCTCTGGAATATCATAAAGTTAGTTTGAGTTAAAAAACATTCCATTTAAAATTTGGTTTGGGGAAGATTGTCCAAAAATATCAAAAGGTTTAGACACTTGACTAAATAGGACTGCAGACCGTAATGAAACAATACTTAATTTAATCAAACTGACAGTAAATGTACCAAAGGCAAATATAGAAGGTTACATGCTTGTGAGCAAAACTAAGCTCTTTTAGTGTTAAGAAGTCTTCGTTTTCCTACATAATCAAAATCCTAATGATAAAGAGCATAGGAAATCATTTTGATAAAATGCAAACATTTTTGCTTTCCAGACAGATTACTTAAAAGCAAAAGAAAAATTACAGTCTCTTAGGAACAGATCTAGAGCCCAAGCAAATTTTCCCCATTTACCAGATGAAAGAAAATTAAGTTTTAGTTCTATATAAGTACACTAGTTGTATTAAAGTTTAATTAAAAAACCCAAATAATAACAATTCAATTTTTAGCCAACTTGACCACAAAAGGTTTACTCACTCTCTTCTTTCAACTTTCTATGTCCCTAGCTTGTCCTTCATTTTCCTCCTTCCCATTCTGAAATAACCAGCTTTATTTTAGGGCAAAATGATTTTTTCCCCTCAAGAAAAATGCATCTCCATTTTCATACCTTCTCTTACCAAAAACACATATTTACTTTCCTTGCGCACAGAGTTATTGCCCTTAATATTTCTAGTAGCTTTAATCACATATATAAAAATTTAACCCTTAAAAATTAATTTCTAGTGAAAGCTAAGTAGTAAGCTATTATAAACAGTAACACCAGTGTTCTCTTAGATTGGTATATTTATGAATACATTTCATAATTTCTAAAGGCATATGTTTCTTTACAGGGCAACCTTTAACATGGCATAAGACATGTTTAAAAATAGATCCAAATTTATCTTTAGTTTCTCTGTAATAGGAAGCCAAAAGTAGATACAGCTATGTTTAGTAATTAATGTTTCACTATTTTATCTTATTTGGAAATGTTCTAGATAGTTGATCAATTTCCATCATTTAACTTAGCAAAGCTCTAATGTTTCAAATTACCAAAAATATTTTGGAAACTATTTTTAAGTACACATACCATAAAATGTAATTATTGCTAAAAAGTTCACCTAAAAGCTCTTATGCCAATTACATATGTATAGATCACATCCCCCAATAATTATGTTTAGACTGCTCATGAAACTTCATGAGATATTAAAGTCAGCCTTTATCTCAAGATATTTTTCATCTTCAAGAAATTTTGTAGGAGACATAACATTAATTTATTTCACTTCTAAACCCAGGAAAAAAAAAGTTGTATATCTGCATTATAGGCAATGATGGTGACTCTAAAGACATTCTTATTTTAACTAAACCAGTGAACTTAAACTAGCTTTAATACCACATATTTTTCCAGATCATGTGACTCTGAAAAGCATTTAGATTAATTTATGTTATATTTCTGATAACGCTAGGAATACTTAATTTATAACCATTTAATTTTAAGCCAGTTAAATAGAGATCTTTACAAATTAATTTTGTGAAGTTTGTCAATAAAATATGGAGGTAGAAAGATATCACACATCTATAACATACATATATAGACACACAATCACACAGACACAAAGAAATGTCTTAACTTTGTTTTAAAATTTTAACATTTAAATGGATATGATAATACAAAACTCTAAGAGCTTTGCTAAGTTTATAAAAAGAGCAATTGAGATCCAAACTGTGTTTCTGGCAAATAGAACAAATTGTTACCTGCTTAGATGGCTGAAGTTTATTCTACTAATATTTGCAAAGAAGACATTTAAGATTATTATTAGTGGGTGATTCAAGATGGCGGTGTGAGAGGTGACACGGAGAACTACTCCCTAAACCACAAGTAGTACAAAAATATAGTTAATTAATACAACTAACTCTAAAACAGCAGCAAGATGGAAGGCTGAACCAGACTGCATACAGACCTCATGAACAGAGCAGACCTCAAGAAACAGGGTAACGTATGAAAGCCTTAATCTGGTGGGACCCAGGCCCTTCCCCCATCCCAGCTCACCAGCGGGAAGAAGAGAAATGGAGTGGGGAAGAGGGTGGAAGCCTGGGACTGCTGAGCGCCTAGCCCTGGAGATCTGCTTTGTGAGCGGAAGCCTGTATTGTGTGGTGCTCTGGACGTTAGGGAGCTCGGATGGACACTGACACTCCAGCGGTTGTGGAGGAGGGGATGCACACCCAGCCGCTCTGTGTCAGAGGAAAGGCAGGCAGTCTGAGAGGCTTCCTAGCAGCCAGGGGGCTGCTGAGGGGGCGGGGTTTGGGCAGAGCTTGCTGCACGGGAGAAGGGATAGGGGAGCAAGGTTGTCTGGGCGCGCTCTGCCCAGCCGGTTGGGAACTTTGAGGAGCTTTAGGTGCTCCATCCCCCTGGCTGCCTACTCAGCTCCGAGGCCCCCCACTGTGACACGCAGCCAGCTGCGCCTTCCTCCTAGCCGGCCGACACTGGTTCGCAAACTGGCAGTCACTGTGCTAGTGTCAGGCCAGCCAGAGGGAAACCCCGCCTACAACAGCTAGAGACGTAAAACACAGACGCTTGCAAGTGTGTGCTTGGCACACTGGCTCTGACACTGGACACGGGCACCACAGACGGAAATCAGGAAACAGATCTTTCCTCCACCCAGGAACCAGCTCCGCTCCCCTATGACCACCAACCTCACTCTAGGGGCTGAGCAGCTCCAGTGACTGGAGTTTCTGCACAATAGTGGACACCACACAGAGATGTGAAACATCAAAAGAACATGGTTCAGACCAAAATCTCACAAACCCCACAAAAAGGGCCAAATGAAACTGAACTCACCAATCTTCCTGAAAGAGAGTTCAAAATAAAAATTATAAACATGCTTACGGAGGTACAGAAAAATATTCAAGAACTCAGGAACGAATTTAAGTCAGAGATTCAATCATTAAGAAATTCCATCTCTGAAATGAAACATATAGTGGAGGGATTTAAAAGCAGATTAGATGTAGTAGAAGAGATGGTAAATGGAAGAGAAATTAGAGAAGAGGAATGCAAAGAAGCTGAGGAACAGAGAGAAAAAAGAATCTCTAGGAACAAAAGATATTGAGAGAACTGTGTGACCAATCCAAATGCAACAATATTCTCATTATAGGGATACCAGAAGAAGAAGAAGAGAGAAAAAAGGGATAGAAAGTGTCATTGAGGAAATAATTGCTGAAAACTTCCCCAATCTGGGGAAGTAGATAGTCTCTCAAGCCATGAAGGTACACAGATCTGCCAACACAAGGGACCCAAGGAAGACAACATCAAGACATAAAATAATTAAGATGGCAAAGATCAAGGATAAAGGCAGACTTTTAAAAGCAGTTAGAGAGAGAAAAAAAGATCACATACAAAGGAAAACCCATCAGGATATCATCAGATTTCTCAACAGAAACCTTACAGTGAGAAGGGAGTGGCATAATATATTTAAGGCAATTAAGCAGAAGGGCCTTGAACCAAGAATACTCTATCCAGAAAGATTACCATTTAAATTTGAAGGAGGGATTTAACAATTTTCAGATAAGCAAAAGCTGAGAGAATTTACCTCCCACAAACGACCTCTACAGTGCAGTTTGGATGGACTCCTATAGATGGAAGTATTCCTAAGGCTAAATAAATGTCACCCTAGGGCTAGACCAAGAGTGCAGAATATGATTCATAACATACAAAGAATGGAGGAGGAAGAAAAAGGAAGGAAAAAAAAAAGAACCTTTAGGTTGTGTTTGTAATAGCATCCGAAGTGAGTTAAATTAGACAAATAGTAAGGAAATTACCCTTGAACCTTTGGTAAACACGAATCTAAAGCCTGCAATGGCAAAAAGTACATACCTATCGATAATTACCCTGAATGTAAATGGTCTGAATGCCCCAATCAAAAGACATAGAGTTACTGAATGGATAAAAAACAACACCCATCTATATGCTGCCTACAAGAGACTCACTTCAAACCCAAAGACATACACAGACTGAAAGTAAAGGGATGGAAAAAGGTATTTCATGCAACTAATAGAAAAAAGCAGGAGTTGCAGTACTTGTATCAGACAAAGTAGACTTCAAAACAAAGAAAGTCACAAGAGACAAAGAAGGACATTACATAATGATAAAAGGGTCAGTCCTACAAGAGGATATAACTATTATAAATACCTATGCACCCAACACAGGCTCACCTACATATGTGAAACAAATACTAAAAGAATTGAAGGGGTTAATAGAATGCAATGCATTCATTTTAGGAGACTTCAACACACCACTCACTCCAAAGGACAGATCAACCAGACAGAAAATAAGGAGAGACAGAGGCACTGAACAACATATTAGAACAGATGGACCTAAAGGACACCTACAGAACACTCCATCCAAAACCAACAGGATACACATTCTTTTCAAGTGCACATGGAACATTTTCGAGAATAGACCATATACTAGGCCACAAAAAGAACATCAGTAAATTCAGAAAAATTGAAATTGTACCAATCATCTTCTCAGATCACAAAGGTATAAAACTAAAAATAAATTACACAAAGAAAATGAAAAGCCCACAAACACCTGGAGGCTTAATAACATGCTCCTAAATAATCAATGGATCAATGACCAAATAAAAACAAGATCAAGCAATATATGGAGACAAATGACAACAATAATTCAACACCACAAAATCTGTGGCATGCCGCAAAGGCCATGCTAAGAGGGAAATATATAGCAATACAGGCCTACCTCAGGAAACAACAATCCCAAATGAACAGTCTAAACTCACCATTAATGAAACTAGAAAAAGGAAAACAAATGAGGCCCAAAGCCAGAAGAAGGAGGGACATAATAAAGATTAAAGCAGAAATAAATAAAATTGAGAAGAATAAAACAATCAAAAGAATCAATGAAAGCAGGAGCTGATTCTTCAAGAAAATAAACAAAATAGATAAACCCCTAGTCAGACTTATCAAGAAAAAAAGAGAGTGTACACACAGAAAAAAAATCACAAATGAACAAGGAAAAATCACTATGGACACCACAGAAATACAAAGATTTATGAGAGAACACTATGAAAAATTATATGGTAACAAACTGGATAACGTAGAAGAAATGGAAAACTTTCTAGAAAAATACAACCTTCCAAGGCTGATGAGGAAGAAACAGAAAATCTGAATAGACCAATTACCAGCTAAGAAATTGAATTGTTAATCAAGAAACTACCCAAGAACAAAATCCTGGAACAGATGGTTTCACTGCTGAATTTTATCAAACATTTAGTGAAGACCTAATACCCATCCTCCTTAAAGTTTTCCAAAAAGTAGAAGAGGAGGGAATACTCCCAAACTCATTCTATAAGACCAGCGTCACTCTAATACCAAAACCGGGCAAAGACACCACAAAAAAAGAAAATTACAGACCAATATCCCTGATGAACATAGATGCAAAAATACTTAACAAAATATTAGTAAATCGAATTTAAAAATACATCAAAAAGATCATCCATCATGATCAAGTGGGATGCATCCCAGGGATGCAAGGATGGTATAACATTCTAAGATCCATCAACATCATCCACCACATCAACAAAAAGAAGGACAAAAACCACATGATCATCTCCATAGATGTTGAAAAACAATTTGACCAAATTCAGCATCCATTCATGATAAAAACTCTCAACAAAATGGGTATAGAGGGCAAGTACCTCAACATAATAAAGGACATGTATGACAAACCCACAGCCAACATTATACTTAATAGCAAGAAGATGAAAGCTTTTCTTTTAAGATGGGGAGCAAGACAAGGATGCCCACTCTCTCCACTTTTATTCAACATAGTTCTGGTGGACCCAGCCATGGCAATGAGACAACACAAGGAAATAAGAGGTATACAGATAGGCAAGGAAGAAGTCAAACTGTCCCTGTTTGCAGATGACATGATATTGTACAGAAAAAACCCTAAAGAATCCACTCCAAAAATACTAGATCTAATATTTGAGTTCAGCAAAGTTGTGGGATACAAAATTAATACACAGAAATCTGTTGCATACCTGTACACTAATGGTAAACTAACAAAAAGAGAAATCAGGAAAACAATTCGATTCACAAGCACATCAAAAAGAATAAAAATCTAGGAATAAGCCTAACCAAGGAAGTGAAAGACTTATGCCCTGAAAACTACAAGACACTCTTAAAAGAAATTAAAGAGGATACTTATAAAGGGAAATTCATCCCATGCTCTTGGCTAGGAAGAATTGTCAAACTGGCCATACTGCCTAAAGCAATCTACAGATTCCATGCAATCCCTATCAAAAAACCTACAGCATTCTTCAATGAACTAGAGCAAATAGTTCTAAAATTCATATGGAATGACAAAGGACCCCGGATAGCCAAAGCTATCCTGTAAATAATAAAGCAGGGGGATTATGCTCCTTGACTTCAAGCTCTACTACAAAGCCACAGTAATCAAGACAATTTGGTAATGGCACAAGAACAGACCCATAGACCAGTGGAACAGACTAGAGAGCCTAGATATAAACCCAACCATATATGGTCAATTAATGTATGATAAAGGAGCCATGGACATACAATGGGGAAATGACAGCCTCTTCACCAGCTGGTGTTGGCAAAACTGGACAGCTACATGTAAGAGAATGAAACTGGATTACTGTCTAACCCCATACACAAAAGTAAAATCAAAGTGGATCAAAGACCTGAATATAAGTCATGAAACCATAAAACTCTTAGAAAAAAACACAGGCAAAAATCTCTTGGACATAAACATGAGCAACTTCTTCATGAACATATCTTCCTGGGCAAGGGAAACAAAAGCAAAAATGAACAAGTGGGACTATATCAAACTAAAAAGCTTCTGTACAGCAAAGGACACCATCAATAGAACAAAAAGACATCCTACAGTATGGGAGAATATATTCATAAATGACATATCTGATATGGGGTTGACATCCAAAATATATAAGGAGCTCATGCAGCTCAACAAATAAAAAGCAAATAAGCCAATTAAAAAATGGGGAGAGGAGCAGAACAGACACTCTCCAAAGAAGAAATTCAGATGGCCAACAGGCACATGAAAAGATGCTCCATATTGCTAATCATTGGAAAAATGCAAATTAAAACCACAATGACATATCACCTCACACCAGTGAGGATGGCCAACATCCAAAAGACAAACAACAGCAAATGTTGGTGAGGATGTGGAGAAAGGGAAACCTTCCTATACTGCTGGTGGGAATGTAAATTAGTTCAACCATTGTGGAAAGCAGTAAGGAAGTTATTCAAAAACCTCAAAATAGAAATTTCATTTGACCCAGGAATTCCACTCCTAGGAATTTACCCTAAGAATGCAGCAACCCAGTTTGAAAAAGACATATGCACCTCTATGTTTATCGCAGCACTATTTATAGTAGCCAAGTAATGCAAGCAACCTAAGTGTCCATCAGTAGATGAATGGATAAAGAAGAAGTGGTACATATACACAATGGAATATTATGCAGCCATAAGAAGAAAACAAATCCTACCATTTGCAACAACATGGATGGAGCTAGAGGGAATTATGCTCAGAGAAATAAGCCAGGCAGAGAAAGACAAGTATCAAATGATTTCACTCATCTGTGGAGTATAAAAACAAAGAAAAAACTAAAGGAACAAAGCAGCAGCAGACTCACAGAACTCAAGAATGGACTAACAGTTACAAAGGGAAATGGACTGGGGAGGATGGGTGGGAAGGGTGGGATAAGGGGGAAAAAGGAGCATTATGATTAGCACACATAATGTAGCAGGGGGGACATGGAAAAGGCAGTATTTATAGAGAAGACAAGTAATGATTCTATAGCATCTTACTACTCTGATGGACAGTGAGTGTAATGGGGTATGTGGGGGGCACTTGATAATAGCGGGTCTAGTAACCATAATGTTGTTCAAGTGATTGTACATTAACAATACCAAAATTAAAAAAAATTGGAACTACGACATGAAAAAAAAAGATTATTATTAGCCCAATTTCCAAACACCTTTTTTTTTTTTTTTTTTTTTTTTTTTTGCTGGGAGACATCACTCCGAAGTTTGAATTTCAGAGAATGGCTTTTAAGTCATGGAGAAGATGGGAGCAGAAAATCTACATCACAAAGATACAAAGAAAGTATCCAAGTTTTATCCAAGTAGTTTTGACTATTATAAGGTCTACTGTAATTACTATTTATATTTTTCCTTTCATTAAGTGCAAGACAATTCTGTTTCCGGTGTCCCAATCTTTCATAATGTCTATAAGGACTTTGAGATGAGTAGGGGAGATTTGGGGATTGGTAAGGATAAGTGAGCTTTGAATTGCCCTTGGACCCACATTTCTCATTTATGTAGAGATTTGCAAGTCAGGGACAGTTGTTTCCAACTCCCAAAGAAACTGCAGTCTGGATATCAAGGGCCTAACTTCCCATCCTATTAAATTACCTTCTCTTTGCTCCTTTATATCAGGGAGAAGACTTCTACCCAAGCTAAAATGGGAATTAAAATATTTCAATATACTGGAATTTATGTTTTAATGCATTTTTAAAGAAAGCTTGTGTAAAGCACCCCAAATAGCCAAAGCAATCCTGAGAAGGAAGAATAAAGCTGGGGGGATTACAATCCTCAACTTCAAGCTCTACTACAAAGCCATAGTAATCAAGACAATTTGGTAGTGGCACAAGAACAGACCCACAGACCAATGGAACAGACTAGAGAGCCCAGATACAAACCCAACCATATATGGTCAATTAATATATGATAAAGGAGCCATGGACATACAATGTGGAAATGACAGCCTCTTCTACAACTGGTGCTGGCAAAACTGGATAGCTACATGCAAGAGAATGAAACTGGATTACTGTCTATCCCCATACACAAAAGTAAACTCAAAATGGATCAAAGACCTGAATGTAAGTTATGAAACCATAAAACTCTTAGAAGACAACATAGGCAAAAATCTTCTGAATATAAACATGAGCAACTTTTTTCTGAATGCATCTCCTCGAGCAAGGGAAACAAAAGCAAAAATGAACACACAGGACTACATCAAACTAAAAAGCTTCTGTACAGCAAAGGACACCATCAGCAGAATGAAATGGCATCCTACAGTGTGGGAGAATATATTTGTAAATGACATATGCGACAAGGGGTTAACATCCAAAATATATAAAGAACTCACATGCCTCAACACCCAAAAGCAAACAACCCTATTAAAAAATGGGCTGAGGATATGAACAGACACTTCTCCAAAGAAGAAATTCAGATAGCCAAGAGACACATGAAAAGATGCTCCACATCACTAATTATCAGGGAAATGCAAATTAAAACCACAATGAAATATCACCTCACACCAGTTAGGATAGCCAACATGAAAAACTATAGGAACAACAAATGCTGGTAAGGATGCAGAGAAAGAGGAACCCTTCTACAGTGCTGGTGGGAATGCAAACTAGTTCAACCATTGTGGAAAGTAGTATGGAGATTCTTCAAAAAACTCAAAATAGAAATACCATTTGACCCAGGAATTCCACTCCTAGCAATTTACCCTAAGAATGCAGCAGCCCAGTTTGAAAAAGACAAATGCACCCCTATGTTTATTGCAGCACTATTTACAATAGCCAAGAAATGGAAGCAACCTAAGTGTCCATCAGTAGATGAATGGATAAAGAAGAGGTGGTACACATATACAATGGAATATTATTCAGCCATAAGAAGAAAACAAATCCTACCATTTGCAACAACATAGATGGAGCTAGAGGGTATTATGCTCAGTGAAATAAGCCAGGTGGAGAAAGACAAGTACAAAATGATTTCACTCATCTGTGGAGCATAAGAACAAAGCAAAAACTGAAGGAACTCAAGAATGGACTAACAGTTACCAAAGGGAAAGAGACTGGGGGTGGGTGGTGGTGGGAAGGGAGGGAGAAGGGGAATAAGAGGCATTATGATTAGCACACATAATGTAAAGTTGGGCATGGGGAACACAGTATAGCACAGAGAAGACAAGTAGTGACTCTATAGCATCTTAGTACGCTGATGGACAATGACTGTAATTGTAATGGGATATGTGGTGGGGACTTGATAATGGGGAGAATCTAGTAACCACAATGTTGCCTATGTAATTATATATTAATGATACCAAAATAAAAAAAAATGATCAAAAAAAGAAGTTTTTGTAAAGCATTTAACAAAGACCTTCAGTGCTTTCCTTATTTCTGGGCACATAACTCAACTTTAGATCAATTCACTTTGAAAGGAAAGCCTCTACTTTTGCTCCTAACAAGCCTTTGAATATCAGCCTCAGCTGATCCATTTCCTGGCCATTTGTAGAAGGACCTGGGAAAGATACTGTCCATCTGTTTCCTTTGTGAAGGTCTCGGGGTTTCGGGGATGGGTTGTCCAGGCAGCTATCTGGCTTGTCTGGTAACTATACTATAATCATGGGAGGGAAGAATACCCCTCCACAGCCAATCTAAGTCCCTGTGAATGGGGTTATGAATGGGCATTAGTCTTCCCAATGAGCCCATAGTCTGACCCTTAGAATGGGCAGGGTCTTAAAGCAGGGAGGGAGAGGGCTTTGTAATTTAGAAGGTCTCTTGCTGTCCAGGGGACATAAATTCTTTGTGATTGGGGGAGGGTTTCAGGATACATTCATAAAGAACATTATATAGGAAACTTAATTAGGAAGAGCCTGATTACAAAGCCCTGGAAAGTAGTAGGAATTGTAAGGAAGAGCGAAGTGAACCCTACCACTTGAGTATTGCTGCTCAATTCAATTCCTGGATTTTTGTATTTACATGAATAACTTGTATACCCCAGGTCTGGAGATCAGGTATGAGTGTTTTCTATAAATCTTGTAAACAAAGAGAAGTCAAAACATGCAGTTGGGGGTTTACGGGATTTTCTGAGGAAGTTGGAGATGTTTGGAGATCTAGGGGTTTTGCTGAGGCAATGGGGCTGGATTTTGAGAGAGGGTTTAGATCAGGGACTCAGAGATCCAAACCATCACCTTAAATACCATCTTCAGCTATAGACAAAAGAATGTTGGGGGTAAGGGGGTGTCAGTTATGAGAAGTGACCATGAAAGCATAGTAAACAAGGGTAGGTTGCTTTGTAGATTTATGCCTTATCCACTGTTAAGAATTTTTAGAGATTATTGATGCCTCTTCTAGGTACAGCCAGAGAGATTCCCTTACAAATAAACATTTCCCTGAATGTCTCTCACAAAAGCAATAACATCTACTCAGTTTTGAGAGTTTCATCTTTGCCTGTTGTTTCTTAAAAATAACCATCTTAAAAATAATCCCAATACTAAAGATACATGCTTTGGAGTGCAAATTCTTCTCTCCTTCACTTAACTATTATGGTTGAGCTCCCAGAGGAAAGGCAGTATACTATTTATTCTCATGTGTAAACAATATGATCGCAAGTAATATTTGCTTACTATACATATGAATCCTAACTTCTGATAATTCTTTAGGTTTGAATTTTCTACAATGAATCTTATTTTCTATTAATTGCCAGTAGTTAAAATATTTGATTGGCTCATAATTATTTAGGCACCATGAAATAATCCTTGGGCACTTGTTATGAACAAAACATACTGGTACAATCACTGGGGGACAAGATACACAGCTGTTGGCCTCAAAATACACAATTCTGATTGATTCTGAGTCATTCCATGAAAGCAGAAAGTATAACATTTTGAAAACAACATAATTCTGACTCATAAGAGCTGAATTTCCATCTCAGTTCTGCAACTTCTAAGCTAAGATCTAGAGCATTATCAAACACTTCAGTTTTCCCAAATTAAAATAAAAAGCAGGAACCTTAATAATATCGTATAATAGTTTATCAGTGCCCAAAAACGAGATAATGTGGTAAAAAAAAGGCTTAGCATAGTATTTGACACAAAATACCTACTTGATAAACACCAGTTTTCTTCCTCAAAGCAAATCAAAAAATGAGATTTTTTAAAAATAACAAATTAAAAAAAAGGTAAACTGGATTGAAAACAAATTTTCACGGCATGTTTGAAGCCTTTACTTAGGTGTGTATTTGTTCATTCATTCAAAAAATGATGATTGGGTCTCTATACAAGGTACTATAGTGGGTGCTGTAGAGAAGTATAGAAATTAATGAGATGTAGCTTCAATCTCTAAGTGGCTTATAGTATAATGCATAAATTGTGAGTTGGTTAGAAATAATTATGGTGAATACTATAGACATGCATTTAGCACCCTTTAAGGTTTCTGAGGAGTGAGAACACATTTTTGCCTTGAGAACTCTGGAAAGCTCTAAAAGGTATGGTTTAAGCTGAGCCTAAAAGACAGATAGGATTTTGACAGGTCGTGTTAGAATTTGTATAACCAGTTAGGGAAAAAAAATAACACAAAAAGGGAAAAGGATATTACATGTTCAGAGAATAATGAGAAATCCAGTTTTGGTCGAATCGAGGAAATGTTTAGGAAAGTCGTATGAGATATCCAGAATGGAAGTTGGGGTTAGTTTATTGGTTAATTTATTTACCTATGTGTTCATTTGTTCATTCACTCAAAAAATAATGATTGGGTTTCTGCTTTGTACAAGATACTGAAGTGGGTGCTTGGCTTTACTCCTGCTGGCTCTACGACTACATTCTCTTTATAAAAAGTGTTCAATAAATATTTCATGGATGACTAAATAAGCATAACCAAATATCCAGAGATTTGCATTGGATTTAGTTGGTAAAAGTTAGCCACAAGATATTTGAGCAGAGAAATAACCCAGGTGGCAGCGTCAGAACTGCCGTTTTGGAAGTCTAAACGGATGGCTTGGAATTTAGAACAGGTTGAAGAAGTGCCCAGTGATTTGAACATTAGGCTGTTCAGGTAGAAATAACAAGTTCTGAATTAGAGTGGTGATCATGGAGTAGGAAAAAAGATCAGGTAAAAATGCTGGCTACTATCAGTATTGTATTAAGAATACATAAAGGTGTAGAGAAAGAAAAGAAATTGGAAAACGGAACTAACGTTTTTTAGCACCTGTATGTTGGGTATGGCTGGCACTGCACACAGGTGGCTATGGGCAATTGGCACGAAGATCTTTAATCTTTGCAGTACAGAACAAGACAGATTATATTTTCAGGGCAATAAGTAATTAGCTCTCTGAGAAACTTCAAACCACAATAGCCAGACTGAATTGTTCTTAAGAAGAGTTTAGCTCGTAGTACCGACTCTTATATTAAAATTAATTTATTAGAGGCCCTCTATCTAGTAATTGCCAATATATAATCAATCCAGTAAGGCAACTACAACTAACCTTCTCCAGATAGATAAGCACCCACTTCCTTTTTTTGCCAAACATGACCTCCCATACAATGTATATTGTGAAGGTGTCTTTCAAGTTAAAGTCAGAGACACCTGATGGCATATTCTCTTTCTGTCAGGAACTCTGCTTCCTTACTTTAAAGCTCTTCTAGCCTCACTGTTCATTTGTGACTACTTGACTTTTGACTTTAAGAATTCAGCTTTGTAAGCACTGCTGCACATTTCCTGAAATGGAAGCTTGAGAGTACTTTTGAATTATCAAACCCTTTATTTTTAGAAAACATATTTCCCAAAGGAAGGATTAAAGATGCTTTCCTACTCCTTTTATTCTTAAATTTAACCAACCACTAACTTTGGGGTGGAAGCAATGGTGTAAAGAATACCCAGGGAAGGTTTTAGGGAGCACAAATGATTTGCATTAAAGTGTGTGAAGAGCCATGAATAATATTCATTATTTTATTGGAGGTGTCAGAGATGTCTTGATGACTGAAGTGGTTTTATTGATGTAAATTTTGTACTCAGGAGGGAAAATCAGAAAATGGAAAGTTATGTGAAAAGAGATTTTGGAATATTTTTTCTAGGTCAGCAAGCATTTATCATGACTGAGGGAATTTGGCTGTCCTTCTTTTCCCAGCATTGGCTCTTCTCCATCCATGCCGAATGAAACCTAGACAATCTACCAACCTTCTTTTTATCTGGTGTGTACATAATAGGTGTGGCACCAAGGCATCAAGGAGTTGGGGTTTTGCATATTGGTGAAAACAAGATGTGTCTATCTTTGCAGTCTTCCTAAGGAGAAGTCTTATTTGAACCAAGGAATTAGTACACATTAATACAGTAGTGTGGAATAAGAAGCTTTTAATAATGGTTCTCAAGGATCTCCACGTGGTATTCATGCCTTTCAGCCCTCCTTGAGTATGGGCTGAACTCACTACTTGCTTTTAAGAGAATATGGAAAAATGATGGGATATCACTTCCATGATTAAACTACAAAAGACTGTGCTTTGTATTTTACTGGACCCTTTCCGTTGCTCTCTTGGATTATCATTCTTTGAAAAAAACTATCATGGTGTAAACGTAATGTGGCAAGGAACTTAGGATAACTTCTGGCCCACAGCAAAGAACAGAGCCCTTGGTCCAACAGCCCATGAGGAACTGGATCCTGCCAACCCCCATGTGGATAAACGTGGAAGTGGATCTTTCTCCAGTTGAGCCTGCAGATGAGATGGTGTTACAGCCAACACCTTGAGTGTGGTCACGAGAGAGATCCTGAGACAGAGGACCCACAGAAACCAACCCAGATTCCTGACCGTCAGAAACTGTGAGATAATAAATGTGTTTTAAGCTATTAAATTTTGGAGCAACATTTTACACAGTGATAGGTAACTAATGCAGTATATATTTATTTCATATTCTGAAACTCTAAAATAATTGGTCTGTTTCTATAATATTATTTAAGAATACAGTACAAACTTGTATGTTTGACCCCTTTGACATTTTTGTTGATTTTTCCAGAAGTATCTCCACTCATTCTCTCCAAATCTTTAACTTCTCTTTCTTTAAGTATATGCTGGCCAAAGAAATTTATTGGATTCATTTTTTCAAATTCAGGAAGCAATTCTAAGTCATTTGGGATTAATTAGAATATTCTTTCCTGAAATAAAGGACTTTACATTCAAATATAAAATTACATCTGAGTGAGAAATATACTATAAACATCCCAAGAAACACTGGTGAAATAAACATCCAACAAACAAACCAAAGATGTGTTGCTGTGTTATGCATATGTGCATGTTTTATGTGTGTGTATGTAGTGTTTTGTTTATTTACTTTTTTCACTGAGTATCTATGTCTGAAGGTTAAAAAGGAAAGGTTGGAGTGAAAGACAGCAATCTGAATCATATCTAGTGAGGCTGAGACAAATAGATTGTTTCATTTGTAAAGGAAAACAAAATTGGAAAATAAGCATCTATTTTTAAAATTCTTACACTGCCTCTTACTTTCAAAGGCCTGGTATGGTACTCTGTATGTACCAACTATTTTAAAAAGTCACGTAGAAAATAATAGCCTTCCTCTAGAATTTCACTGTAGTGTAATATAACTCCATAATTTCCCCTCTCCCCCTCCTAAATAAAGGCATCTGGGGCATTACTGGGTTCATTCCAGTATCAACCTTATAGTCTTTATG
Organism: Smutsia gigantea; assembly: GCA_032199065.1. Taxonomy (NCBI): domain Eukaryota; kingdom Metazoa; phylum Chordata; class Mammalia; order Pholidota; family Manidae; genus Smutsia; species Smutsia gigantea. The sequence continues at coordinate 77,147 of JAVSCE010013728.1, read as the reverse complement.
ATGTTGACATTTCTTCCACAAACTTGGAGAATGTTCTGTACCAGAAATGTTGCAGTCCCTTAGGAAGCACCATTTGTGTTCTTTAAGTTGGGAAGACTTAAAGATTGAAGGTATTCCCTTCTTTAGTCCACATGAGCATGAGCATTGGCATTTGGAAAGCAAGAAGAGTACATGTTTAGTGGCTAAATTGCTTTTCCTCCTTCAGACTAAAATCTCAGAGTTTCTTTTAAGAGGTACAGATTGTTCTGGCAATAAAATCTTAGAAATTGCATGTGCCTGGTATATTTTTAATTTAACATTATACACCCCAATGTTACAGAGAAAGAGGGATTTTAAATGAGTAATTTGCAACATTGTATAGGGCATTATACAGTTTTTTTGGAAAGCATTTTTTTAAAATATCCAATACAAAATGTAAAAGAAACTACAAATCTGTGAATGTGTATATATAAAAATGGAATAAGATTTGGGAAATGTGGCTATATCTTTTTCTCACTACAATATATTGGAACTCTGATCTGTTTCATAACCAAGAGATTGGTTACTTAAAGAGAAAACATATATAATCACATAGACTAAAGGCCTCTTTGTGGTAAGATGACTATGCAAATCTGATTTCTAGAGGAAGGTATTCATGTTTAATCAATGACACAATTATGGAGGGCATAGTTCTTGATGAAAAAGTATATATGGTAATAGTCTTATCTTTGCCGTTCAACCTCAATAAATATGCTTTAGCACTCAGTTGGCACCTAATTAACAAATAATTAGAACCTCAAAGAATATAAATTTATATTTAGTTGCATTAGTTAACTCAGTGCTTTTCATACTTTGCTATTAGTAGATTTCTACACAGGAATTTTACTACAGTTATTCTTCTTGCCAAGTGAAGTGTCAGGAAGCTAAGAGTTATTAGAGCATTCTAATTGAAATTTGAAAACTAATTAGAATGTGTGTTCCTACTTAGGAGCTGCTGAACTAAAAAGTCTGAAGCCAAAATAAATCACTATATTTATACTGTAACTGTCATATATTCTTAAAATTAAATCCAAACGTGAGACTTGATTTACAACATAACCAAAAATATATACCAAAGCACTTTAAACTTCTTCAAAAGAGTTGTGAAGATATTTTTGAAACTAAATAGAAATAAAATCTGCTTTTCCTGGGGTAAACTAACAAGTAAAATAGCAAGTAGTAGAATTTTAACAACATTATATGGAAAATATGGCAACACTGGCCAATATCAGCAATTTCATTCACAGGAATTGCATGGGATTAACTTTTGCAAAGAAAAACTTGGCAGGCAAAATTGTCAAACTCTCTCCAGAAATCAACTGACAAAGAACACACACACACACACACACACACACACACACACACACAGTCAAGAAAATTCTGGTATCAATAGGATATCCCCAAACCTCATATAAAGATATACAATCCAAAAGACAATAGTTGAAAGTGTATTTAAAAATAAATATATGTGTGTGTGTGTGTGTGTGTGTGTGTGTTTTTAAACATACTTAAAAAAAATGCTTATATTTCATAACATAGGGAGTTATCCTGTGGGGACAGTTTATTTTGAAGATGCTCAGTATTTGCATAAAATCGAACTCTCTCACACACTCAAATATGAGTGGTCACTGCACCCTTCTCACACTTAGTGTTCAAAGTCACGTGGAAAATGATTGAGTCTCTACCTCCAATCCACAGGCACTCTCCGTCTACCCATAAAGCAATAAGGCGCTCCAGTCATTTCCTTCTGCCCAGGTTGTACTTAGCATTTGTTCAAACCAGTAAACAAACCCCCATTTAACAATGTCTTGTTTGTTTCAGGGTCTGTTCAATAATAAAGGCCACAGAAATCCCTGGCCTTCTGGAGCCCACATCCTAGTGAAAGGGAAGAGATATCTACACTAAACGCTAGTTACCATTAACCCCAGGCTTTCCAAACTGCAGTCATTCATTCATTCACCAAGGAAATGGCAGATGTAGGAGCTATGGTGAAACTCTACAGTTGGAGAGATAGACAAGAAATGAGTAAAAAATGGATATAATCAGATAAAGTGGGCCCTCTATTACTCTGAAAATGGTACAGTCCCAGAGATTTTCTATCACTACCTACATGTTTCAGTAAGTCTGTGGCTTTCCATATGTTATATAGGAAAAGTGATATAAAGTTAGCTTGGGTAGCTCATGACATTCTATTTTTGTCGCTGAAGGAAATTTTAGTTCAAAATGAAATGCTGTGCAAAATCAGGATTGTGTAGCTGCAGTCAGATCGATTGCCTGAGAGCCTTGAAGGGCAGGAGTTGACCGGGGCAACAGCAAATGGCTCCTAGGGTCTGCAAAGTGGGTGCATTCCTGGGAGCCAAGAGGGCTGCTGGAGGGGGAACAGAACTCCTCAGAGAAGCTGTGGGAATCTTAGGCACCCCAGGGAGTGAAGGCAGCGAAGGGAGGTGGGAGATGGGGAGTCACTGGCATTTAGAGACCTGTAAGTAAGAGGCCCCTGTCCTGAGTGTGTGGAGATCCTGCAGAACCCCATAAACCGTCAAGACTGTCAATAGGAAGGGCTGTCCTGTAATTTTCAAGTCAGCCCTGGCCTGTGACACTATCTTGTCTCCCTCCCTGTACTTCATCCTTCCTAAGCAGGTGAAACACTGAGGAAACGAGAAAGGAGAGTCTTGGTGAGGAAAGAGACAAGTTGACTGTACCCTTTCCCTGAGCACTGGTCTCTCATCTGCAGGAGGCCCAAACTCAAGGGTAGATGTGTGTGTGTGGGTGTGTATGTGTACGCAAGCTTGCAAGTTTTCAAGATTAAACCAAGTTAAAAGTGTTGACTATTACAAGGCATTGGGCATCTCAATTACTGACGTAAGGACCTTGATTTATTCTTTCTTTGAAATGGTTTATTTTTTCTTCCATTTTCTTGGAATATATCCACTCCCACCACATAATAGGATTTTATTCCCACTACGTAGTGTCAGTCAAATTATCTCAGCGCACAGTTTCTCCTAGAAAGAAAGTAACACAGCCACTGCATTTAGCAAAATGATGCCCATGTGGCTGGATGGAAATGGTGAATGCACCTTCAGAAATGCCCAGTTTCTGCACTGGCAGCATCTGAATTATGACAGTTGTGTGTAGACAGAGCCTGAACCTTCCTTTCATAAAGCCCAGAAACGTCCTGATGAATTTACAGGTCACAAATATTATCAGTGAGTATTTTAATAAATATCTTTATTTTAGATTGATATGTTATTTATATAAATGAAAGGAATAGCATGAAACTAAAACAGATAGCATGATCTCCCTGAAGCTGAGCTCTTCTCGCTGGCCCACATGTGTGAGCTCCTATATGGAACCCTGAAAGGAGAACGTGGAAATTTCACTTGGGGAGAACCACCAAAGAGGTTTATTCACAGATTCCTGCGTCCTCTGGCAAAGTGCTGCATGACTTTGAGCTGACCTTGAAATTTATGGTCTGGCACAAATAAGCTGGGAACAGCTTGTGAAATGTCTTGATAGCAAACGGTACCCAGAAATGTGTTAGCAATGGAAAGAATTAGAAATATCCAATTTCGTGTTAATTCTAGAGTGGAGAATTGCCTGTGATTTTGAGGAGAAGTCACAGAGTTGACTGTCAATTTTAAGGGAAAAGAACAATGTTTGTGATCTTCTGTACTTAAAACGGAGACTGGAAAGAGGCTGATTGTCCTGATTTAGCTGCAAACAGCTGGTAGGCACGAGAGTAACGCAGTAACTTTCATCAGATCTCTTGCTGTAAACTTATGAATTGGTCCTTTTTTCCTTAGCTCTGTGGAGCAAAGGGGAAGTAAACCTATGCTTATCTGATATATGAATGGGATGCCACACCCTCTTAATGGCAACACATCTGGGCCTGAGGGCAATTCACACTCTCATTACACAAACAGTCTTAAAACTTAAACTGGACCTAAGATGTTACAAGTTAATCTTTATTGCCTGAGTTCCCTGAAAATATCTAGGCTATTATACAGTTTAGTATTTGGTTAGTGTGGATTTATTCCACATAATGTATATGAAAATTTGGTTAGTAAGTGGTAAATATCACCTATAATAATGGAGCTTTATGATTGTATAACATGAATAATGTTCACCTGTTAAAAAATGTAATTGAATTATTAGCCATAAAAAAGAAGACTCTACCAGCTGAAACTACCTCCCCAGAGACTCTGGCAGAAGGACAGCACTGGGGCATTATTTATATAAGAGCAACTGATTACCAGCAGTGTGTACCCAACTCAAGGGCAAGCAGTATATGATGGGGCCTGGAAGGGATAGTTAAGAGGGATTAGCCAGCCTCCCTCTTTCTGACATTCTATTGGAACTAGGAAATGAATCAGCCAGGTAGAAGCCAAAAGAGAGGGTCATGAATGAGCAAGAGAAGCTGAGTCACTTAATGGTCTAAATCAAGGGTGAAAATCCATGGATTCTTGCTACTCAGGTCTCTAGACCCACTTTAGCTCTAGACATTCCTTCCTCTTCCAACTCCCTGTGGCTGAGCTTTATCCTTGAATTTTCAAAGAGATTCCTCAATGATCTTGGAGAAATTACTAGCAGAAAATATACACCGTAAAGATTAAGCCAGAAAGGTGAAAGAAAATACTTTGTTGTTTACCATTTTCACTTACAGAACTGCAGTTCACAGTGTAAAGGAAGCTTAGATTTTACTGACTCAGCATTTCCAAACTGTCGGCGCATAAACCTGGCTTCCCAAGCATCAGTCTATAAATTGTAAGGCAGATTCCCAGAACCTTCTCACTAGATTTAGCATCTCCTGGGTGGTTCTGAGGACTGTCTCTTTTAGATAGACCCCAGGCGATCCTCATGTCTAGCATCAGACAGATTTGGGTCTGATATTGCCAACTCCCTCATTTTGTAGACAAGAGGACTGAGGCACAGTGCCTTCAAATGTCAAGTCCCAACTGCACAATTAATAAGTGGAAGTATCTGAGTAGCACTAGCATCTCCTTGTTTTAAGTGCTTTTTCCAACCATCAATTTGTTTTTCTTACAGATATTGGGAATCCTTATCAGCAGAATCAACTAATTCTCAAAGACTTGTGTATTGGAGCTTTATTGTGCTGTTAGTAGACTTTCTAGTCTACGCCTTATCAAAGCTGAAAATAAATGAAAGATGCAGGAGAGGCACACTCTCAAATAAATGCCAGAAATAAATGTACTCCTCAGTAGAGTTGGTTTATGACACTGGGAAAGCATACAGAAGGAACTAGAGAAGACTCCGAATATGCCATGAAATGTTAAATTATATGTTAAATTCATAAAGGAATTTGAGATCTTAGAACACATCTGTAAAGAGAATATTACTAAATGAATGTAAAACTATTATAAATCACTGTTATTCTGCAATTGTACCCAAAACAAAGTTAATCCTAGGCAGTTATTTTAAAACCATAGTAAAATATTTATGATGGGAATAGTCTTTAAATAAGCATTTCATTTTCACATTCAAGCTATTTCTGTAAATATTTATAACTAGTGTCTTTTTCTACTTTTTTTAAGTGTATCATCACAATTGTGTGGCCTATACACTAAACTGTTTCTTCAAATCTTTTGAATTGTTATTTTCTTTATAATAGATTTCCCCTTGCCCACTAGGTTTAAATGATTCAGTAGATCTAGTTTCTACCTTCCAGATCACCTTGTCAAGGCTTATTGAAGCATAGAGAAGAAGGTAAGTTTAAATACAATTATAAAAGTTTAAGATTGGCACAAGGAAGATACAGGTGTATCAGTGAGTCCATTGAGAGTCTGTGTTGCTAGACTCACCAAAGAATTGTTCCATATTCATTTGAAGGAGTTACAGGTAAATGGAAATAAAAATAAGCATATGTGAGCATTAACTTTTGCTGGGGAAAGAGAACTATTAGTTCTGTTTTTCATATTTTCCACAGATATGCACTCAGTCATACTCTCCTGAAAAGGTGGGATTGTCGAACAAAGCCCTTGAAGCATTCTCTCCCACCCACTTACTTCTTCCTCTTCAAGGACAAAGAGGTGTTAGTCTGATTGGTTAGCCCTTGTTGTTTACTGGGCAGTGTTTATAGTGGATAGATCATTCCATCAAAAGGAAATGAAGGTGGATGTCTCTTTGGTTCTTATTGGAGTAACTTTTGTCCTAGATTTTTGTAAGCTAGTAACATGTTTTTGCATATGTGTATAAATGTGATACCAAGTGTCTGAAACTTGCATATGGGGGCAGGAAAGTAGCCAATTTCAAAGCAGTACAAACTCTGTTCTAAGTGCATTACAAAAATAATGTAATCCTCACAACAACCTGATGAGATAGATACTATTATTATCATTTTACAGATGAAGAAACTGAGTCAAAGGTATCTGAACAAGATTTCAAAGTCAGAGGACTGCAGAACTGGTCTAAAACCCAGGCAGTTGGGACTTCTAGAAAGGGGTATGAGAAACTGAGTGAAAACTCTCCCCCAGTGAGACAGATGTTAAACTGGACAAAATTAGAAAGGTGATCGTTTGTTGCCTCCAAATGGGGTTGATCCAAGGGCTCACCACAAATGAAGAGGCACTTATTCATCAAAACTGATGGAACTCTGCAAGAACAGTGCGAAACCCAGCACCAAGTAGGGGGTGTGCTCCAGCTCTGTGATGCACAGCAGCTGTTCCAGGGGGGGCTTTACAGATCCTCTAGGCAATGTCAAAATATTCCTCCATTTTGAGCTCCTGCTCTATAGGAGGAATATCACAGGATAGGTGGAGAAGAGATTCCATTTTCTCAGAGTTGTACAACCGTATTCCTGATGGACTTGCAGCCCATGAACACCCTTCCACCCCACGTAGCACAGCTCTGGGCTATAGAAGATCTACTGGGCTGTGTGGCATTCATTCCTGTCTCCTCTCTGCTCTGCAGCACAGAGGCTTTGCCCAGGGGAGGGTGGAGGAAGCCTCAGAGAATGGCAACATCCTGCTCTTGCTAAGTTTGAGGACTGAATTGAAGTGAGTGATCCAACTGGTGATTCTGGTATTTAGATCAAATCTATCTTAATCGCATTTTCACTGAATTGGTTTCTTTACAGTATGCCAAGTGCCATTCAATCCACCACATATGCCTTTGACATTGCTCCCTGTGGGCTCTCCTGTTAAAATCATGAGAGAAGATCACATTTATTGACTTCTTATACTAACACAGAGTACATTTATTTTAATGTCAAGTCACCATTAAAGCTTTCAGACCAAGACAAATGAAACAATTTTGTATTAATTCACATAAGGAGGCAAGAGCTTGTAAAATGAAACAAGAAGGGGAAACACTGACTAGGCTAAAGGTATCTTTTTCTCTCAAAATGGATGCCATGTTTTGAATAAAAAAGACTGATTATGCCACTTGGTTGAGAATGAACCAATCTTCCTATGATTTATTAGGTTTGGTTATTTTATAATTAATTTGGTTGATAACATAGTCATTCTGGTATTAGGTAGGAATTACAAGTGTGTTTTTATCTGATGCACATTTTATTTAATGGCTATAAGTTACCATAGCCAGTTTTTCCTAGCTACTTGCAGCTGGCTTAACTGTCTATCAGTCATAAACTTTTTCATGGTTTCAAAACTAATAGAGACCTTTAAATAGGGGTTAAAATCTCACATGATCAAAGTAAATATTAGCACATGTTTTTGAGATTCCTAATGTAGATGTGAAGAAACCAACACACAGATACTCCAGTTATTTAAGGTGAAAATATTTATAGTTCTATAGTCATTAGCTTTTTGTTTAATGGGCCTTTGTAGTTTGATGTGGACATAAATAACAACAACAAAATTGGGTAAGGATTGACCTGAATGGCACAAAAAAGGGCATATGGCCTTCAGTTTATTTGGACATCAGAGAAACAGATGAGTGGTGAAATCTGATGAATGGTAAGACAGGTAGAAAACAAGGGGTGCGAGAAGTTAGTGGTATATTTGTAACTGGAAGATAGCCAACTAGGTCCTAATTTTAAAAATAATCATAAAACTAATTGAGAAATTGGAAGACAGTTTGGTGGTTTCTCAAAAATTAAACATCAAATACCATATGACCTAGCAATTCAACTCCTAGTATATACTCAAGAGAATTGAAAGCAAGAGTTCAATAAAACTTGCACTTAATGATTGCAGCATTATTTGTGATAGTTGAGAAGTAGAGATAACTTAAATGTCCACCATTTGACTAGTAGATAAACAAAAGGTGGTACATTCATACAATGGAGTACTATTTAGCCGTAAGAAGTAATGAAGTATTGATATATGCCACAGAATGGATAAACCTTGGAAACACTGTGCTAAGTGAAAGACACCAAGCACACCTGTTCACAGATTGTATGATTAGATACATGTTAGAATAGACAAATCCACAGAGGCAGAACACAGACTGGTGGTCGCCAGGGGCTCGAGGAAGGGAAGACTGGGGATGGCTGCTTGATGAAGATGGAGCTTCCTTTGGTGGTGATGAAAATGATGGAATTAGACAGAGGTGATGGTTACACAACATTGTCAATGTGCTCAAAGTTACTGAATTGAACATTTTTACAGAGTTAAAATTGTCAATTTTATGTTATGTGAATTTTATTGAACAAATAAAAAAGTATTAACTATACTAGGAAATTTCCATGTAATAAAAACAGTACAGTTAAGTAATTAAGAAAGAATATGCATTCTGGAGCCAGATCAGACAGTGCTTCTTGTTTTGTTTGTTGTTATTGCAATTTACATATCTGTTTGCTTAACATGGGGGCTATAATCCTAGAATATATTTTAAACAGACTTATATATCATTCATATACCATATAGTTGACCATTTAAACTGTACAGCTCAGTGTTTTTAAGTGTACTATACTTAAAGCTGTGTAACCATCACTGTCATCTGATTTTAGAATATTTGCATCACTATCATTTCACAAATTCCAACATGTGGCAAACACTAGTCTACACCCCACAAACGTAGAGTTGCCTATTTTGTACATTTCATGTGAATGGAACCATACAGTTATTTATACTGACTTCTTTCATTGACATGCTTTCAAGTTTCATCTATTTTGTGTCACCACTTCATTCCTTTTTATTTCTAGATAATATTTCATTGTATGAATATATCAAATTTTGTTTATTCATTTAATCAGTTGATGGACATATGGGCTGTTTCCACTTGTTTTGGTTTTTATTAATAAAGTTGATATGAATATTCTCATACAGGATTTTGCATAAATATATATTTTCATTTCTCTTGGGTATATATCTAGGAGTGAAATTGTTGGGTCATATGATAATTCTATGTTTAACATTTTAAGGAACTGTAGGACTGTTTTACAAAGAAGCTACACTATCTTAAATTTCCTCTAGCAATGCATGAGGGTTCCAAATTCATTACATCCTTGCTAACACTTATTTTTGTCTTTTTTATTATAATCATCTTAGAGGATTCTGGTGTTGATTTTCATTTCTCTAATGTCTAAAGATTTTGAACATTTTTTTCATGTGCTCATTCGTCATTGGTATATGTTCTTTGGAGAAATGTCCACTCAGATCTTTTGCCCATTTTTAAATTGAGTTATTTATCTTTTATTATTGTGACGTAAGAGTTATTTATATTTTCTGGATATTAGTCCCTTATTAGATATATCACTTGCAAATGTTTGTCCCATTCTGTTGATTGCCTTTTCATTTTCTCACTGTGGCCTTTGAAACACAAAATCTCTCACTTTTAATGAAGTTCAATATTAATTTTTTATTTTTTGTTGTACTTTATAGTGCCTTTCTGCTTTCCACAAGATCATAAAGATGTATGCCTATATTTTCTCCTAAGAATTTTCTAGTAGCTCTTGTTTTGAGTCTATGATCCACTTTTTGTTAATTTGGGGGTACAGTGTGAAGTAAGGAGCCCAAGTTTTTCTTCATGTACATATCCAATTGTCTCAGCACCAACTGTTAAAAAGAATGTATTTTCTCCATTGAGTTGGTTTGCCTCCTTTGTTGAAAATGAACTGACCATAAATGTTCAAGTAAAATGTTAGGTTATTGATTTGAGATGATTCTTCTTTTTAATAGGTTTTTATAGCTATAAATTTCCCTTTAAATTCTTCTTTAGCTGCATCCCATGCATTTGTGATGTTGTATTTTCATTTTGCTCATATCAGGTATTTTCTAATTTCCTTTGTGATATCTTCTTTGACCCATTGGTTATTGAGGACTGTGTCAATTTCCACATATTTGTGTATTTCCCATGTGTCTCTGTGGAGTTGATTTTTAGCATAATTTCCATTGTAGTTGTAGAACACAATTTATATGGTTGAAATCCTTCTAAATTTATTGAGTTTTATTTATGACTTAGCATATGATGTATCTGGAGAATGTTCCATGTGTACTTGAGAAGATGGGTATTATGGTTTTGCTGAGCAGTGTTCTAGTCTATTCTCCTATGTCTACTTGGATTATAGTGTTATTCAAGTTTTCTATTTCCTTTTTGATCTTCTAGTTAGTCATTTTACCAGTAATTGAAAGCAGGGTATTGAATTATCTATCATTGTCTTTTGCCTTTAGTTCTATTGGCTTTTGCTCCATGTATTTTGCAGCTCTGTCTTTAGAGGCATCGGTGTTTGTGAAAGCTTTCTGATCAATTGACTATGTGATCATTGTAAAATGTCCCACTTTATCTCTACTAACATTTTTATTGTAAAGTTTGTTTTATATTAGCATAGTCATTCCAGCTTTCTCACTATTGCTATTTGTTGTGTCAGTCTTTCCCATCCTTTTCCTTTCAACTTAACTGCATCTGTGTTGATAAAGTGTGTCTCCTATAGGGAGCATATATCCGGATCTTATTTATTTTATCCAGTCTAAAAATCTGTCTTTTGATTATATTGTTTAGTCCATTGATATTAAATGTTATTACTACTATTGTAGGGTTTATATCTGCCATTTCATTTTTTTGTCTTCTATACGTCTCATGTCTTGTTGCTCCTCAGTTCTCTTTTACTAACTCCTTTTGTATTTAGTCAATATATTCTAGTGTAATATTGCAATTCCTTTAATGATTTTTCTGTTATTTTCTTAGTGATTGCTGTGCAAGTACCATATTTTTTTTAGATCAAAGGTTTCAGCAACCCCCTATTTGTATTTAGTTAATTTTTTAGAGTGGCTCACAAAACTCAGAGAAACTTTACTTACTAGATCACCAGTCATTATAACAGGATATAACTCGGGAACAGCCAGATGGAAGAGCTATACAGAGAATGGTATGAAGAAGGGGCTCAGAGCTTCTGTGTTGTCTGAACATGCCACTCTCCCAGAATCTCCGCATATTTATCAACTCAGAAGCTCTTAAAAGTCACCTTTTTGTTTTTTTGTGGAGGCTTTACTACATAGGCACAGCTGATTAAGTCATTGGCTCCCGATGAAAGAATTCAGTCTCCAGACTTCATTTCATTTCACCTCCCTGGTTTGGGGGCAGGGTTTTGACTGAAAATTCTAACCCTTTAATCACATGGTTGGTTCCCCTGGCACCCCGTCCCATGCTTAGGTAAGGGCTTTCTAAAATCCACCACATTAGCATAACAAAGGATATTTTTGGCTCTCTTCACATAGGAAATTCCAAGGGTTTCAGGAGTTCTGTGGCAGGGATGGAGATGAAGACCAAATATACATTTCTTACTATAAATCAAAATGATCACACAGGCCTTTTTCATGGGCAGAATGTTACCAGTCTTTGGCGCTCTTCCGGTCCCAGGAGGGCTCTTCTTCACTGTGTCTTTCCAGATTCTCACTGTTAAACTTCTAGTTGTTCTGTTTCTCATGTTACTAGAAGTATCATGGAGCTACCAGCTTGCTCTAAATTGCTTACCATCAAGATCTCTATTATTATTTTTAACAGTACCTTTTGGCATGGACTTCCTCACTCTGTTCCAAATAAATTTGTTTATTTTGCTTACAGAAAGTTACAAAACTCTTTTCATTTATGACCTGGATCTTCCTCTGGGCAGAATCTCTACATGTCATTGAAACAAAGCTGAGGATGGGGATAATGGTCCACTTGTTATGGAGTGAAACCCCTAATCTCTAAATAGAGAACTGGGTGGGAATGGTGGCACCTGATCTTCTTGGCGTACCCTTCCCAGAGTAGAACCCGCATTCCATGAACAAGCGTGAGTGGGAAATATTGATACCCAGTATTTTTAGCCTTCCATGCCTGGGGCAGGGGATCCACTGTACACTCTGAACTGCCTGATGAAAGAGGACATTAGTCTCTACATGTCTACATGGAATAGAGCTTCTGCAACATGGAGCTTTGGAAGATGGGAGATGTCAGCTGCCTAGCCTTCTTGGCTTGAAACTCTGGCAGTGGGAGACCCATCTTATAGTCCTTTTCCTCAGAGTAAATCTGCATTTTACTAGCTTTGGGGATGGAGATAGGAGCAGGTTGTAGTCAAATGCCACGAATGTTTCTCATATGCTAATAGGACAATTTCCAGAGATTTAAAAAAGTCATTTCTTTTTCCATAATTCTCACCAGTTAAATTATTGTTTCGTCACTAATCTCTTTATACCACCATTCTGAAGGTCACAATCTGTATTCTTAAATAACAACAGAAAAAAAGCAAATTAAATAACAACAAAAAAGCAAATTGGTGTAATAATGAATAAAGGTTTTACACAGGAAGTTTTAAGCATTACAGCTCCATTCTTTCAATGATGTAAAAGTTATCTCTTGGAAAGGGATAAATAAATATCTGCATGAGTTACTTGAAAATAAAAGTTAAAAGTGACTATAACTCTGGGGTGAAAATATTTTCCCAGTCTGGGGCAAATTACCTTTGAAGTCTAAATCAGTAAAAGGGAGAAATAAAGTGAGAGAAACCAGCTTTTTGCCTACAAGCAGTTATCTACTTCTGCTCAGCCATGTCTCTCATGACCCAGCTTCAAGAAGGGACCTCACCCAACCTCTCTGGTCCACATATGCCCTTGCTCCCCCATGTAATCACCTATTGGTATGGAGATGGACTACTTCTGCCCACCCTTTGGAAACATCTATTGATATGGAGATGCATTAAGTCCAGGTGAGATATTCTGGAAATACTCCAATTTTAGCTACAGTAACAAAGTGTTATTCCCAATTTTCTTTAAATAGACAGATATAATCATTAAATATGATCAATCTCTAAGAATTCCAGACATGTAAAGAGAAATTTGGCAAAAAGTTTTCCAAACACCTAGGTTGTTTTTAGATGGGAATGTGTAGTATTGCAAAACATATCAACATTCCCAAAATTAAATTACAATCTCATTCAATATCACAAAATGATTTTTATGGATCTTGATAAGCTGATTTTAAAATTTATTTAGGAAAAAAATGTGTGAAAATAACCAAGAAACTGGAAAATTTGAATAAATGGGGGGATGTTTTTTCCCATCAGAATTAAAATAATGTGAATTACTGAAGGAATAGGTAGCTAGGACAATGCATTTGAATATGTATATTGAACATGACATTCAAATTACTAGGCAGAGAATGGGCACTTTCATAAATGAAGGAAAAACAAATTATCCATATGAAAACAAAAAAATGAGAACCTTGTATACTGTACAAAACTAAAGTCTATAGAAAAAATATATATAAGCACCTCAAATTATAAACATATTGGAAGAAACTGAGAGAATAATTCTATAATGTCAGGGAAAATGAAGTCCTTTGATAACAAAACATAAATGAAAAATCATAAATAAAATACTGATATATATAGTCAACTGCATATACATTAAAATTTTCTGCATGGCTAATTTGCCCTAAGCAATTTTAGAAGAGAAGGGACCGAAAAAGTTGATAAAATATTTTTGACTTACATAAAATATACAAAGAATATATAACTGCTTACATATCAATGATAAAATCTAATACAATAGGGAAAAGAGCAATAATTTGAGAATGAAATTAAAAAAGAGGAATAATCTACCAGCAATTAGAAGAAGAAACTATCAAGTCCATAAAAGACAAAATTTTCCATTATACTATTAATCAAGACAATGTAAATAAAACAGTAATGTTTATTACGTTTAGTTTTGGCAAAAATGAACAAGATATAATTTCCAGTATTCAAGTGGGAAGTCTAAGCTCTAGGCTCAGCTGACCTGTCACTTCTCTCTATATCCTGTACAATACTCAAAAGTGCACACTACACCTATCCTTCACATTGTTTTTCATATTATATTACATACTTACTGGTGTGATGATTTTTTTCAGCAGCTATCTCCCTTCACCATCGAACAAGCTTCAGGTGTCAGAATTTCTGTTTGTTCTCTACTGATTTGACACTTACACAGTACCTGGTATATGGTAAAAATGAATGTTGCATGAACAATTAAATGAAGAAATGAAGGAATGAATACTGACATACACATATAGATAGCTGCATTAATATTTGCATCTAGTCACATTTATGCATTTTGTTCTCAGGTTCTCTATTAAAGAGATTCAAATCCAAGGTTTTTCCCAGATTTATTTGAGTATGATGGTGTTTTTCACATACCACAAAAATGACCGATTATAGATCTTGCTAAATAATTTTCTTCATATCTTTATCATGGTAGAACCATTTAGAATCATCCTAATACAAAATGTCATTTATTGAGCAGTAGGGACTGGTTTTGGTGGTATTTTATTAAATCCGTGGCAGGGGTGGGTACAGATATTACTGTCCCCACACAACCTTTGGATAGTAGAAGGTATTTTTTCCATTTAACAGATGAAGTCACCTCTTCACAATTATATAATAGGGGTGGTTATCTTAGTCAATTTAGGGCATAACAAGATACAATAGACTGGGTGGACTGAACACGTTTATATCTCACAGTTCTGAAGGCTGGAAGTCAGAGATCAAGGTGTCTGCAGATACAGTGTCTTATGAAGACATGCTTCTTGGCTTACAAATAAAGGCTTTCTTGTTGTGTCCTCACATGGTTGTGAGAAAGTTAGTGCTTTGCTCTCTTGTAAAGTCCCTAATCCCATCCCTTTCATAATAGCCCCACCCTCATGACCTAATTATATCACAAAGGCCCAACCTCCTAATACCATCACAATGGGATTTATGCTCAGAATAAGAATTTTGGGAGAACACCAACATTCAGTTCATAACAGTGGGATTTGCCCAGTGCCTCTCCCTCGATTACAGGGCTTCCTAATATAGAATTGGATCCTATCAGTAGGTAGGTTAGGCCCAAACCTGAATGTCAAAATTTATATTCATTAAAACAATATTTTTGTTAGTATTTGTAATTTGCACAGCACATCTAACAGAGAAAGTGCTAACTGAAGCCACATTTTCTTAGCTGTTATGAAGGGGTCTTAATACTCAAATGTAGATTGGTGGTGTTTTTAGTTGCATGCCTGTAACCATAACAACAGTGATAATTAACTAATGTGACTCATTATAGCTTGTGCACTGGCCCATTTAAGACCCACCCCTCTTACTTTAGTCACTTCTGTGGTGGCCAATTTCTGTACAGATGTGGACCAGCCCACATACTACTGTTTGTCTGCCCTTCCTCCCTGGGGCTCCTCTGACACCAACCTTCAGGGTACTTATGGGTCCTTCTGGACACTGGGCCCTGGTAGCTCAAAAGTGTGGGGCATTTAACCCCAGAAGGTCTACCCTGCTAAAGTGATGGAGTAGTGCTTTTGGCTTTTTCCCCTGAAGGAAACTTCAGCAACATATGTATCTCAAGCCCATCGGAAGGTCCTGGTGGAATTGAATCCCGGTGGCCCTCAGCAATGGCCAACAGGATATTGCATCCTTTTACTGTCCTTCCCTTCTTTCATATTTTACTCACCTGGTACCTCATTCTTGTTCCCTGGGATTAATTCCCAGGTACACGAACTGCACGGAAGACTTTCAGATTCTGACATGAAAATATGGTAATAAGGGTAGGGGAGGGGAGGGAGTTTTGGTTGCTGGATGAGGTGCCTGAGTAATTATATAAATGCTATTGCTTTGACCCTGGAACATAATTTCATGATGGATTCCCAGCCCCTAATCAGGAAAACGCTGTGTTTGGTATTTTTTATTTCTCCTTTGGCTTTTATCTTTTGTTTAGACATAAATATAATTTTCTTGCTTGCATAGTTCTCAACTTTTCTCTTATTTTTTGTATAGCTTCATGCTCAGAATTCCTGGAGGGGGCTATGGAAGATAGATAAGTTACAAGATTCTAGCTTAGAATGACTGAATGGCTTTAAATACTAGCATAAGGAATGTGAGATTTATCCCTATGTGATGGGAAACCACAAAATGTTTGTCAGGAGTGAAGTAACTTTATAACAGCCATGTTTAATTAACCTGCTGGTGATGTCATAGCTGAGTTGATTTCATGACATTGCAAGTCCAGACATCACCTAATTTGACATAAGGGATAGGCCTTTTAATTTCTGCCCCTGTTTCAGATGTAACTTTACATAATATATAATTTAATAGGATATCCAATATAAAGATATAAATATTTAGTTAAATGTTCCTTTCATTTGTGCATAATTTTTGTCTTTCATTTTACATAACATGCTTTTGTCAGTTATGTTTGTGTCTTTGGATTTTACTAAATTAAACTTATCATGCAAATTATCTTTACCTAATATTTAATTGGTTAACTTGCACAGAGGCTAACAGCATTGTAATTATAGTATTTGTAATAATAGTCATATTTTGATGTATACTGATCACTTTCCACATTTAGATTTGTTGCCTAATATACAAAGGCCAAATTATATTAGGAATTTAAATAAGCAAACATTACTCTATCACAATTTTTAAGTAGATCCTTTCATTTTCTGAGACTTAAGAGCTAAGATACTAGGCCGGGTATGCTAAATATTGTATTCTGTACTCTATTTAGACTTTGATTTGGAGTTAAAATTCAAAATCACTTCCATCGTTTCTATCCTTGTGAGTGTGTGCCTGTGGGGATATTAAAATAGAGAAAGAGCTACTTGGAGAGATGAAATGATTGAATTTGATGCCTAAGGCCAGAAACCTCATTTTGCTTATGTTAATATGTAGAACTTTCTGCACTCCAATTCATGGCTAGTAAATGCTTCTTCTTGATTTTGCAAAATTCAGCACTGTATATCCCGGTTGAGAACATTATTTCTTTTGTTGCAAATAGTACTAGCAACCAATCTCAATTTAGTTTCTATTAGCATAGCCCAATTATAAAATGATTACACATGACTATAGAAAATCTAAGCCTATGTGTTGCTTTCGCTAATACTACTTTATTTAGGATTGCATATTGAAGCTATTGTAATCTTAGGAAAATCAGTAATTAACTTAGCAGAGAGATAGACTTTTAAGATGAAATCATAAGACCTAGGAGGCATTTTCAAAGAAAAGGTTTAATAAACATCTAGCAGGATATAATCTTTTCCAAAGAAGTACAAATACCCTTGGGGTCCCACCAGGACCAGGGTGACATTAGGAAGACATTTGTTTATATTATATTTAAATAAACTAGTTAATTTATCCATTTCAACAAATCTTTATTGAATGCCAATTTATTGGCATTCCAAGAAGAATTATATAGTGTCTCAGGCAAGCTCAGAGCATAAGATGGGGTTCGGAGGACAGAAGAGAAATTTATAAATATACAATTATAATTCAAAATGTTAAATGCTGTGATGAATACACTTACAAATGATTATAAAAATGTAGAAGACAGAATGACTGCCTGAATCAGTCATAAACAAAGCTTTCCAAAGAGAGAAGAGTCCACTAGCAAAGTATTGGGGTCAGATAATCATAGGCAGAAAGAATAGTGTGTGTAGGCTAATGACAAAGGCATGTCATGTTTTAGTTATGAGGAGTAAGAGAAGATGATAACGAGGGCAGAAGGCTGGAGTGGTGAGAGGCAGGGGATGACCACAGATAGATGAGGTAAATATGCATTATGTAGGACCTTATATATCCTTTGCTAAAATATTTAACTTTACAAGTGGGACACTGAGTTAATGGGATTTATATTTTAGAAAAATAACTGATAGGGCATTGTGAAGGAGGGACTGGTGATGAGTATAAGGCTGAAGCAATTGTTTTATTAAGACTGAGCTTGGATGATGTTTCTGGCAGTGAGAATGTTGTGCAAGCAGCATCAACAAGGCCTCCTGACTAATGTATTATGGGAAATGCAGAAGGAAGAGGTGGAGGTGATGCCTGACATCCTCCTGCTAATGGTGATGCCATCAGTGAAGGAAGGAAATGACAGAGGAGAGATGGTGGAGGACTAATGAGTTTTTGGGTATCAAAATATTATACCTGTTTCTAAACTTCTTTAAGATACATAAAATTATGTAAAGTAAGAATTATAACAATTTATTTTAGGGTTTGTGATCTAAAAAGATATAATGTATGCAACAGTAATATCACAAAAAGGGGGAAGAGGGATAGAGTTATATAGCAATAACGTGATAGACCATACTAGAATTTAGTTAGTATAAATCTGAAATCAATTCTGATAATTAAGATGTACAAGGTAAGTCCTAGAGCAAACACTAAGGAAATAATTTTTAAAATACAGTGAAACAATTAGAGGAATTAAAATGTCACACTTAATACAAAATAATGCAGTAAAACAAGGCTAGAGTAGCAAAACAGATATATGTAGGAAAAAAGTAAAATGAGAGATGTAAATATCCAACAATAATAATACGAAATGTGAATAGATTAAACAATTCAATCAAAAGGCAGAGATTGTCAGACTGGATAAAATGCAATATCCAACTATATACTCTGTATAGGAAGCACACTTTAAATTCAAAAACAAATAAGTTGAAGTAAAAGAATGCAAAAAGATATGCCATGCAAGCTATAATCTTAAGAAAGCTGGAGTATATACATTAATACCAGACAAAATAGGCTTTGAAATAAAAATGTTATTAGTAATAAAAAGAGGGCATTTTATAATGATCACAGTCAATTCATTCATTAGTGAAGACCTATTTCTGGACTATAAAATACATTGTAATAAACTTAAGAAGATTAAAATAATAGAAATAACAGTTTTGACCACAAAAAAATTGAGAAATCATGAAAAGGATAATAGACAATACTTAAACACTTGCAAATTAAGAAACAATAAAGATCAGAAATCAATAAGAAGGTAATCAGAAAATCAGTAGCATGTAAGTTTTTGCTCAGCCTCAAAGTTAGTGGGCAAACAGCTCACACAAGACCACCCTAACTTCTGACACCAATTGCAAGTTTGGAGGCTTCTTAAGCACCCTCAGTTTCAATAGTTCACTAGAAGGACTCACAGAACTCAATGAAAGTTATTAAAGCTGTTATACAATTGCTAAGGTTTATTATAGAGAAAAGATACAGATTAAAATCAACTATGAGAAAAGCACCTAGGTGGGGTCCAGGGAAGGTGCCAAATGTGGAACTTCTTGGTCCTCTCCCTGTGGAGTCATGACATGTTCTATTCCACCGTTGATGTGAGACAGTACAAACAGGGTACTGCCTGCCAGGCAAGCTCACCTGAGCCTAGGTATCCAGAGTGTTTAGTGAAGTTCATTCACCTTCTGTTTAGGTGGCTGTTCTCTGCTC
The DNA here is from genome assembly GCA_032199065.1 of Smutsia gigantea. Lineage (NCBI taxonomy): Eukaryota > Metazoa > Chordata > Mammalia > Pholidota > Manidae > Smutsia > Smutsia gigantea. Next base: position 57,499 of record JAVSCE010013728.1, on the reverse strand, counting down.
TAGGCTCTCCTGGAGGTTGGGATGATACTTTCAGTTTCCAGTTTCTCCAGGGAACAGACAGACACCATGAATCAAATTCCCATTGTAATTCACACTGCTAGATCATCTGGTGGTCAAAGCCCCCATGCAAACAAAGGTACTCCTACCAGGAAGGATGTTCCAAGAACCTATACGTCCCAGGAGCCAAGGGAAAAGGCCAGACCTCATATTTGTAAGGTTAATTCTCCACTACACAACACAGAAAACTAAAGAGGAAACAACTGTATCATTGATAAAAATCTAGCCATATTGATGACCAAAAGAGAGAGAAGACACAAATTGCCAATATCAGGAGTGAAAAAAGAGACATCACTACAGGTCCATGGCTATTAAAAACAAAAGGAAAATACTGTGACCAACTTTATGCCAACAAATTCAACAATGTATGTGACTTGTCTAAAACCCTTTCAAAGATACAAATTACCAAAGAAATAGATAACTTGGTTAACTGTACTTATTAAAGTAGTTGAATTCTTCATTAACTAAAATTTCCAAAAAGAAATCTCTAGTTCTGGATGGCTACCAAATATTTAATGAAGAAATAATACCACGTATACTCAAAATCTTCCAGAACATAGAAGATGAGGGATTCCAAACCCATTGTATGAAGGCAACAATCCCTTTAACCAAAAGCAGATCAATGCATTACATAGGAAGAAAATAACAAAACAAATGAACTGCATTATAAAGGCTAAAATGTCTTCTAGTATCAGCTTTGACATGTGAATTGATTGGAAATCTCTCACTCCCATTTTTTCAATGACAACAGCAAATCTGAACAAACTGAGTATCAGTAATGTTTCTTATACCCAAAAGGGTACTGAGAGCACAGGGAAAACACCACCCCACAATCTGGAGAGACAGGAAAATACACAACAATAATCAAGATAAGCTTACCTGGAGCAGAAGCAGCTGGAGCCATAAACAGATAGGGACACTTAAGTGATGACTTTGAAGGATTGACAGGGACTGAATGTGGATTAGCCTGAGATTGGGAGGCTCCTGGAGCTCAGTATGAAGGTGGTCCCCTCACTATTGTAGGTTTTACTTCCAGGATTCTGCTACATTCTCAGTGTGAAAAACTGAGAAAGATTCCCTTGTGTTTCAGGTAGAGGGAAGTGAACAGTAAGCATTTTGAAATAAACCTAAAATAATCTCCATAACAAAGGACTATTCTATTAGGGAAATTATTTTACCCTAATCTTACCTACATGGGGGAAGGGAGTTAGGCCCTCTGGCACCTCTGATCTTACTGTCTCAACAAAGAGGACTATAAAAGCTAGTAAACACTTCTGAAGGACACAGCCAGGGCTCAGGCCCACTGAAAGACTCAGAGTTCATCACAAGATTGTAGAATACCTACTTTCTCCCACCTTACTACCACATAAGTAAGGTTTCAGTGTAATAAGAGTGGATCACAAGTAACATAGATGCAAGACATAGATCTTATTTAAGAATGAGTTTTTAGAGAAACCCAAAGACAATAGGGGAAGGGAAAAAAAATCAAACAGACAAGGACACTAGAGGAAACTAAAGCCTCTCACCTACGGTTACAGCAAATATTAAACACTGTCTAGGTCTTAGCTAGATTAGCACCAAGACTTATATTAAAGATCTATTTACCTTAGTTCCTATCATCTAATATCCCATTTTCAACAAAAAAATTGAAAGCCAAATTATAAGAAAAGAAAAAAAACACAGTCTGAATAGACAAAGCAAGCATAAAATGAGACTCAGACATGACACAGATTTTGGAATTACAAGATAGGAAATGTATTATTTATATTAAACGTCATTAAAATGTTAAGAATTCTAATGGAAAAAGTTAACAACATACAAGAACAGATGAGCAATGTAAACAGAGAGAAGGAAATACTAAGAATAAAAAGGAAATGCTAGAAAGCAAAAACACTGTAAAATAAATGAAGATTGCTTTTGATGGGCTTATCATTACACTGGACACAGCTGAGGAAAGTACCAGTGAACGTGAGGATATGTCAGTGGAAAATTTCTAAATTAAAATGCAAGGAGAAAAAGAATGGAAAAAAATGAAAAACATAGAAAAGAATGTACAAGAACTGTGGGACAATTACAAAAGTTGGAATATACATTTAAATGGAATATCAGAAGGAGAAAAGAAAGCAAACACTTGAAATAATAACACATTAAAAAATTTCAAAATTAATGACAGACATGAAACCATGAATCCAGGAAACTCAAGTAGGATATATATAATAAATGCCCCAATACACCTGTGTCTATCTATCATATTCAAACTGCAGAAAACCAAAGACAAAGGGAAATATCAAAAGAAACAGAGAAAGAAGCCACCTTAACCACAGAGGATAAGAATTATATTTGACTTCTCATCAGAGTCACATAACCAAGAAGGGAGTTGTGTAAAATTTTTAAAGTGCTAAAAAAAATCTAGAATTCTATGAAATGAAATTGTCCTTCAAATGTGTAAGAGAAATAAAGACTTTCTCAAACAATCAAAAACTGAGGAAACACATTACCAATAGATCTGTCCAAGAAATGTTAAAAGAAATTCTTCTGAGAGAAGGAAAATGATACCTATTATATCACAATGTAGATCAGAAGCTTGGATCTATATGAAGAAAGAGTGTCAGACAAGGAATAAATGAAGGCAAAATAATAAAATATTTTATTTCTCTCACCTTAATTGATTTAATAGATAACTGTTGGGTTTTGGGGTTTTTTTTCAAAATAACAATGGTAAAAGTGTATTGGTTGATTGTAGTATATGGCTAAGGGAAATTAATGGGAGAAGTGTTTAAGGGATGGAAGGACCAATTTAGGAATATAATGTTATAAGGTACCTGTATTATCCAGAAAATGGTAAAGTATTATTTCCAAGTGGACTTAGATTAGTTGTAAATGTGTTTTGAAAACTCTAGGAAACAACTACAAATTTTTAAAAAAGAAATGTAATTGATAAGCTAAGAGAGGAGAGAAGATAGTCATATACAGTGCTTAATTAAAACCAAAGAAGACAGATAAAGAGGAGAAAATAAAAAGAAAGAACAAGAACAACCAATACAAAGCAGTTAACACATGGTACAGGTTTATCCAAATATACCAGTAATCACTTTAAATGTGAATGGTCTAGATAAAACAATTAAAAGATGAGATTGTCAGAGTGTATAAAAAACAAAAACCAACAATATTGTCTACAAGAAATAACTATTTAAATGTAGACACAAAAAATTGTGTCTATAAGTGAATGTTCATATTGGGAGGAAAAAATGGTCTAAAATCAATAATCTAACCTTCCAACTTAGAAAATTAAAGATCAATTTAAACTTAAAATAAATAGAAGAAAATAGATGACAAAAATTAGAGCTCTATCAATGATATTAAAAACAGGAAATTAACAGAGAAAAATCAATGAAACCAGAAGCTGGTTCTTTGAAAAAAATCAATAAAATTAGTATATTTCTAGATGGACTAACCAACCAGAAAAGAAAGCAGAAATTCTAATATTGGAAATAAGAGAGGGTTAACTTTACTGATCTCATGGACATTAAAAAAATGACAGAGGTATTCTATGAATAGTTCTATGTCCCTAAATTTGATAATTTAGATGAAATGAACCAATTCTTTGAAAGACTCAAGTATAAAAATTCACTGAAGGAGAATTTGATAATATAAATTATCCTGTAATTATTGAAGAAATTGAATTTAATAATTAATAATCTTGTCAAAAAGGAAAGGTTCACTGGTAAATTCTACCAAACATTTAAGGAAGAAATGATACCAAATGTTTACAATATCTTCCAGAAAATCCAAGCAAAGGGAGTACATCCTCCCTCATTTTATGAAGATAGCATTACTGTAACAACAAAATCATATAAAGATATAATAAGAAAGGAAAAATACAGATCAATATATCTTAGGAATACAGATACAAAAATCCTCACCAAAATACTAGCAAATAAAATATAAGACTGTATAAAATTATATACATAAAAAGAATTTATTCTATGGAATAAGTGGAAATCAATGCTAGTTCAATATTTAAAAATTAGTTAATGTAATCCATCATATCAATAACCTATAAGCAAAAAGTCATGTGAGCATAACAATTGATTAAGGAAAGCATGTGATAAAATCAAACACCCATTCATAATAAAAACCTTCATTAAATTAGGGATAGAGGGGAACTTCCTCGACTTGATAAAGAATATCTACAAAAAACATATAGCTAGCATCATACTTAATGGTGAGAAATGAGGCTTTCCTACTAAGATAAGAAAGGCAAGATGCTGCCTCTTACTACTACTCCTGAACATTTTGCCAAGTCCTAGCTAGTACAATAAGACAAGAAAATGAATTAAAATATATACTCTTTGGGAAGGAAGAAATAAAACTGCATTTTTCACAGATGATATGTTTCTCTCTGTAGAAAATGGAGAAATATTCCATGTAGTGCTTTGAAAGGCTCATGATTGTCAAGATGTCAATTCTTTCCATCTTGAACTATGGATTCAGTTCAATCCCAGTCAAAATCGCAGCAAGATGCTTTTTGGATATTGACAAACTGAATCTAAAGTTAATATGGAAAGGAAAAAGACTCAGAATAGCTATCACAATACTTAGGAAGAATGAAGTTGGGGGACTGATGCCTTCAAGTCTTACTATAAAGTAACAGTGAACAAGACAGCATGGTTTATAAAAGGAATAGAGTAAGGGATGAATGAAACAAAATAACCCAAGCAAAGGGAGTACATCCACATAAATAGACACACATAAATATAGTCAGCTGATCTTTGACAAAAGAGGAAAGGCATTTCAACCAATAAAGGATAATATTTTCAACAATTGGATATCTATATGCCAAAAAAAAGTCTAGACACAGATCTTACACCTTTAACAAGCATTAACTCAACATACATATAAATACAAATATAGATGACTTTGGGTTTGACAATAAGTTTTTGGATACAACACAAAAAAGCACAATTAATGGAAGAAATAGTTGATAAGCTCAATTTTATTAAAATTAACAATTTCTTTTCTGTGAAAGAAGCTTTTAAGAGAATGAAAAGACAAGAAAAAGCCTGGTAGAAAATATTTGCAAAAGTCATATCTCATAAAGGACTTGTATCTAAAATATAAAGAAACTCTAAAAATTAAACAATTATAAAATAATCTATTAAAAATGGGCAAATGGTCTGAAAAGATACATCATCAAAGAAGATATACAGATAGCAATAGCCATGTGAAAAAATGTACAATATCATTCTTCATAAAGAAATTGCAAAATTTAAACAATGAGATAGTACTGCACACCTGCACACCTATTAGAATGGCTAAAATTGAAACTGACAATACCAAATGCTGACTAGTCTGCAGAAAAACAGGAATTCTCATTCATTACTGGTGGGAATACAAAATAAAAGACAGTTTGGTAGTCTTAAACAAAATTAAATATGGTTTTATTATATGATCCAACAATCATGATCCTAATGATTTATACAACTGGTCCGAAAACTTATGTCTCCATAAGCTTGCACATACGTATGTGTTTGTAGCAGCTTTATTCATAATTGTCAAACACTGAAAACAGCCAAAATGTCCTTCAGTAGGTGAAAGGATAAACAAACTACTGTACATTAATACAATGGGATATCATAAAAGGAAATGAGCTATCAAGCCATGAAAAGACAAGGAGGAATCTTAAATGCATATTTCTCAGTGAAAGGATCTGGTCTTGGAAGGCAACGTACTGTATCATTCTAATGACGACACTTTGGAAAAGGCAAAATTATAAAGACAGTACACACGTGGTTAGTAATGGCCAGAGGGTGGGGGAAAGAGGAGAGGGATAAGTAAGTGAAGCATAGAATTACTTAAGGCAGTGAAGCTATTCTTTGTGATATTTTAAGTGTAGATACTTGAAATTAAGCATTTATCAAAGCCCATAAAAGCTTACGACACAAAGAGTGAAAATTATTGCCAAATAAAAAAAATTTATTTCTATCTATCTATCTACATCTATCTATTTATCTATCTTTTAGAAGAATGAACAATCCCAGGAAAGAATGTAGACTGTGACCACAAAATCTAACAGTTTTACAAAGGTATGAAACAACCTTACTGAGGAGGGTGGGAGAAAAATGCTTACCTAAGTAACTTTGGGAATGAATAGAATTTGTAAGACTAAAGCAAAAAGAACTGCACATAAGTTTTAGACTCTAGATGATAAAGTTGTTTTCTGTGGGTGTGGGTTAACAGTGCTGCACATGGAATTGAACAATTAAGCCAATCGATGGGAGATGGCAGGAGCCAGGGGTCTCACTGTTGGGCTGGAAACATTAATCCGCAAAGAAAGAAGACTAGCATGATCATGTAGTAATGGACTGGAATTGGAGACATCAGAAAGAACCTATGTTTAACTTATTATAGATAAAGTGTTTAAAAACAGAAATACTGATGGATATGTGTACATACTTGGTTTGGTATACCCACATTTATTTCTTTTCTCTATGAGCTGAGAAGGCCTTAAAAACATTACCTCATTATCAACAAGGACACCTAGCACCCAAATCTTGGTTTTGAATGCCATTCTCTAATAAAATGATCCTGGGCTTCTTGGAGAAGTGTCTGCTCCTGGGTCTAGGGCAGGAAATGTACGAGAAGAGCCTGAACCATCTTGTTGGATTGGGAAGTGAGGAAGTGTTTAAACAGTCAGTATATAGGTTGGGGTGTGTCAAAAGAACACAGGAGCCGACTGAAGGACCTTCCAATGGCCCAAGCTGAAAAGATTCGAGTAATAAAGTTAATAAAATAGTATTGGACTATAACTCAAAATATAAAGTAAATATCCATGATCCCACACTGATATAAGTACATGATTAAGTTAATAAATGGGGTATAAGAGACAAATCTCCTATGCATAAGAATTCCAAATAAATTATGCAGATACCCATCCTAAATGAGGGAAATCATTGACTTCCTTCTGAAGAGTACAGTCTGAAAAGAAGAGAAGAGTAACTTTGCATTGGAGAAGGCTGAAGAACACCACTTTAGTCAGGCAGTTGTCACCATCGTCGTCACTGTGGTCTTCATCCCCCAAACTAGTAGCCTTAGCCTAATCATGAGAAAAAACATCAGACAAGTTCCAGTAGAGGGACATCCTATAACACATCTGCCAATACTCTTCTAAACTGTCAAATCATCAAAACAAGGAGAGTCTGAGAAGCTGTCACAGCTTAAAGGAGCCTAAGGAGACATGACATCTAAGTGCAATGCGGTACCCAGAATGGGATTCTGGAAATTAAAAAGTAGATAGGTAAAAATTAAGGGAATCCTAGTAAACTCTGGACTTTAGTTAATAATAATGCATTAGTATTGGGTTATTAATTGCAACAAATGTGTCATACTGATATATAAAACTAATACTAGGGGAAACTGTGTATGTGTGGAGGAGGGGAGGGTACTGTACTTCTGTTCAATTTTTCTGTAAAACTAAAGCTTCTTAAAATAAAAATTAGAGACCCATATTTTTCATTAGCATAGATACAAGAATCCTTAATAAATTTTGCAAACCAAATCTGGCAATAAGTAAAAAGTATAATAATACATCATAGCCAAATGGGTTTCCTCCAGGAAATTAAAGTTGGTTTTATATTCACAAGTGGTGTAATTCTCCACATTAAAAAAAGAAATATCACTAGATGGAGAAAAACATATGTCCAATTTTAACATCCATTCATAATAAAAACTCCTATTGATCTAGTAATAGAAGGAAAATTTCTCAACCCTATAAAGAATGTTTAAAAAAAACCTGCAGCTGACACAATGCTTTATCCCTAAGATCTCTTGCTTCATCTGTATATTCAGTTAAATCCCAATCAAAATCTGGTAGGCTTTTTTTGAGGAAACCAATAACTGATCCTAAAATTCATATGGGGATGCAAAATACAAAGAATTGCCAACATAACTTTGAAAAAGGATAAACTGGTAGGACCCCAAGTAGCTGATTTCAAAACTCATAAAGTGTTAGTAATCAATACAGTGTGGTATTGTCATTATGTGAGACAAATAGATCAATGGAGCAGAATACAGTCCATAAGCAAACCCACACATATGGACAATTTAGTTTGACAATTGTGCGAAGGTAAATTCTACATACTTGAATAGCCACATACAAAAAAATAATAATAAACTCAATTATTACATGGTTTTATATATACAAAGTACCTCAAAATGTAGTACAGATCTAAATTTCAGAGCTGAAACTATAAAACTTCTAAAAATAAGTATAGAAGAATATCTTAATGATCTGGGGTTTGGCAAAGATTTCTTAAAAAAAACATTTTAAGCAAAAGTCATACAGGAAACAATAGATAAATTGGTTTTCATCAAAATTAAAGACTCTTACATTTCAAAGATACCATGAAGAAAATGAAAAGACAAGCCATATAAAAGGAGAAAATATTTTCAGAACATATTTCTGATAAAAGACTTTTTTTCCAATGGTGTACATTAAAAACTACAACTCAAGAATGAAAGACAATTTGATTAACAGCAATAAAAAGTTGGGAAGAAAATTTGAAGTCATACTTTTTAGAAGAGAAAAGAATGTCAGAGAAGCAGATGAAAAGATGCTCAACATAATTAGTCATTACAGAAATGAAAATTCCATCCACAGTGAGATACTTCTATGCACCTATTAGAAAGGCAAAAATTAAAACACACACACACAGAAAATAAACAAAAGCAAAACAACTGAAAACCCAAATTCTGACCGCACTAAGTGATGGCAATGATCAGGAGAAACTAGAACTTATATAAGTTGGTAAAAATGCAAAATGGTACAGCCAGTAGGACAGGCATTTTGAAGGTTTCTGACAAAGTCAAGAGTATACTCACCATAGTGACACAGGAATTCCACTCTTCAGTATTCACCCAAAGAAAATGAAACTATGTATGCATATAAAGACATGTACTCAGATGTTCATTGCAGCTTTATCCATAATAGAAACAAGAAACAACTCAAATGTCCATCAATTGGTTAAATAAAGTAGTACATCCAAAGATTGGAATATTACTTAGAAATAAAAAAGCTATTGACACATCCAGTAATATGAGTGAATCTGTAAAGCTTTATGCTGTGTGAAAGAAACCATACACACAAACTTATCTATTTTTTGGTTCCATTTATGTAACATTCTAGAAAAGGCAAAACTACAAAGACAATAAACCAATAAGCACATTAGTAGTTTCAGGGAGTTGGTTGGTAAGGCGACTAACGGCAAAGGGGCACAAAGGAAGTTTTCAGAGTGTGGACATTTTTCCATGTCATGGTTACTGTGCTACATATCTTTGCCAAAATTCATCAGTCTTTACTTAAATATAAATTTTATTGTATGTAGATTTTACTTCAGTAAAGCTAATTTAAAATTATTTAGGCTGAAATTGTGTAAAATCCTCTTAAATGTAAATGACAGCAATACTTTTACATAACAATTCTCATAGGTTTTGACTTTTTTTACTTATCTGCTGTGATCCTTCTCAAGAAAAGATTATCGAAAGTATTTTAGCTAAAGTTAACGGACATTAACCATTTTTTCTTTTTGCTAGAACATAGGCAGTTTCTGTTCTTCTCCTTATTTTTCACTTCCCTTGCAATCTAAATAAGTGAATATAGAATATTTTTGTGCTTTCAAACACTTGGAACCCCTTTGCTGATATGTGAGTTGAATATTAGGCTTTAAGGTAAGGAATCTTGGATACATGGGATTTGGGGACTAGAAGGAATCTTGGTCATAAAACAGTTCAAAATTTTATTTTGTAGGAACTTGAAATCCAGGTAGGCTAAGGGTCATGTTCAAATTCACATTGCTAATTACTCGAGTAGCTCAGTCTAAGACCCAGGTTGGCACGTCTCCTTTTTGACATTATTTTCCATGGTATTCCTTCACCAAACATGTCTACGTTTTGTCAAGAACTGTAATGAGTTCCCATGCCCCTATTTATTTATTTTTTTGTTTGTTTATTTCTAATTGGGATAAAATTCATATAGCATAAAATAACATCTTAATGAGAGTAGATTTCAAAATCTTTTTGATTTGGGTCAACCTCTATCCACAATGAATTTGTTTTTTACCTTTTGTTTTCATGATGTGGCTGTGAACTGAGTACAGATCGCTTTCAGCTTCACAGACACCTTTTAGGCACTCTCTTTTGTGGGTGTCATTCTAGTCCGGAACTCTCTGAACAAAGTTTTGTTTCTCAGAACCCAAGGCTGTCTTTCTATTGCTTTGGATGGTCTTTTGAGGTCAATATTCCATGCAGCAACCTTTGATCACATCCTGACATTCAGGATGGGTTCACCTCCTTTTTCCAAATTATTTATTAACTCAGCTTCACGTCAGTAAAATGACTGAATAACCAATTCCTATTATTGTAAAGACAGGAGAGGGGCTAGAGTACGTGGTTCCTAAATCCCTTCTTCTTAATCGCTCCCATTCATCTGAAGCCATAAATGCATTTGAATAGTAGTGAGAAAATGAATATATGCAGCTCTTTGCTAACTCTGACCTGTTATCTTACACTAGGCAGTCACGAGGTAGGGTATACTGTATATGCTAGCATTTGGGTTCCCTGAACTTAGAAATCAGGGATTTGGGTAGTTCCATCTGGGTATCTTCCCTGACACTCTCCTGAATTGAATGTGCTTGTTTTCTTCTGTAGGAGTTGAAGTATTGACAAGGTTTTGATTTGGAGGCATAGGTAGATATTCCCCATTTATGATGCCATCAAGCTGGACTGGATCTGGAGAGATGAACACGTGACCTGTTGAACTGCTGGCAGCAGAGAACCAAAGTTAGCCTTTCTCGAGAGAAAATGTCAGGAGGGGTCCCTACTCATTAGTTCAATGGAAACCTGGACATCCATTTAGGAAAAGTTAGAAAATCACCAAAAAAAAGAAAAGTACAACTCTCTCTAATCTTTACATCCATGTCACTCTCATTTGCTCTAACTCACATCGAGCTATCAAATTTTGTAGCAAGCTATAAACTTGTTGAGTCATTAGCCTGTCTGGTTAATGGAGGAAAACTAAATTCCTGTTGCTGCATAATGACACTTATTCACTATAGACATTTGTATCACTGGGAAAAGATAAAACCTCATCCTTCATAATGAAGTTCTGAGCTGACAAAGAGGAAAATATAGTGTTGTGGGACAACTATGAATATAAAACAAGCTTAATAAAGAAATAGTGACAAATTATATTATGCAAAATGTAATGCAATAAAAAATGTTACTAACTCACTGGAAATGTCATAAATAATCTAAATAGTTTTGACTGTCAAGGCCTTGAAAAATATACTCCTTTAAAAATGAGGTGCAGAAGAGATGTCAATTTAATTGCCATCATATTTTGACAAGCTTGGAGATTCTTGTATTTGGCTTATTTGCTAAATTTAGATACTTGCTCAAGTTGAAATGAAGGGAAGAGCACAATTAACCAGTACTGCCATTTTATTGTTGATTTGGCAAGAAAACTGTCAGCACTCTTAAGCTATAGGATTGCTTCTTTAGTTTCAGATCAATATGTGGATGATCTGTAATCAGTTTAGACAAGTGCATCTTTACAAAATAGGCAAATTCTCAGATTTTGTACTTGAACACTGAGAAAAGACAATTTCCAAATTTATAATATTACTGATTTTAAGTTGTAGTGTCTGAAAAAAACTGTAGCCAGCTCTTTTTAATCAATTTGACTAAGACTCTGGCTTAGAATTGAAGCACTTACAAGCTAAAAGGTCATTATTTTTTCTTCTTATCAAGTATTTGCTATAGTTAACTACTCTGTCACCATGTGATACCTTACAAGTTTCTTTATTATGATTTTACTGGGAAAGAATGTCCTTTCTTGGACCACGCAGCCATCCTGTACAGCTTTATTTTTGCTTTTGTCCTTTTATTTTCCGTTTTGAAGACTCTTCTGAGCCCTAGGGAGCAGCTAAGACGTAGAGGCATGGCTTCAACATCTATGATATTTTGAAATGCATTTTTGCTTGCTACTGGTTCATCAGGAAAGACAATATCTGCTAGCCGAATCCTGAGTTCTGTACAGATTCCTCCTTGGGTCTGCCAAGGGTAGGGCTCACTGCCCCCACCAAAGCAACAGTTAGGACTGAACCTGTCTTTCATTAAGGTTGTAGTTCAGATAATAGAATAAAGAGAAAAGGAATCACCATTCATTTCATGGTGTAATGCCTTTCTATCAAATCTCGATCATAGTGTATTTTGCAATTGAAAATTTGATTCATGTAGAGGCTCTTCCTTTCTGGGATATAGCTGAGGGTTGGGTGTTGAACACTTGGCATTCCACAGCAGAGATTGCACTGCTCAGTCAGTCTCAGCTTCCTTTCCCACAAAACTTTCTCAGCATTGCCCTCCATGCAGCTATTACCAATCCATTGGACTTGGTGTGTAAAAGGAGACCAATTTGTCAGTTGGCCCTAGAGGGTATATCGTGATTCTAAGTCATGTATAACCTTTCATTCTCTGTGAAACTCTGGGTTGGCATCGATATAAATATGTATCCCATTTTGAATATTTTTGAGAGTTGATGCATATTCCTAAACAACAATTTAAATTCTCTTGTTGAAATTCCCTCACTGATTTTTAGTTCTCCTAAAAATATTTCTGGAATTATTTATATTTCCATGTAATTTTCCCAGACCATTGTTACTGACCACCCAATCTTTATGCTGTTAGCTTCTTACAAACTCAAAAATTATTCTGGAGCAACTTATTAAAATAATTGATACATTATGTTTTCTTGATGCTATGATAATTACTTCAGCTATTCTTTGACATGAAGAATCAAAATTAAAAACTTCTCTTTGTGAAAGACACTGTTAAAAGAATGAAGAGACAAGCCCTAGACTGCAAGAATGTATCTGTAAAACACATATCTGATAAAACACTATATCTAAAGTATAGAAATTACTCTCAAAACAATAGAATAAAAAGACCTATTTAAAAAATGGTCCAAATATATGAGCAGACTCCTCAACAAAAGAGATACACATTTAGCAAACTAACACATGAAAAAGTGCTCAATATCATTTTCCATTAGAGAATTGTAAATTAAAAGAACAAGATACTACTACACATCTATTAGAATGTTCAAAATCCAAAACATTTAATGCCAAATGTCAGCAGTGATGTGGAACGTCTCATTCATTGATGATAGGAATGCAAAATGATATACTTTGCAAGACAGCTTGTCGGTCCTTTACAAAACATAATCTTAGCATACAGTTCAGCAATCATGTTCCCAGTTATTTACCCAGTTGTGCTGAAAATATGTGTTCACACAAAACCCGCACATGGATGTTTATAGCAGCTTTATTCATGATTGCCAGAATGTGGAAGATTGTCTTCAGTAGATTGTATTCAATGAATGGGTGGATAAACAAACTGTGGTACATCTATATGATGGAGTACTATTCAGTGCTTAAAAAGAAAGATCAAGCCATGAAAAGACATGGATGATCTTAAATGCATATTATTAAAGGGAAGAAGCCAGATTGAAAATGCTACATAGCATGATTTTAACAAGATAACATTCTGGAAAAGGGAAAACTATGGAGATAGTAAAAAAGATTAGTGGTTGCCAGAGGTTACTGGGGAAGAAGGTGAGGATCCATAGGTGGAATTCAGGAGATACTTTAGGGTGATGAAACTATTCTGTATGATAATGTAATGATAGATACAACATATTTGTCAAAACCCATAAAACTATACAATATAAAGAGTGAACCCTAATATAAACTGTTGACTTTAGTTAATTTATCAATATTGATTCATCAGTTGTAACAGATGTACCATACTAATGTAAAGTGTTAATAATATTGGAAACTGTATGTGCGTGGGTGGGTGGAGTGCCTGAGAACTTTGTGCTTTCTGCTCAATCTTTCTATAATTTGCTCTCAAAAAATTAAGTCTATTAGCCCAACAACAAAAAACCAAAACAGTTGAAACATTCATTAAGTTTTCTTGATGGATGGTTATTATTTCAGCTATTTCTCCAATGTAGTCTCTGTTATTTTTGTTCATCTAGTACATTTTGACTTATTTTTAAGCTGTAAATTTGTATGCACAAAACCATATATTTTAGTGTTGCTAAATATTGTTCATCATTCTTCTAGGAGCTAACAACTTTAATTCTAATTACTTATAGCTTTGAGTATGCAGTACACAACTGTGACAATATGACTTACACACATAAAATATTTATAAAGAATATGCAATCAGAAAATATCAAGCAACTGTAATTGACTTCGCCCTTTAGCTTCTTATCAGATTGAGAATTGTCCTTACTGATTGATGCAAAGTGATGTGCAATCATGTGAGATTGATTGGAAATCATTTAGTATGGAATGGCAAGCTGAGTATCTGCCATCCCAATGAAAGTAGAGTGTTGAATGAGCTGGTGGCAATGGTTAGCTCTGCCTCTTGTGTACAAAGTTGACCCTTAAGGAGCTCATGAAAATTATAATTCTCCATACTATAGAATAAATGGCATAATCATTGCTTGTTGGATAATAACAGCTAAACATTTGAGTACTGGTGACATGTCAGGCACTGATAGAAAGTTTGGCATGTATAAATCATTTAATCTTCACAGTAGTCTTTTGAGGTAAGTGCTTGTATTATTCCCATTTTACAGATGACAAAACTAAGTCATGCAAGGTCAAGAAACTTTCCTGAGATTTTAGAGCCACATGAAGGGTAGAGATGTGATTTGATTTGGACAGAGTGACTCTAGGAGGCATGCTTTTTTCTATGCTCCTTTTAGTAATAGTATAGATGCAGATGGTGAAAACTTAATTTAAAAAACACAATTTAGTTGGTTTTTAGCCGTGGGCATATCTATTGTTCAAAGCACTCTTCACAGTCTCACTGACACTGCTTTCGTCCTGTATCTACAGAGACAAAGCAAATGGCGCTGTTACCTGCTGCCAGACTAGCAGAGGCTCTGAGTCCCCAAGAGCAATTTGTCCAAAACTTGCTGGGTGACCTGCATATGTGATTTAGACTGTCTCTGTGGGTCTCTGTGAACAGGACTAGTCTGAGAGGAGCTACTTATATTACTGGGTTCTTGGAAGAGACACAAGATCATCAGATACTGCTGAGAAAAGCCAACAAGTTTGTCAGGTGGATAGACAAACCCAGGGAATCATGAGTATAAAAAATATAAAAGAAATTGTTTATTTGTTGGTCAAAGCTATGGTTTTTGGTTAATACTTTTAAAAAGGATTCACACTGAATTTTAGTTTTCCAAGTTTATTCTTTGCAGACTGCTATATATTTTCAACTTTTTACAGACTGCTAGTTATGTATCAAACAAACATATCTGGCAGAGACCTTTTCATAAGACTGAAGGGATTGAAATACTCTTCATGATAAATAGAAAGAAACTGATAAACAACTGGGAACAAATACTGCAAGTTTTTTATTGTATAAAGTTCACAGAATTCTAAATGCAATCTTCCCGCCACTCTTGCAGCATACAAAATACACACTGAAAGGTGTGGGAGGTGGCCGTTACAGAAAAGGATTAAGGATTCTATGAAATCAATGAACAGCATAGTGTCTACAATTATTTTCACTTTCTCTTCTTAAAATGCATAATGAGGTAAAGTTATACATGTTAACTTCTTGCAACTTACTTGAATTGAGTTATAAGAATCTTAAATAGCAAGAAAGATGCTGAAATGTAAAGGTACAAAGCTATTTTATAGAAGATGTCAATTACCATAAATTTTAAAACTTATGATCACATACTCTTAAGAAATTGAAACTAAAGATGGTCTCTTTTGTGGGTAAAAGGATGAGAACATTTTGAATATTGAAGAACAAAGATGTTTAGAATATTAAATGAAGAGAGAATTGAGATTAGAGCAAGTTGGTGAGTAGAGAATAGACTACCTAACCTAAGGCCTTTTCTCCATCTACTAGAACAGATTCATTCTTGACTATAAGTTTTTTATTAAATCAATTATCTCTGGTGTTTCTCATGCAAGAGACTATATAATTATGCCTAAAATAATGTACATTCATAAGGAATGCTATATGAAATTGCCTGGGGAGAAACTGAAATGTTTCTTTGAACATGATAACACACAGAAAGGAGAAGCTGATTATTTGGTTCCCAAACTGATGTTTGGAACAGTAAGGAAATATTTACTTTACTGTATATTCAGAAACAGACTGGGATTCTAAAAAATGTGGGGTTTCACCCACATGACTCATTAGTTTTACAAATGAATTTATGATGGTAGTAAAGTTTAGACACATTTTGTGTGGTATGATCCTGAGAACAAATTGGAAAAGAAAACCAATATAGAAGCTACATAAAATAAATAAAACTGTTCCAAAATATAATAATAGTGTTTTCTATTGATAGAATTATATAAATAAATACACTGAAGAACCAACTTCCTAGAAGCTTGTCATAGCTTATAAAGTTATATGTAATTACATATAATATTCATTTGTATGTATATGTATGTGTGTGTGTGTGTATAAATTCTCAATGGATTCATGAATGAAATAAAAGATTTAGGTGTAAACATGTAACCGTATGGACTACATTTGGGAGAATATTGAACACAGTTATCGGTTAACAATGATAAGACAAAACCATGTTTGTACAATATCTACATTCTGATGACTCTAAGATGCTTTCCAATTGAGTAGTAGGATCCATTTTCCTCTTGCAGAATTGGAAACTGGAAAACCTGTGCCTTGACCCAATTTACATGGCCTGTGATTAAAATTTTCCTAGTTGATCGAGTTGCTGTAGTCAAAATGCGTTCCTGGTATCTCCCTGTTCTCTCTCCCTGGAGGCACAGAAGCGGTGTGAGAATTCCTGGGCCCTCCCCAAGCCTATCACGATGCACTCCCTGCGGGGCAAGCTCTCTGTACTTACTGGCCGACATTTTTGCCCAGCATATGTCAACTCCTGCCTTTCACAACCTGAGTTTCCTGGCCTTTCACATGACACATCAGCATATTTGAACTTGCTGCCATTTACCACTTGAATGCTAACAGCCCCTTTTCTCGAAGCCCATGGGGAGACCAGGCCCTGCTGGTGGAATGGCCATCTACATGGAAAATATGAAGAGAAAGCAAGCTCCTCCTGGGGGGAGCAGTTGGCTTCTTGTTTCACTAGTTCCAGCTCTCAGTCACTCAAGTCTTCTTCAGAGAGGACAAAACATACCAGTTTTATGGTATCCCAAGCAATCATGTCTATGATACAGTGAAAGTGTTCAATTCATTAACTCCAACATCATTTAATATAAATATCATATGAATAGGATGAAATGGTGGAAAGAAGCAAGTTGTTTTGCAAGACGAGCATTGATACACTAAACCACCTCCACCTGTTTTTTCTCTTTTTTGCTTCCTATTTTTTAATAAAATTATTTCCTTGTTTTTTTTAACAAAATTATTAACTAATATTCTATGTCTTGAACTGTGTAAAATTTCTTTTACTAACTTAAAAAACTGAACGGATCATATTGTATGTTTTTACTTGTTTTGACACCAGTGTAAGCTTTTCTGCTCAACTCTTAGGGAAATCCTGAAGTATGAATATCCATTCTGTATGACCTGTTGTCATATAAAATGATATATTAAGTAAAACAACTCTATGACTGCTGACAATATTCACCGTCTACCTCATGTAAAAAATGTTTATGAAATCAAGAAAAGAAAGCGCTAGAGATTTTTTCTGTGGTTTCAGAGCCCCCAGCGATTTGGCATACCTGTGTTGACTGTCACCTTCACTTTTTTCCCTTCCAAAATGTATTCTCGTTGGGGTCTGTAGTGACATGTGCAATATCACCTTAATCTTTACATCACTAGTTCTAGCATGAAAACTTTGCTCTTCAAGGAGAAATAACTACATTGGTATTGGAAACAAAATTACATTAGTTTAGAAAACTGAGCCCCATGAGCCTGCCCTGCTTTATCAACTTTAAAGAAAAATCAGATATCAGTCATTCTGATTTGGAATAAGATTGTTTTGGTAGAGAAATGAGATTTAAAGACATGACAGAGAAAAATGGGCTGCTTGTTAATATTCCCTTGCAGAATAAGATCTACTAAGAAAAATATAAAACATTGCATGTATATTTTAAGAAAACATTCTAAAGTTTCTGATGTATTGAAATGCAGAATCATCATTAGAGTAGACTGAAAGGCACTCATTAATTAAGTGGGCATCGAAATATGACCAGAGGGATTATGTTATATTCCTCTTTGTGTGCTCACATTTCCATAGGATGTCAGATATGTAATTGATCATCATTAAATCTTTACTCAGTGATTTAAAATATTACATTTCTCACACCTAGATCTTTACAGATGCTGATTCTTCTCTTTGAGGACACGTTTCCTCATTTTTGAGTTTCCATATGGCAAACTTCTGTATAATCTTTAAAACAGCTCATCCAAATTCTTCCCTAAACCCATTTCCTATATCATATTCTCTCCATTTTACCTTTAGGATATACAAATATATATTACTGCAGTTAATGGATAACAGCATTCGTTTTTGTCCTGATGTTCTCTCATATACCGCGAAGTTCTAGAAAGCACACAATGCCATTTGACTTTGTGCATTGAGGGCCTGGTGCTGTGGTATATAACACATGAAAGACTTAGCATTCTTTGATTATCTCCAGGACCACTAGGATTCATTTAAGGCTCCATGTTTGACCATAAACCACACAATATACTGGGAAATCATGTAGCTATTTGTGAGGATGTATAACATGATAAGAAATGGAAATTTTTCTCTGAGTAAGAACTTTCTATCTCCCAAATAGGAATTTTCTATTCTCCAGTGGCCTGCTTCCTTCAGGCAGAAAGGGAAACCTGCTCATAGCCTGGCATGTGATAATTAAAGCAAGTCACCATGATTTCTGAGTAAGTGTATTTGACAAATAGACTAAATATGGTAGTTAGTGATCCAAAGTAGATGATCTCCAGGAGTCCGGAATGGTTGCCTTTTTATCTTGGATTCTCTGTGGTATAAAACAATTTTTTCTAAAACTTCTAACTAACCCCCACTATTTGTCAAAATCAATTATTTTGAAGTTCAGAAAAGAAACTGAAAATATTCCCCATGTTCCAATAGAAAAATCTATGCCACATGACATAACTTATTAATGTATCATATTAACACTTCATAATATATTCATGTTTGCAATTGGCATGTTTAATCATATGAATTCCTGTCTGTGCAAGGTCTGTTTATAGTGAGACTAAAATGAAAACTGCAATCACAAACAGTGAGCTCATGCGGTACTATTAATATAACCACTTTTATTATTATATTATTCATTATTTATTGAACACTAGCCTCTGTTAAAGATTAAAGTATAATATTATACAGAAACAGAAAAACTTCAGCTAGTGTTCTAATGTCTTCATTCCCCAAGATTGAATTAAGGTCTATTTTGAAAATATATTGAGGGAAAACAGTGAGTCTGTGTCATACTCAGTGGTGATGGTGGGAAAGAAATTTGAATTATTTTCTCAAAACCCTACCCTCTACCCCACTCCTTACTTTTGATTTTGCTTTCCAGGCCAGATCCAGGTTTTAGGACTTTAAGTTTACACAATTTGGGGATTCTTCTTTAAGAAAGGGAATACTGTACTAGTCTCCTCGGGTAATCATAACAAAATATCATAGGCTGGGTGGCTTAAACAACAGAAATTAATTTTCTCGGAATCTGGAGGCTCAAAGTCCAAGATCAAGGTGTCAGCAGAGCTGATTTCTGTGGAAATCTTTCTTCCTGGTTTGTAGATGGCTGTCTTCTCTCCATGTCCTCACATAGCCTCTCTTCTGAGAGATGCAGAGAGAGAGAAGAGAAAGAGAGGGAAAGGGAGGAAGAAAATAGGGGGTGGGGGGAAGAGGGAGAGAGAGGGGAAACTATATTGAGAGAGGCCTGTTTATTTCTATGGTTCAAAAAGCAAACTTATTAGTAAAGGATGTTACTCGATTTATATCTTGTGCCCACTTATGGACCAATTGTTATCCTAGGGGCTGAGGTGCTAAGATTATCCTATCCATTATGGGGTGTCAACTCTTGATGGAACAAGTGTGCTTAGAGTGATAGTTACATGCAAGAAAATGGTAGAAATGTGGCTGAGGTGTGTGGCTGATATAGTATGTGCGTAAATATTATGGAAAGAGAGAGATGAATCATGAAAGTAATAGTAAGGATGGCTGTACAGATGATCATATAAATGTCTACCAAACTTCTTCACTGATATAACAATATTTCACCTTTCCTTTTCAGTGTGATTTTATTTTCCTACTACTTTTCTGCAATATTACTTCAAATTCATTTTAGATTCATAATATATTTTCAGACAAGCTTGACTGTGATCTTAGTAAAGGGATATTTTTAAAGGCATTAGGAAATTTTCCTGGCTAGTAAAGTGTAAGTAATATTACATTCATTAAAATAATGACTGTGCAACTTTCAAGTTATCTTATCCCATTGTGCAATCTTTACTCCCTTAGCTGTATTGTTTCCAGATTACTATTTGTTTCAATTTTCTGATTGGCCTGATGAATGAAAGGAAATGTGATATAAATAGCTTATTTTCCATTACTAAAAAGATAGTTTTATAAGATTTTCTTATTATTATATCTTTTGAGTCCCAGAGAAAAAGGCAACCTATTACAGAATCTTATACAATCTGAAATTAATTTAATTTTTGTATTGACTAGAATATTTACAAATCATATGGATAATATCCAGGTAAATTAAGATAATCAACACTGCCTTTATTTGGTAAAATGCACACATTTTTCATCAACTTTAGTTACACATTTTTTCTAACATATGTTAGATATAAATATGTGTAAGCAATTATGCTAATTTGGAGATTATTTTAATTTACATAACATATTCCAAAACCTCATGGAAAGAAACTATAGGACAATTGGGAACTGGAATAGCCTAAATGCTCAAAGAAAATGTATGTTGTCCTTCGGTGGATGAAAATTCATCCACAATGAACCCTTTTTTTTCTTCTTTTTTTTAAAGGATGGTTTCAAAAACCACTGTGACTGAACTGAGGCACAGATAATGAGCTAATGGCATTTAATACCAGTTATCTCAGGATAATTGAAGTTCCTGAAAAGAAAGGTTTGAACCCTTTGATAATGCCTTAGAGTAACTCCTGATCTGTGATAAGCAAAGTGTCCCCTGTTTAGCACTTTAAAAAGTAAGTGCTGTATACTTTGTTTAAAGAGCTAATCACGGGTTTGGTCCATGAAAAGAAATTATTTTAGCCTAGTAATGTGATCCCACCAACAGACAACAGCATGTAGTTTTAGGGACGTTTGGGCCAGGAAGATGTGAATTAGGGACACTGAGTTTGACAAATGCCAACAAAAGGTAAGAAATCAATGTTATAGACAAAACTCTGGCTGGTGAGAAATGAGTATGATGATGAAGTCTTGCTTGGAAAGCAAGGAATTTTTAGACAATTAGATGATTAATTCCTGGGATATTGATATTTCTGATATTACAGTGTTCCCAACCATTAAAAAAAACAAACCTTTGGGAAACTTTTAGGCACATGTTAAAATAAAGGAAATATTAGACTTTACAATAGAATGCATTTCTTTGATTTATTTTCTCTAATTTTCCCCACATTAATTTAATTGTTCTTTGACATCACAAGTTGTTTAATAATGAAATTCACTCAAAGCTATGAATTTTCCTCTAAATAAGGTTTGGCTGAATTCCTTAATTTTGACATGTTGTTCTAATTAGAATTAGTTTCTGTGTTCTGTAATTACAATTTTTTTTTTTTTATCAGAAGTTAAGGCTCTTATGCATTTTTTTCCCCTACTCCTTCAGGTGATTGGATTTATTTTCCATATAGTTAGGTTTGCTTTATGATAAAACTCTGTTAATTTTAGTTTTACAATACTCTTCTTAGAAATATTGACCAGCACAAGTTATTCTTTAGTGTATTTATTGATGTTCTTCATAGCATAATGCCATGGTTTCCAAATACAGCTTCATTTTTCTTTGAAATCTGGTGAGAACTGAAATTTGTTCTCCATAAGACAGTTTCGATTTCCTGCACCATCAGTTGTGTTGTTTATGTCTTCCAGGGTAGATACCAATTTTGTTAGTTTCTGTCACATCCTACTTTATATGTCCCATGTTCTTTTTCAATCTATCCTGGCCTCTTTCTATGAATGTGTGCTTATATTTCTAGGTTTTTTTTTTCATCTCTAAGAAATTTTTAAAAATCAATGTTTGTTTCTGGATTGTGTAGCAGAACCTTTTCAAAGGTATACCTTTTCCCTAAGACTTCTGGATTCTGTTCCCTGTCTTGTTAATCAAAATTTATTGAATGATATCACATTGCTTTTTCTTCTCTGCTTACACTCAGAAAGGCAAAATCTGAAAATGGTTAAGATGTGTAATTGCATTGCGGTTGGTTTGCCCACTGCTCACTTACTTGAGTGTAGATTCACAGCTAGACGTCAGATTGTCACAGTTCATGAACTACTTCCCTATGTTGGGTAAGAATTCACCTAGTGCAAGTCAGTTCTAATAGGTCAAAATTTCTTTCTAAGCCCACATCATTTGGAACATGAAAAGTTATAATACCCACCAAATACCAGCACCAAGATTCTTTTATTTTCTGAAGTGTTTTAGCTGTGGAAATAACTTCTTATAGAATCCACTGACCATGACCTTTGTCTTCTCTTCATTTTTCTATTTAATTTTTTATAACTGGTAGTCTCTTTAAGATGTAGGAAAATGAGGGGTTAAGATTTGGAAAAGGCATAAAAAGGATGAGGGAGTAAGTACAATCATGGTTTTACGTTCTGTACTTGGGAACAGAAAAGCAATGGCTACTCAGTTTTCTAATCAGTAGAATCCATTATTAGGGAAACAAAGGTATGAGAATGCATGAAACATCACTTTTTTTCCTTCTTACCTCCCTCCCTTCCTTCCTTCCTTCTTTCCTTTCTTTCTCTCCTTCTCTCTCTCTTTCTTTCCTTACTTCTTCATTTTAGCAAGTATTGAGATATATCATAAATGGCAAAAGAAGTTTTTCTTTCTCAGTCCAGCTTCATATACATTATAACTAAAGTCAGTTCTTCCTAGATTCTGGCATTGTCATTAGAGAGTCTTATTTTCCATCCTGTAGTTTCTACTCTTCCTGGGAAATTTTAGAGAGGAGTTGCAAGTTGTAGTATGACTGGGTTGGGGCAATCCTACTCATGAGATGCTCTTCTAAGTCCTTATAGAGTATCAGAAAGAATAATGCATGGAAAAAAGAATATAAATTAAATGTTTGAACTCTGATATCTTCTATTAACTACTGGGTAACTATGGCAAGCCACTAACTAAATTAGTTAGGCATCTTGGTTTTCTCATCTCTAAAATAAGAAAGTTAGTTTCATGAAACCTAAATTTTGCTATGTCTAAAATATATGATTTATTATCTTTTTATAGATCATGTATTATAGAGTCACATTTTCTAGTCATAAGCAAAACTGATATTAAGGTAAAGATATAGAATTTATTTATTCCCATTACACTCAGAAAGACATCCTCAGGCAGTTAACTTAACTGGTCAGGAGAGCTTGCCACATTTCTTACTCTAGTCAAAGGAGAAATGGGTCTGCTAGGAGCCATTTAAACAGCCTTAAATCTATATTAGGGCATCTTGCTTACAGATATATATAAATACACATATGTATATCTATATATGTCTTTTGTATATATTATATACACATACATTTTGATTTTTGTGCTTCTAAGAGAAGATTTTTAATTTGCTTACTTGTTTGTTTTTATGACACAGAGGATAACATGATTCTCTCAAGATCCTGACATCTTTTTTATGTAAGTGGTCACCCAACCTGATTGTCTCTTTGATAGGCAAGAGCATGGTGTCTCTGTTTATCTTGGGAAAGGGAGAGAACTAGGTGTTAGCGGAATGTTGCACTTAAAATTGCCTTCTCATCTCTTTGGATGGAAAACATTAACAATGTGTTTTTTAACTATTAAATGTTTGAGGTTTTGTACAATTTATGTTTATAAGAGGCTACTTTATTTAGGGGCAAAAATACTTTCTTGCAAATATATATCTATTAATCAGAAATACTTTACTACCTAAACATTTTCAATTTAATGTTCAGTTCTCATATCACAAACAATTACTGTACTTTCTTCTGGTTTGTATCAGGCTAACAAGCTTTCTCAACAAGTGTTTGAAGTCTTCAAGAAAGTTGTTACCACTAGCTTTTCTTGTTATTATTTTCAGAGAGCAATTATTTAAAATCTGAAATAGCTTCTGTTATAATTAACAATCATGTAACAAATTCAGGTGTTTTTCATTTTAAGTATTTTTTTTCTCAGGTGGGGTAGTGAATAGTTTCTCTACATTCCTCAGATTTCAGTTCCAAGTGTAAACTTTTTACTTTCCTTAGAATCATAGAATATATTAATCTTTAAACTAAGGTAAGGCACAGAGATGAACACAAGTTTTGGAACTTATTTTGGTAATAATTACATAAATTCTGAAAGAAAAAATATAAGTCACTAATGGCATACACTGAACTTGTGTTTAGTTAGAAAAGTCAGACAAGATTTATAAGCTAAAAAATCTAAATCAGCCCAGTTTAGAAGGTCCTGTGCCAAAAATAAAAATTTAAAGAAGACTGTACCCTGTTTGCTTAGGACAATATTCTCAAAGTTTTCATGGTAAGAAGGAATCTCACAATATTTGCCTAGGCTAGTGTGCACAGCTCGCCATAAAGGCCTTTTTATTACAACTAGGTCTCATATATTTTTGGCCAGGAGCAGTTACCTCTACCTGGATAGGACCTACGGAGAAGAAAAAAAATAACAAGATTTTTTTAGATGAGACTTATACACAATTAATAAATCATATTATAGTCAAACTGTACACATTCACCAGTTCATATCCAAAAGTCATTTTCAGTTACAACAATAGAAAACTGACCAAAACAAAAATGAATAACAGGTATCAAAATCATTGTGCAAAGTGAATTGAAGTTACCCAAACTAATGAGTTCACAGAGTTGGAACTACTCTTTCAGATAAGCTGAACTTTCCTTTACAGTTAAATGTCAGTGTGTTTGAACACTGGAGAAAAATACCCAGCTCCTGGAAATTATAAATGGTAGGTGCAACATTGAGAGACCGCATTTTCATTAGCTCCCCTTTATGACTGCACTATCTGACTCAATATCTGACATTCCTCTTTCATATTTTTTGTTTCTTTGTCATGGTTAAGCTATGATAATATGAGCTCACTGAAGTTGCGAAGTACAGTTATTGAGCACTGATGGTGTATCAAATACTGAGCGCTTTTCATATTGTTTGCAATCCTCACTTTGCCGATGCAAGGTATTTATCTCCCCTTTGTCAGGTTCCATATGAGAGGACATGGAAAATGAGGTGATTTGCCCAGAGACACAAGGTTGCTTTATGGCTAAAATGAAATCAATACCTTTTCTCTTTAAGAAGATAATCATTCTCTTGCAAATTCATTTTTTAAATATATATTCTAAGGCCAAAATTTCTAAAGTACTGGACAAGCAAGGACTAAATGTAAGGTATTTTTTAAGACACAGTTTAAAAGCACCTCTTCCATGTAATCTAGCCTTCCTGGTTTCTCTCCTTCCAGAATACTTTCTAACTCTGGTGAAAGAGCTTAGCAAATTATATTTGTACATAGTTTATTTTGTTTATTCTTTGAGATAAACCTTGACTTAGTAATTTCCCTAAAGCTGTGTGCACAATGACTATGTTGTTGAAATTATTTAAATAAGCATCGCAAATGGAAATTCAAACGAGTTTATAGTTTTGGTGATGGCCAAAAAACACCAAAACACATACACTCACAAAACCCCAAACAGAGCCCCAAGATTCTTTTGTGTTTCATTTTTCTTCCTAATATTGGAATAGAACCAACCTTAAAAATTAATGGAAAGTGACATGGAGAGCCTCATACTATAAATGTAAATCTGCTGATCTCTCAGAAATATACTACTTTGGACCCAAACCATATGTCCCATCCTTCCTACAAGTAAGTAGTAAAATTACTAACAAATGCAAAATATATATCTGACATCCTTCTCAAGTGTTTTGAGGTCTTATTAAAGCAAAATATATTAGATTGAAAAAATATTTATAATTGCACATTGGAAAGGAGATCAAAGTTTAATATGAGAGGTCCGGTGTAATAAGATTTTATATAACATTGTGGCAACAGGGCAGTTGGAGTATAGTGATTAAAAAATGTTTTTATGCTTTTTCTTCCATTTATCCACTGATAATGTTCCACAAACTGTTTGGAAAGAGAACTATCCTCTTACAAATAGAAATCCTCCTACATGGGCATTCATCAGATTATGGTTTAGCTCTTCTGCTCACCTTTGGGGAAACTGATACTACACCTACTTACTTCCCTCTTAGTCTCTCTAAAGGACCTTTAGTAAATATTTTAGGATGCCAGAAGCGCTATAATAATAATATAATTGTACATGTCATTAAAATATAGTAAAATGTAGTAATAATATAGGTACTATATATAATAATATAATAATTATTTGCCTATCTCTAGGTCATATAGATTTTCTCCTATGTTCTCCTCTAGAAGTTTTGTAGTTTTAGGTTGACATTTAGGTCTATGATGCATTTTGAATTAATTTTTGGTTATGGTATGGGGTATTAATTGAATAATTTCTTTTTTTTCTCCTTCCCCTTCTTTTTCTTTTTCTTCTTTTGCCCATGTATATCAATTGTTCTGCACCATTTATTGAAAAGACCCTTTTCTTAAATGACTTGCTTTTGCAATTTTGTTAAAAATCAGTTGATTTTATATACATGGGGGTCGATTTCTACATTTTCTATTTTGTTTCCTTTACATATTTATGTCTTGATGCTAATTCCATATTGCCTGATTATTGTAGCTTTATAATAGTCTTGAAGTGAAGTAATGTAAGTCCTCCAACTTTATCCTTCTTTTTGAAAGTTGATGTAAGTTTTCTAGGTCCTTGGCATTTCTGAATAAACGTTAGAACCCTAACCTTATAAGTTTCTACAAAGAAATCTGTTGAGATTTAGTTAGGGTTGTCTTGAATCTAAAAATCAGTTTGGGGAGCATTGATTTTAATAGCATTGAGTCTTCTGGTAAAGTAATAAGGTTTATCTTCCCATTTATTTAGGTTTTAATTTCTCTCAAATTTATTTTGTAGTTTTTGGTGTACAGATCTCTCACAGATAACCACATAAAGTGTTCCAGATGATCGCTTCAGCTAAGGTACTAGCTGAAACAAACAGTTGCTATCTGATATGTGAGTAAAGACATCCCAGAATATTCTCACACCCCACCATCAAGGTGCCCCTAGTAATTGGGCTTACAAGTGTGTCCCCTCATGTTATGGGACAGAAACAAGCCATCCTCCCTGCACCCTGTTGAATTCCTTATCAACAATATCATAATCATAATAAAATGGCTGCTTTAAGCCATTAACTTTAGGAGTAATTTGTTATACCTTAGTAGTAACTGGAACAGGTTCTCAGTCCTTTCCCTTATTGTAGAAACTAGCCTGATACTCTCATGCAATAGCCGGGATTATGCCGTTCACAGGATTACCTTTGCATAATTTCCAAATATTAACCCTTGTCAGGATTTCCTAAATTGGCAGTTTCCAAAGTAAATGAGTTTATCCATATCAGAACATAGTAACCCAGGTAATTCTCTCAGTGATTATGAATGAGTAAATCATGTCTATTTTGACACCTCAATTTTTAACCTAATAATTGATGGCTTAACTGTTTCATGATGTATTTTAACTTATTTTCTGAAGATTGCTCTGACTGTGATCTATGGATGTGAGTAAAAAAAAACCCAGAAGACTATGAACTGTCCCATGTGAATAAGTACTGATGGCCATCAATAACGATTATCCAGTGAGCAAGTACAACTGTCAAGCTCCCAATTCTGGCAAAATCCTCAGAGCAGAGTCACTCCATGTTTCATGGCTACCTGCCAGTTTACTCTGCTGAGTGGTTCCTAGCTACCTATGGATGGGCCCGATTTCTGGTGTATCCTTGGACAATTTGAAAAGATTTCTTTTAGTCTTGCTGCTAGCCCCATTTCATGTTCAAAATATAGCAGATATTGAGGGCTGTCCAAATACAATGCATGTTCAAGAGAGCTGCTTGTGGTAAACGCCTTTTCAATCTGGAAATTTTAGCGATTAGTCCTTCTACTTATTCCCCTGAGAAACAGTATACAAAGAAATAGTATATGAAATTAGATAAAACATCATGAATGGGTCCAGGTGTGGGAGTTAACCTGCAGTGATCTGTTCCTCTAAATAGTAGAGTACTACTTTTAAAAGTTTCACTTTAATCTATAGTTAGGGATTCCAAGAATACTGAAAGAGTGCTTTAAACAAATGTGTCTTCTTTCCATCAATTGCCCAAGATCACACTCCAAGAAGGTTAAAGACCTAGGATTTCAACCCAGTTATTTGAATTGTAAGATTACTTGTAAGAAACATTTTTCTTGTATCTGCTTGTATCCTTTTAGTCGGGTTGTAAAACTAATTCAGCCTGGGTAGTATTTAGATTCTAAATAGATTCTTAACAAACAAAATAGTTGACACAAACAAGCGAAAGTCAGCTATGGTCATAACATAAAAAGTAGGTGAAAACTCTGTAAGTGAATGTCTAAGGGCATCAGGGAATCAGAATTAGGATTACAATGCAAAAGATCCATGTGGAAGGTCAACTAAAACAATGGGTCTTTTAGAAATTTAAGTATAGTTGCTGTGTATCTTAAACCTAGGAACCTGTGAAACACAGGAGAGTGAAAGAGAGGTCTGACCATGAAAACACTGAGGACACTCATCCTGAACTTGGACACAAAAAGACATGCTCTTAATTAAGCTGTAGCCATTCTGAGTACAGATATTTGGTTCTTGTTGTGAGGAATGAGTACTGGAATCATAGCACCTTCTAAAACCCAGCAAGCATCATGGTAGCTTTTCTGAAAGCCAGAGCAAAATTCAAGACATAGTGAATATCATCTTTATTGGTGATGCCCTGTGTAGTAATTACTGATTGAATTATTGAATGAAAAATGGGATTCCATTTGGGGTCTCTATAAACTGTATTTGACACCTAAAATATATTCTTACTTTTTTCAGTTTACAAAAATAATCTGCTGTTTTTAACTGCTTTGAGGTGACATCAGTTTGGAATATATTTTACTTGTATGTCATGAAAGTTATAAAGAGGATTTACTGTCTTTTATTATTAAAACTCCAGTTCTGGTTCTGGCCATTGTGTTTCCTAATTATGCTCAGAGAATGGCTTCTTATCAAGGTGGTTTACTTATGAATAATGTTCTTTGTGTGGCTTTTGTGGTGGACAAGTTAGATTGCTTCTGACATCAGCCAGCAGTAAATTAGCTTCCGATCTGGCTGTGTTCTAGAAGACTGAAAGATTTACCTTATCAATATCTTTGCATCCCCATGAAAATAACTTTCTTTAGGTTTGATCTGCTTTTTCCCTGAGGCACAGAATGCTTTAAAGAGACAAACTACTTGTCGGTACTTCCGACTGTGAAATTTATTTTGTTTTGTCTTTTTAAAAACTTATTTAAACTGGCACTGATGAATCATGTTCTTTCAACCATAAGTTACACTTAGCTAGGAAGTCTGAACGTGGTCAAAAATTTCACGAATTAAATTCTAGAACATCATGTGAAATGAAATGATTCAAATAAAAAGCACCAGATTCTAAGTAGGTAATAAAAGTTGAGAGATAATCCAACAATATGGTGGTAGAAAGAAAAATAATCATTTCCTATGGAGATTATAACTTGGGACATATTTTGATGAAGTGTGATTCATGCTAGTATAGAACTTACCAGGAGATTTTGATGGCATGATGGTATTTTTAAAAGGATATATGTTAGGATTAAAATTCCCTCCTATGGAGCATGGAAATTTTAGGTCTTATTTTAAATTGACTTAACTTTCTAAAAATTAACTAAAAAAGTAACATAATGTGTTTATATGAAAGCACATTGATTATGGAGGATGTTTATTAAGGTGGGACAATCATTTAGAAGAATAATTGCTACCAAAACTTATTTTCAGTGAATTAGTTCTTTGCAATCAGTAGGTAACTTACTAGTATGAAATAAGTTACGATGTTAAATTTGTTTCTGTAGCTTTTATTAAGATCATGGCAAATACTGCTAATTAGTCCAGAAGAATTTCAGCTAACATAAGGGAGAAAAAATAAAACAAAACTAACAACTTCAACTCATTTTAAATAACGCTGAAATTGTATTGACTTTGTTTCAACATACATCCCTTTATTTCACGTGTTAGTGTCCTCAGCACTTAGCTTATACTTGAATTTCTCTGAATTCTTTGGTTGCAAATACAGCTCATGATTATTTAGTGGAATACAGCTGGTTCAAGGTAAAAGAAAGTTATGTATGTTTTTCCCAAAGAATGTCTTAAAAGCCATACCTACATGAAAAAAAAATACTGAATCAAAATACTTTATAGTAGAAAACACGTTCCCTCAGTTTAAAAGATGGCATTCTGCCAAACTGAATGATTTGTTTTCATTAATGCAACAGCTCAAAAATCTGTCTCTGGATTCCACTCTTGTTTTTGTGTGTGTTCTGTCACCACCAACACTAGCTCTGAGCACAGAATTAATAGTTCACTGCTGGGCAGTGCAAGCAAGTGGGAGGAGACCCTACTTAACAAGAAGGAATGTAGCTTAGACCAGGTATGGTAGACCATGTGGGAGCTGAGGCAACAGCTTCAAAAGAAGGCCCAGTTAGAAATAATGTTGAAATAATTGTGGGCATCCAGGGAAGTCTCAGTCTGGAAGAGCATGCTGGGATACAGCTTCCAAAATGCATAATAGATTTCTGGGGAATTTGGGAAGTGGGCCAGGTTGTCCAAGGAATCCATTCAATGGATGGAAGGCTGGGAGAATGGGAACAGGGCCTAGCATCTGAGAACTGAAATGGCAAGCACAGGTTAAAATGAAAAGGCACAATGAAGTAGAATGTTAGGGATGTTTGTTCCCTGGGCCTCAGTGGGAAAAATTTGATCATTCTTAGGCAAACAGTAAGTAGAAGATGAGTGGATCAAGAAGGTCTGGGCCTTCAAAGTACTTAGAAGATTGGATGTAAGAAGTATAGGATGGCAAAGAAGGGAAGTTCAGCTCAATGCTATGATAGTGATACGAAGAACAAATACTCTTTATTGATTATCGACTGTGTGTCTGACCATGAGCTAAGCCATCTATGCATTTCATTTAATCTTCAGTACTGCTTTAGGAAGTGTTATTGTCCCCAAGTTAGAGATGAGCAAACCAAAGCTCCAAGAAGATAAGGAATTTACACTTGATCAAGTAGCAGGGTTAAAGACTGAACACAGACTTACTGACTAACTTGCTTCTGCCTAGGACCTGTGCAACTGGGCACAGGATGGAAGGGTGTTTTCAAACCCCACGTATTGGAAAGCTGGAAAATTGATGAATGGCTCTTGACCTCCTGTTGTTCATAGATGGAATGGAGGAAGGAAGGAGCTGGAAAGGCTCATGGTAGGCACCTCAGGAACATGACAGTCATAAATAGAATCTGAAAGGAAGCAGCATGGGCAAGATTTGGCACCCAGTCAGTCTTTCAGAACAAAGGAAAATCAAGATGGCACAAATGAGAGGATACAGTGAGGGCTAGCCTTTGATTTTGAGATGTTAGAGAAGGTAATAAATTCATTTGCAAATTGGTTTTTAGTTGCTTCCTATAATATATATATATTCTTCAAATCAGATTCCATATTACCTACTTCTTTAAACCACCTAGTATACTTTCAGTTGTAACTCAGCTTTCCAATCAAGTTTTTTGTTTTATTTTTAAGGAATTGTTGTAGAAATCTTGAGTGTATTTTTGTTATTGTTGTTTTAAACAGAGTATGCCCTACTTCCTTTTAGTGTGGTTCTTATAACTTGCCCCAGATCCACAATATCACCTTGAGCATTTTCTTCTGCTTTTGTATTCTAAAATTTAAAGGTTGGATATACAACTTGCCAGAGATCATAAAAAATATTTTAACAGCTACATTAGCAAATTGCCAGACTTGGTCAAATTTTTGTTAAAATATTGGGTGATTATTGAACATATTTGATTTTACTATTTAACTGAAAATAGAATTATTTTAGTGTGACTTTAACAATTACTACAGTTCATAAAGCACTAACGGGGGGAAAAGATATCGGGTAACTAGCCAATCATGGAACATAGAGTCTGCTATAAATACCAAAGGTGAATTTGTCATAAATCATGATATTTAGAATAAAAAACACCCTTGTGCATGAAATATATATAAACTACTACATTCTTACATTACATACAGTGGTACAGTAGCAAACAAGTTTAAAAAAGCTTGCCAGCTTTTCCTTCCAGTAATCAAGAACCAAGGGTTTGTCTTTATTTCTTAAAACACCATCAGGAAAGAATAACATGCTAAGTACAGATTCAGTTTTATGATGATCATATGAAGGAAACCATATATATGTATAAAATGTACATTATAAAGTATCTTCTGGGAGATGATGAGTGTAGAAGTCTGCATTTATGCTCTACACTGATTGTGATATCATCTTTACTCAATAACCCAAGAAATCAACATTGCTATTTTTGAACAAAACATAGAAAACAACCTGAAATTACTTAGATTGCAATTAAAAGTTCTATTTTTATTAGAGCTCTGCAATAGCTCCAGGAAGACATTTATGAATTTGTAGAGTATAATTTTGTTATATGTGAACAAACTCCAGTTAAAAAATTAGAAACGTTGTATAAATCACAAATATTAAACAAAAAAACATAGTATTTGCTGTCAGAGAAAAATTAAGTTCTATACTAAGAAAGAGAGGATGAGTTTGCAACTGTCTATAAGTACTTTAGTTACCAAATACCAAGCGGAAAAAGAAAATATGACTTGTTTAATATTGCTTGACAGCAAAGAATGCTTATAAAATGTCCACCAAAAAATTTAGTGTAATTATTTCATTTATTAAAGCTCTAAAGCTGAAAACCTAATGATTAGACATTTTCCAGAAACTACTGTGAGTCAAAACTTGTTTTTGACTATGTAAATAGACTGAAGCTTAAGTTTGTGTCAAAGGAGAATCTGAAAACTTAAAGCGTCAAATCCAAATAGGTTTTTTTTGGTTTTGGTTCTGTTTTTTTTTTTATTTCAAGTGCAGAGTTAGCATTGCAGGTGAAGGGAATGTGAGGATCTGACTTCGTATTAGTGCTACCTACAGTCTAACCAGTCAGATGAAGTGCAGTGGCTTTGAGTCCACTCTGATGGAAGAAAAGGGAGAAGAAAAATAAGCAAAAATGGGGAGGTGAAGACTGGCTCAGAAATAAATATATATTCTGTATGGTGTCCATTTTTTTTAATATATATAGAACACTTCACGAATTTGCATGTCATCCTTGCACAGGGGCCATGCTGATCTTCTCTGGATCATTCCAATTTTAGCATATGTGCTGCCAAAGCGAGCACAGTGGTGTGCATTTTTATCCGTTACTTACTATCTAAAATGATAGGACTGGAATGAAAACACACATACTTCTTATCCTTTTCTTCCTTTTAAGCTCTGCTTTAATGATATGCATTCTCCTTATATGTAGTTAAACAGATGGATAAGGGAAAAATACATAAGTAAGCTCTAAATATGGTCATTTACAAATAAGATGGACATCATTTAATTTAATACCATTGTATATGATCTTTTATATAGCTTCATGTCTGACCAAGAAAGTTATCACTTTGTTAAGAAAATGTTCTTAAGTTGATCATTTATGGCTCGAAATCTAGTTTAGGATAACCACTCTTTAGGCAGAAGATTATAGAATCAACTTGAATTTCTAACTTAATTGCTGTTTCTAACACAAATTTTGGAATAATAAGAGAGATATTTTCTGGATAAAAGGTAATCAGGTTTATATAACTCTAATAAAGTTGTTCTTTATTATTATATAATGGGTTTGAATATGAATCTACATTGCCATAAAGCAAGATAGAAATGAATTTTTGCCTTCTAGCATTTAAGTGAGCCAGTGACCAAATAAATAGGAAAAGAATATTCAGATCATTTCAAGCTATTTTATTTAAATGTCTAAATAGCCTCACTAAATTCTTGAAGAACTGAACATTCACTTTGTTCATAAGTTTAATACAAGTTTGAAAACCATGGGGAAAATTAACTTCTTTATTGTCATTATTATTTGTCACAAACATTTCATTCTCTATCATCCTATACATATATATGACTAAAGAACATTTTATAGCTTCCTTAACTCAGATTCCTTGCCATTTTAAAAGTAGCATGTTTTGTGCAAGACTTGCTCAGAAATCTGAGCACCCATACATGCTAGCTGTCCCCCTTTTAAAGCAGCTATCCCAGTATATTTTTCATAAGCCAGTAAAAAAAAAAATCAAACACCCTACACATGTTATAAGTAAAACTCTACTTTGAACTTGAAAGAATAAATGTGTGCATGGATTTTATTATTCACCACTGGGCAGTTAAGGTATTTTTCAATCTCTGTTCATGATTTTCCATTTTCCTCATACAAGAGTATACATTTCCACCACAGAAAACCAAAAAAAAAAAAAAATCTTAAAATTCCCCAAACTGAAATTTTAGAAGTTTCCTGCACTAAAGGATGGCTTAAAACTATTTATTGAAAGAACCTATCATCCTTCCTACAAAACGCAACACAGTGGTGTGGTAGGAAGACTCTGAAATAGCTCCCAATTATACCCACATTCTAGTATTCATGTCCTTGTATGTTCCCCTCCTAGGTGTGGGTTGGGTCTAGTGAATCATTGCCCATGGATAAAATACAGCCCTCAAGTTTAGGTTTTAAAAAGAATGTGACTTCCATCTTCTCCCTCTCTCTCCCCCACCACACCCTTTCTGTAGGAACACAAGCTGACAAGTTATTATACACAATCCTATGTAGAAGCCTATCTCAGCAAGGAATCAGTGTCTCCAGCCAGTAGCCAGTGAGGAACTGAGACCTGCCAATAGCCATAAGAATGAACAAGGAATTTGTTCTGATGCTAGTAGCCATGTGAGTGGCTGGAAAGTGGATTTTCCCTAATCAAGCACTCAGATGACTGCAGTCCCAATAATACCTTGATTGCAGCCTTAGAAATGTTCTTGAGTCAGAGGCACTCCATCAAGCTGAATTTGGATTACTGACTCATAGGCACTGTGAGATAATAAGTGCTTGTTGTTTTAAGCTGCTAAGGAAAAGGTAACTAATATAATGAATAACACCAAAACATGCTAGTAAAAATATTGAGCATTTAAGAAAAACACAGTAAGAGACAGGAAAAAATAAAATAGATTGTCATTAATTTTTAATAGCCATATCTTATGGTAAAAGATATAATAAGAAAAGGAAACATGACTTATGAACTTTATGTACAGGATGTTGGGGGACATTTTTCTCATTAACTTTTTCTAAGGAATCTACTGGGGAAACAGCTTCAGATGATCAAAATGATGAGCTAAGGACTCATGCTAAAGATTCACATTTTACCACATAAAAGTGTTTTGCTCTCACTTGACTTTTTAAGAAGGGATTCTTGTCAGTTCCCATATTGTCATCCAGAAACTGCCTACCTGGTGATTTTCTTGGTACCTATATCCAATTATGTTGATACTTTAACCTTACACAAGTAGGTTTAGGTTTGTGACTCAGTTTTCAAAACTACGAGGTAAAATATAAAGAAAAGAAAGCAAACAAGTTTAAAAAAAATGGACACATGATTTTCTAGTAGAAAAATCCAAAGTAGAAAAATCTGATTGACAGGCCAAGAGGATCTTACCTCAGCGATAGGAAATATTATCTCAAAACTGAGACAGTTTTGTTGGCACCTAACAAATATTAATATTAAGACCTGATAGGATCAAATGTTTCCCAAGTACTGTAACAGGGTCCCAGAACAAAGCTCAAGAATACTTATAAGTCTACAAAATATCCAGTATCCAACAAGGTAAAATTTACAAGTTTTTTCCTTCAGTCATAGATTACCTATCCTGAAGAGAAGCAGGATAATACACCCACAATGAAGAGAAAAATTAATCAATTCAAACTGATTTAGAACTGACACAGGTGTTAAAGTTAACAGGTTAGGACATTAAAAGTTAGAACTGTACTCCACATGTTAAATGTAGTTTAAAAAATGGAGATTACTTTAAACTACAAATTAAGCTTCCAGAGATATAAACTACCATGTGTGAGATGGAAATATATTTGTTAGGATTAAGGGACAGTTAGATATTATATAATAAAAAGTTAATGAAGGCATAGAATAGGATGCTCCAAAATGAAGCACAGAGAGAAAAGAGAACTAAGGGAAGTGAAGAGAACATCAGTGATCTGTAGGATAACTTCAAGCCTCCTAATATATGTGTAACTGGAGATCCCACAGGATTTGGGAGGGTGATGAAGAAACAATGTTCAAAACTTTCCAAATTTGATGAAAACTATAAGCCATTGGCCAAAGGAAACTAATGAACTCCTAAACACAAGAAACATGAAGAAAATTACACTAAGATATATCAGAAGAAAAATACTCAAAAGTAATGATAAAAAGAAAATCTTACAAGCCAACAGGAAAAAAGTCACATTCTATACAGAGTGACACAGATAAGAATGAGAACAGACTTCTTGTTGGAAACAATGCAGGTTAGAAGATATTGGAGAAGCAACTTTAAAGTATTAAAAGAAAAAGGTCATCTTAGAATTCTATACCCACCAAAAATATCCTTCAAAAATGAATGTGAAATAAGGGTATTTCCAGACATAAAAAAGCTGAAAGAATTCACCACTGCAAGGCTACCACTAAAGGAATATTGAAGGGAGTCTATGTCAGAAAATAATAATATCAGGTGGAAATACAACATACACAAATGAATGAAGAACATTAAAATTGGCAACTACATAAGATTATTTTATTATTATCTAAAACCCTTTAAAAGGTAATTGATTATTTAAACAGAAATGATAATGTATGAGTTCAATAACATATGTAAAAGTAAAATGTATGACAATAATAGCACAACGATCAGGAGGAGAGTAATGGAAGTAGATCATTGTAAAGATCTAGTCTTTAAGTGAAATGATATAATATCATTTGAAGGGAGACAGTAAAAAACTTAAAAATGTTTATTATGAATCTTAAAACAATCCCTAAAAAACAAAACAAAGAGTTATTTCTAATATGCCAATGAAGGATTAAAATAGAGTCTGTGATGGATAATTTTTACTGTCCATTTGGCTAAGCCACAATATCCAAATATTTGGTTAACATTATTCTACAGATGTTCCTCAACTTACAATGGGGTTATGTCCTGATAAACCCATCATAAGTTGAAAATATTGTAAGTCAAAAAAGCACTTAATGCACCTAATGCACCAAACATCATAGCTCACTCTAGACTACCTTAAATGTGCTCAGAACACTTACATTAGTCTACAGTTGGGTAAAATCATCTAACACAAACCAACTTTATAATTAAGTGTTGAATATCTCATGTAATTTATTGAACACAATAGCAGAAGTGAAAATCAGAATGGATGTATAGGTATGAACAATCAGAGTGATTTTAATGTATCCATTGTTTACCTTTGTGATCATGTGGCTGACTGGAAGTTGTAGTTTCCTGCCACTGCCCAACATCACAAGAGTATTGTGCTACATGTTGTTAGCTACAGGAAAAGAACAAAAGCCAAAATTCAGAGTGGGGTTTCTACTGAATGCATGTCACTTTTGCACCATAGTAAGGCTGAAAAATCTTAAGTCAAACCATAGTAAGTTGTGACCATCTGTAGATGTTTCTGTGAAGGTATTTTTTAGATGAGATTAACATTTAAATCAGTAAATTTTGAGTAAAGCTTATTGTCCTGCATAATGTTAGTGGACTCAAACTGCTGTAGAAAGTAAGACTGACCTTCCCCAACGAAGAGGGAATTCTGCTTTGTTTGGTCTTAAACTTCATCAACTCTTTCCTGTGTATTCAGCTTGCTGGCCTATAGTGAAGATTGTGGACTTGTTGGCCTCCACAATTGTGTGAGCCAATCCGTTTCAAATTCTCTCTCATTCTCTCTATTTGATATGTGTATATATATATATATATAACTGCTTCTATGGAGAACCCTGAATAATACAGAATCAATTAAGTCAAAAGAAGGCAAAAAAAAAAAAAGAGGAAATGAGAACCAAAGAATAGATGGGAAAATAGAAAAAGATTGAAACAATAAGTTACCCAAGCCAAAAATCACATTAAATGGAAATTAATTAATTGCATTTAAAGACAGAGTCATCAGATTAGTTTTTAAAAAAAGAAAGTGTTATGTTTCCTACAAGAAACACACTTTAATAAAAAAGGTACAAATAGTTTAAAAGTAAAAGCATGGGAAAAGGATGTATTCTAAAATTGAAAAAGAATAATGGACTATGTTCATATCACACAAAGTAGATTTCAGACAAAGAATGTTGCCAAAGATAAAGAAGTTTATATTAGGGGAAAAAGAACAGTTACATACTGAATAACAGATCAAAAGCATAGAAGCAAAGTCTAATAGAAATGTAAGGCTATAGATAAATACATAATTATAGCAGAAATATCACTGGAAATTTCCCAAATATGTAGTCACGAGATAACACAGTTCCACATAATACATGCACTGAAGGAGAAAATCAAAATGCATATGAAAAATATTTTGAACTGAATGAAAAATAGAAACACAAGATGAATTTAAAGCAATATTTTTTGGAAAATTTTATCATAGCAAATGCCTATATTACTGAAGTAAAAGATCACCAAACATCAATTTAAGCTTCTTTCCACCTTAAGCAACTAGAGAAAGAAAAGCAAATGAAACCCAGTAAGTAGAATGAAGGAATAACAGAGATGAGATCTGCAGTCAATGGAATAGAAAACAGAAAAAGAGCAAAGAAAACCAATGACATCAATGCTGGCTCTTTGAGAATAACTACAAAATCAACAAACTTCTAACCAGACTCATCAAGGAAAAGAAAAATGAAAATTATAAACATCAGGAATGAGAAAAGCATCATCTTTTAATTTTTAGAGATACTAAAAGGATAACAAGGGAATAATATGAAAAACATTATACCAATAAATTCAGTAACAGATGAAATGGATAAAGTCCTTGAAAGACATGAACTACTACAACCCATTAACAAAGAAATAGATAAATTTAATAACCTAAAATCTCTGGAAATAGCTTTAGTGAAAAGAGATGCACAACTTCTTTATGATGAAAACACTTTAGGAAATCGGTCAGAGAGTAATGCTGTTGTAGGATTCAGTGTGGGTGGCTGGGGTTGAGTTAGGGGTGGAGATTATAGAGGGATATTATAGTTATGGATTTGAGAGCTTGGAGATTGGAGGTTGGAGGGAGTAGTCAAACATGGGTGAACAAGAATACCTCCAAATGAGATAGAAAATCACAAAGGAGGAGTCTCTTCAAAGGAAGAACTGGTGAGGAAGAATTTGGAAGAACATAAAGAAACTTAAACACAAGGAAAGCCCAAGTCAACATAAAACTATTTTCTGTAAACATTTCATGAAAAGTTTGAATGTAGATATAAATTCATGTGTATGGAGTGTTAATAATAACATACCTAATATTTTTGAATGCTTATTCTATGCTGGATATTGTGTTATGTGCTGTATAGGGGTTCAATGATTCCCCCCCATTTTGAAGACAAGAAAGTGAGGGTTCAGAGAGTTGTTAACTTTTCCTAGATTGAAAAGACCCTGGATTCTAACAAATCAGACAAAGATGGTGATGAGTGCAGTAACAAAAAAATCAACTGTGAATGTGCTAGCACTTCATGTTCATTATCTCATTTAATGCTCACACAACCTTATGAGTGAGATAAGGTGCTACTTTTATCTTCATTTTATATATAAAAAAATTATAATACATGCTTTAAGAAATTTTCACACACCACAAATATTTATCTACTGTTTTCACTGTAGGTAGACTTGAACGAAGATGATATATTTGGACCAGTGTTTTGCACTAATTTGAGGGATAAAGTATTTTTATTGTCAAGATAGCATATTATTTAAAAAATATTTTTTATCCCTATTAAATAAATTTCATGCAATTAATTTTAAAATAAATTTTCTAGACATAAAAATAAATATGGTCCAGTTAAAAAGCAAGTTTGCTAAGTATTCATTCAGTCTTAGACTGAGGATTTCTACTGGATTCACCTGAGAAAGAGATCTCACCTCATGTGAGAAGGGCAGCCTGGCTATTTGGAGTAATAGTTACTTCATATGAAAAAAAATTAGAAAGAGAAAATAGTATAATTGAGAATCTACCATCTGGGAGGTACTTAAGGTATTTCATTAAGTCCATTAACACATTTTCAAATGTTATTATTCCAATTTTACAAATAAAGGAACTGATATTCAAGCAGATTAATTTCTTTTTGAAGATCACCCAGGCAGTAGGCGGGGCCAGGATTTATGTTTGGGTTGGTCTGACACTTAGTCTTTAGGTATCTGCTACACTCTCATGCTTTCCAGAAGAACGTTTTACTCCATAAATTAGGTTTCTCTTCAAAAGGAATAATCCAACCGAACTACTTAAAAATAAGTGATGTGTTGTATTAAAAGCAAAGAATAAAACTACCATGGTCACTTAGGTCTTTATATTCGTAATCAATCATGAAGAAAAGCATTATTAAGATGATATGAATACTGGATCTTTCTCCCAGAAAATCTTTTTAGATTGGTTTAAATAAACCAATCGTAAACTTCACAATCAAATAAACATGAGTATGGTACTCTTCAGATTTTATACATTTGCTCTATGTCTGATGTTGTTATTTATTTATGCTTAAATAAGTGAAATATACTTATATAACATCAAAAGAAAAATTAATGAATAACATTTTATTTGCTGAAGGAATAACCTGTCCTGTGGAAAAGACTGTAGGATCAGAAGCTTTCATGGCTTTTATTCCTAGTTTTGCAATCCTTGGGCACACATCCAAGCTGTTAAAATTTGAAAAAAACACCTGGTCACTAAGTAGCAGCAAACTAGATAAATGAGAGGCTGGGAAAAAATTCTAAGTCCTATGCAGACTTGCCAAAGCTTCAAACAGAGATGGAAACATCACTGTGGTCATATGGCAAAAATTCAAGTGCTATTAAGCATGGATCAAGATAAGAAAATGGGATGTGTTCAGATTTCAGTGTTTTAGAGACAAAATTGCCTCCTACACCTCTTTCGGGTGACATTTCAATTGCTCATTTCTATGTGTCACACAAACCTTTACCTAAGCAAGAAATTCCATCTAGTTAGTCTCACATTCACTGTAAAAGTAAAAGTAGCCATGTTTATTATTCATCTTTTAAGTTAAAATATTCATCTAAAAGTAATTAAACAGTTTCTTATGAAGGCATTTTATACTCATTTCCAATAGACATAACTTAGAGCATAGACTTAGGTTGATAAATAAAATACTAGAAATAAGGAAGGAAATTTACTTATTTTCTGTTTTTGATGCACATTTTTTTTCTCCTCTATCAGTCAGAAATGCCATACAGATAAGGGGAAGATATCATCAAATGTTCATTAGCAATACTTTAGAATATATGAAAAATTAATTACTACTTAAGAAAAAAATATATTCGTTAATAGTAAATCATTTTATTTTTGACTGGATTAAGCATGCACGCTAACAAATAATGTTTGGATAATGTTTGGATAATTTAAGATAGTACCTAACATAGTCCAAAAATATTCAGATATACTTTAAAATGTATACATTTGTATTCTTGTGCTCAGTTTTTAAGATAACACATTAAGATCATATTTTAGAATCAGCTTACATAGCATTAATGTTATCTGTAAATGGTAATCTAAATTGTTTTTCCTCAGAAAATTCTTCAAAGAAACTTTAATATATGTATCTTTACTTTTTTCACATTGTGTTTCAGAAATCTTCACTGAGTGTTATATTTTCTTGGTGACTTCCAGCACTTTATTTTTCTCAAGTGAATCTATAACTTTAGAAAGACACAATCCAATCTCTTATAAAATGGCCTTTGTTATAAAAAATGTCCTCATTTCCTTCTGTAGAAAAGGTACCCTAAAAATAAACTTAGCTTTCTTGTTGCTTTCCCATCCTCTTTACTGTCTCTTTTCCTTTCTCCTGGTGATTATTAGCCACAGAGGCAGGCTTCTTTCACTGTCTTTGAAAATTGCTTTTCATTATTTACGGCACTATATCAGACCTGACAATTCTTCCATTTTAAATATTAAACATTTGATTTTCACTTTTCAGAATTTTTTGCAAGTCCAACTATTTCCATTTTGCTGTATTTGCCAGTTAAAGAATTAATAAAATACAATAATTAAAACAAATTGAGAGTTTTATGTTCTTAGTAGTAAATTATACTGGTTACCATTGAATGTGGCAAGTACTCTAATTAGTTTACTCAGCACCCATTATGACTCCTTTCTCCCTTGT
Organism: Smutsia gigantea; assembly: GCA_032199065.1. Taxonomy (NCBI): domain Eukaryota; kingdom Metazoa; phylum Chordata; class Mammalia; order Pholidota; family Manidae; genus Smutsia; species Smutsia gigantea. The sequence continues at coordinate 14,715 of JAVSCE010013728.1, read as the reverse complement.
CTTCCTTTATGGCAGAAGCTTGAAAATTCAATCTTAAAACCCCAGCCTCCTTTGGACACATTGGGGATACAATGTGAATAAAATGATAGTGTAGGTAAGAGGCTATTGGTTAGTTGGGCACTAAAGGATAGTGTGATACCTGCTGCGGTGAGGAAGAGTATGCACTAGGGGGTTCTTGAGCATGTAGGGCTTTTGACCACTGACCATGCATTTCATGCCCACAACCTCTGGAAGAAAAATTCATACAAACCCAATAAATTATTGCCATGTGCCAAATGTAAAGCAAGTCAGGACAACCTGGGTTTTTACTCTGAGATGGAAGTAGTAAAACCTCTCCCATTTCCTTCTTTAGCTCTTTCATTTCATGGGGCTAATTCCAAAATGGCACTAGAACTCATTACAAAACAGGAAATCAAACTTATCATCTTCCTTCCATATTCAGCACTTATTTCCCCTTTTAAAACTTCCTGTCAACAGATCCTTGGAATTATCTTGAGTTCGCTTTTCTTTCCCCACATCTAGGCTGTCACCCAGCACAGCTGGTCCTTCCTTTGTACTGCACTATATTTTTCTCTTTTAATTTCTCTCTTTTACCCACTGAAATTTCATTAGCCAAAGACCTTATGACCTCCTTCACAATCGTTACAATAATTTTCTATCTGATCTTTCAGCTTCTAGCCTCTCCTTCTAGCCCCACCTTTATCCTATTTCATTATTACTTTTAACCATCTCAGAAACCTTAAATAGTGGGTATTGCCCATGGTTGATTAGATTATCACTCCCTACTCATCACTCCCTCCCTGTTTGCCCTGGAACTCTGTGGTGCCACCCACTATGGGATTGGCAGAGTGACTTGTTTTAGCAACAGAATGTGGCAGAAGAGACAGTGTGCCAGCCAGTTCCCAGCCAAAGCCTAAGGGGCATCACAAGTCTCCTCTTGAGGTTTTGTGCCCCTGTGATCCTTCATGAAAAAAGTATGCCCTTAGTAACCACAGCACCTTCAGGCTGAGCTCCAGAATGATGACAGGTGCAGCACACCTGAACCTGAGCTGGAAACCTGGAGTCCAGCCTGCTTCAGTCAATCCATCAAGGTCAGGGGAAACATAGCCTATCGGCAGCCCTGTAAGCATGAAAGTCAATGTTTGCTTTTGTAAGCCACTGAGATTTAGAGGCTGGTTTTACAGAACAATTGGTTAACACTTTGCTTGCAGAATAAGATGTCAACTCTTGGGCTTTTCCTTCAAGGTCCAGAAGATTTGTCTCATCCCTTTCCTGTCTCAGTCTTGGTACTGCATGAGCAGCAAGAAGATGGGTTTACTCAATATATCACACATTTGCAGTCCTAGTTTTGGGCATAGCTCATGCACATTTGCAGTCCTAGTTTTGGGCATAGCTCTTTGCCAATTTATATTTCTTTCAAAGCTGAACTCTAATGTTTCCTCAACAAAGTCTTCTCCTTGACCAGAGGCTGAAGGTGTGAGTTTCAGGCCATACTATTCATGCAAACTTTGTATAAGTATGCTGCATTCTATTAGACTCTTCTATTGCTATGCAACTGTGATGTTAAACAGTGAAATTGTAAGACAGAAGAGGTTCTGTCATGTGTTGATAAACATGGGTATGGCTTGCTGCACCGTGTACCAGCTATGGGATCTTTTACAAATTAGTTATTCTTCTTGAGCCTCCATCCATTGGCTTTAATAGGGATAAAAATCCCTACCTTAAAGAAGAGTTGTGAGGAATAAATGTGCTAATTTATGTCAGATTCTGAGCACAGTGTCAATCATGTATGGGGAATAAGAGAAGCTACTAGCAGACATTATTCTGATTACTTTGAAAGTCCTTAAGGTAAAGAACAGTATTTCTAATTTAAAATCCCTGCCCCTTATTAGAAAGTGAATGAAAATTCTCTACCCTGTTGTAGTTCTGTTATTCAAAAAGTTAATTCATTGCACCTGACAGGCATTAAAATGCTTTTGGTGATGATGGTAATAATCAAAATAATTATATCCATCCATTCTAGTATAAGTTACCCTCCAAGAGACAATGGTCTCTTAGGCTACAGTGGTAACTTTAGGAATATTTATAAGCTGCCATTGAATTCGATCAGGAAAGAGACTTTAGTTTTCTAGGCTTTTACCCTATGCAAATATATGAATGATGGTACCATTTCCTGGGAAATAAAGTAATGGTGGAAAGCAATTTTTGGAAGGTTAGGATCAAAATATCTATCTTAACAGCATGAAATGTCTATAAGAAATAGAAATAGTGTCACATATTTGGTGTCAAATATGAATATGGAATTCAGGGGAAAAGTCTTGACTGAAGACGTCATTTTGAAGTCATCAGCATATAGAACATGGATGAAGAAAAGTAATTAGAACTGAGCACTGGGTGCTCCAATATTTAGAAGTCAGAAAGGGGAAGAGGTGCTAGAAAAGTTAACTAAGAAGCAGAGGTCACTGAAGCAAGAGGAACTGCAGGAGAATATAATGTTCTGGAAGCCAAGTAAAGGAAGTATTCAAGAAGGGAACAATGAACTAAGTTAAATGCTGCTGGTAAATTAAGACACATAAGAACAGATCATTGAATTTGGAAATGCAACATTTGTTGCTAACTTTGATGATGATTTCAGTGGTGTGGAGGGGATGAAAACAGAAATAGAATAGGTGAAGAGAGGTGTGAACACAGCAAATATAGACAAATCTTTCCAGGAGTTTTGCTCAGAACGGAGCTATCATTGGATGGTGGATGTGAGTTTAAGTTTTTCTTTATTTTTTAAGGTGGGACTTCAGATTTGTGCAGCTGAAAATGATTAAATAGAGAGGGACACATGCAGAGGTGAACTGAGATTGCAGATGTGGAATGGGGATGATTAGATGGACGTAGAGAGGGTACATTTATTGATGAAGGAGAGAGAAGTGATAATGTCTTTGAGACATTAGGAGTCCTTGAGATTGGGAGTCCTGTGAATAAATGGAAGGGTTACCTTAGAAAAGATATAGACCAGTAGACCCAGTGACATCAGAAGGAAGGCAGATGCAGAAGCAATGGCAAATTTGGTGTTACTCAGACCTCTTCTAATTCCACATATTTTCTCAAATAGAAAAAAAGATTATGGTAGGGAAGAAGTCATGATGAGAGTGTAAATAGAGAGCAGAAATTAAGAAAGAGACATTTGGCAAATGGGAGAGTCAATTGATTAGACGTCAGTAGTAATGCAGAGAAGTACTAAGGACTCACCAGAGCTCTGCAGTCATAAACTAAAATGAAACCAAAAAACATACGTGCATATTTTTCTCTAGCAACATTTTGGAAGAGAGACGGACACAGTAGTTGAAGGTAATTTAAAGATTACAGAGCTGAACTGTATTCTGAATTCTCCAGAAATAATGTACGGCTACTGAGTGAGTGTTAAAAGTTGGTCCTTGCAGCTTAATCAATACATAAGCTAATTTCTGCTGTCTCCCTTCCTCCATTCTTCACAGTCTGCTTTGGTGATAAACGGTTTTAGAATTCCCCACATTTATGCTCTCAGTTAAATTATTAAAAAAGAAAACACTATATTATAAACACCTGAGACTACCATTGAGACAAGGCATTTTTCTGGTTTTGATTTTTTTAAAACATTTTTAACATCAGAATCCATCAAATTAACTATTAAACCATTTAATTTACATGCCATCAAAGTTCTATTTTATTTTGAAGATGTACAGCATCAAAAGCAGTCTGTGCTCAAAAAGGCAAACAGAAAAGTTAACATTTTATTGAAGTTATTTTGTTATATATCATCCTTAATATTATATTTTCATATGCATGTGTTGGACCACCCTCCCCAATGAGAATTTGGACTCCCAGGTGGCACAATTGCTTAGTATACATCTTTACTCTCAAGCATCTGGCATGAACTTTTTAAAAACTTTCTTACTCAGAAATAATTTTACACTTATAGAAATTTTCAAAAAGTACAAAAAGCAGAAAGATAAACAATACAAAGAATTCCCATATACCTTTTACCCAAATTCAACTTCTACCCAAAATATTAACAACACACCCCCTGTGCTTTATTGTGTGTATGTGTGTGTTTATTTTCTGAATCATTTGAAAATAAATTGTATACCTTAACCTTAAAAACTTTAATGCACATACCCTAAGAATAGGGATATTCTGTTACATAATATCAGTAGAGTTATCAATTTGGGAGAATGCTTTTGTATAATCTACTACTTGTAGTCCAAATTTGACAAATGACCCAATAATATGCTTAATGGTATGTTCTCTCATAACATAATTCACTTTAGGATCAATTATTGCATTTAGTTATTGTATCTCTTTATTTACCTTTAATCTTGAACAATTCTATTTCCCTTTGTCTTTCTTTGACATTAACATTTTTTGAAGAATAAACTCACTTTTAAAAAATAGAGCACTTCTCATTTTGATTTTGTCTGGTGTTCAGTCATGATCATGGCTGGAATAAGGCCCAAATGATATTGTCACTATCTCAGCACATCACATCTGGAGGGATATGAGGTCCATTTGCTTCTCATTGGTGATATTAATTTTGATTACCCAGCCAATATGTTGTCCATATTTTCACTGCATTGTTACCAATCAGCAGTCTGTAGGGAGTTTTTTATGGCCATGCAAATATCCTAATCTTCATATAAATTTCATCCTACATTGATCATGTATTGATGATTCTTATTTGATCGAATGTGCAATAATGAATACAAAATCATGATTTCCCAGCTCTGTCACTCCCTTCACATTTAACATTTGACTTTCCCTCCTTTCTGTAGATCTAACTACCTATCCATCCATCCATCCATTATCTATCAATAATCTATTTATTAGTGGTATGAACTGATAGATTCCTTTTTCTTCTAATGATTTTAAATTATTCTCTGTTCTTAATTATTTTTGGTACTCAAATTTTCCTTTATTTAGCAGTAGGAAACCCTTTAACTTGTCTCCTATGTCTTTCTCACATACCCCTATTATTTTTAAGCACTTCTTACTTTTTGACGTCAAAAGTTCTCTGCCCTGGGATTATCCACTGATCTGTGGAGCCCTGGCTCCTTTCAGTGGGGATGGAATTAGAGACCACAGTTCTGTGAACCATAAAACTCAATGCTTTTGTATGTAAAAGATCAGTACTGGGTTTTTTAGGTGATAATGATATTATTTATGGTTAATGATATTTATATTTAATTACCTGAATAATTATCATTGAGCTATCTGAAGACATTCTGTACTTTATTTTTTGAGATTGGACATCAGTTTTCATACGGTCAAAGTGCAACAAATGTGTGTAGAAGAACTATGACTCCTATGAATCTATTTGTCCCAAACTGTGATATCTAACCACAAGCTACCTTGGAGATATTCTCTTCACAGACAGGTCTTTTGTGGTCAGACTGTTCTTTAAGCATGAACCCTTTGCTTGGTTTGGCTGATGTGGACACTAAAACTAGACTAGAGGAAAATGTGCTAATTTTCTCAGCTTATCCTCGCTTAAGAGAAATGAGTCATTCTGGATCTGAATTACACAGAGCCACAGAAAACATACAGCCTTTCTTTCTTTGCTATATTGAAACAGTCATCTTAGGGATTTTTTTTTCCTTGTTCCTTGGCAAAGTCACAAGAAACGAGAAGTGTGGCTGGATGAAGACATTGTGGGTAGATATTCTGAGGTAGGTTCCAGTACGGGTACAAGCTTCCTTTCTCCAGCAGCTGCAGAAAAGAGACAGGACTGGAACAGGTCTTCTGTAACCATGCATAAACACACGTCAAATACACATTGCTTTCTACAAATTTTGTCTTTCCATTAGAAGTTTGCTTCTTTACATTTCAAGCTATGTTTCTCAGCTGGTGTTATAATATGTCTGAAACACAGGGAAAAGTTCTTGGTTTTATTGAGTGTTCTCAATAAATTGTCTAAGTTTTCATAGAAACTTTCCTTTTTCTTTATCAGTTAAAATAGTTGTGTTCCATTTTCAATAAGATTTTAGTCTTTCTTCTGGCTTCAAGGGTCGTCCTCTTTCCAGAAGTCTCTCTTTCACCCTTTCACCTTTTCATTGACAGCACATTTTCCCCAGAGAAAGTATTACAACTGTTTTATGTATCCTTCAAGATATTTTCTGCACATAAACATGCAAACACATCCACCCACATATACACATTTTTTATATTGCTATCATTAATGTACAATTACATGAACATTATGGTTACTAGACTCCCCCCATTATCAAGTCCCCCCCACATACCCCATTACAGTCACTGTCCATCAGTGTAGTAAGATGCTATAGAATCACTACTTGTCTTCTCTGTGTTATACTGCCTTCCCTGTGTCCCCCCTCTACATGATACATGCTAATTGAAAGGACCCTTTTTCTCCCTTACTCCTCCCTTCCCACCCATCCTCCCCAATCCCTGTCCCTTTGGTAACTATTAGTCCATTCTTGGGTTCTGTGAGTCTGCTGCTGTTTTGTTGTTCCTTCACTTTTTCCTTTGTTCTAATACTCCACAGATGAGTGAAAGTATTTGATACTTGTCTTTCTCCACCTGGCTTACTTCACTGAGCATAATACCTTCTAGCACTATCCATGTTGTTGCAAATGGTAGGATGTGTTTTCTTCTTATGGCTGAATAATATTCCATTGTGTATATGTACCACCTCTTCTTTATCCATTCATCTACTGATGGACACTTAGGTTGCTTCCATTTCTTGGCTATTGTAAATAGTGCTGCGATAAACATAGGGGTGCATATGTCTTTTTCAAACTGGGCTGCTGCATTCTTAGGGTAAATTCCTAGGAGTGGAATTCCTGGGTCAAATGGTATTTCTATTTTGAGTTTTTGAGAAACTTCCATATTGTTTTTCACAATGGTTGAACTAGTTTACATTCCCACCAACAGTGTAGGAGGGTTCCCCTTTCTCCACATCCTCACCAACATTTGTTGTTGTTTGTCCTTTGGATGGCAGCCATCCTAACTGGTGTGAGGTGATATCTCACTGTGGTTTTAATTTGCATTTCTCTGATGATTACGGATGTGGAGCATCTTTTCATGTGCCTGTTGGCCATCTGAACTTCTTCTTAGGAGAAGTGTCTGTTCAGCTCCTCTGTCCATTTTTAATTGGCTTATTTGCTTTTTGTTTGTTGAGGTGCATGAGCTCCTTATATAATTTGGATGTCAACCCCTTATCAGATATGTCATTTATGAATATATTCTCCCATACTGTAGGATGTCTTTTTGTTCTACTGATGGTGTCCTTTGCTGTACAGAGCTTTTTAGTTTGATATAGTCCCACTTGTTCATTTTTGCTTTTGTTTCCCTTGCCTGGGGAGATATGTTCATGAAGAAGTTGCTCATGTTTATGTCCAAGAGATTTTTGCCTATGTTTTTTTCTAAGAGTTTTATGGTTTCATGACTTACATTCAGGTCTTTGATCCATTTTGAGTTTACTTTTGTGTATGGGGTTAAACAGTAATCCAGTTTCATTCTCTTACATGCAGTTGTCCAGTTTTGCCAACACCAGCTGTTGAAGAGGCTGTCATTTCCCCATTGTATATGCATGACTCCTTTATCATATATTAATTGACCATATATGTGTGGGTTTATATCAGGCCTCTCTAGTCTGTTCCATTGGTCGATGGGTCTGTTCTTGTGCCAGTACCAAATTGTCTTGAGTACCATGGCTTTGTAGTAGAGCTTGAAGTCAGCGACCATAATTCCCCCTGCTTTATTCTTCCTTCTCAGGATTGCTTTGAGTATTTGGGGACTTTTGTTGTTCCATATGAATTTTTGAACAATTTGCTCTAGTTCATTGAAGAAGGCTGTAGGTATTTTGATAGGGATTGCATGGAATTTGTAGATTGCTTTAGGCAGGATAGCCATTTTTTTTTAATTATCGTTAATCTACAATTACATGTGCAATATTACGGTTATTAAACTACCCCTTTATCAGGTCCCCCCCACCAACCCCATTACAGTCACTGTCCATCAGCGTAATGAGATGCTATAGAATCACTACTTGTCTTCTCTGAGTTGTACTGCCCTCCCCGTGCCCCCCCAACATTACATCTGCTAATCGTAATGCCCCTTTTTCCCTCTTATCCCTCCCTTCCCGCCCATTTTCCCCAGTCCCTTTCCCTTTGGTAACTATTAGTCCGTTCTTGGGTTCTGTGAGTCTGCTGCTGTTTTGTTCCTTCAGTATTTTTCTTTGTTCTTATACTCCACATATGAGTGAAATCATTTGATACTTGTCTTTTTCGGCTTGGCTTATTTCACTGAGCATAATACCCTCTAGCTCCATCCATGTTGTTGCAAATGGTAGGATTTGTTTTCTTCTTATGGCTGAATAATATTCCATTGTGTATATGTACCACATCTTCTTTATCCATTCATCTACTGATGGACACTTAGGTTGCTTCCATTTCTTGGCTATTGTAAATAGTGCTGCAATAAACATAGGGGTGCATCTGTCCTTTTCAAATTGGGCTGCTGCATTCTTAGGGTAAATTCCTAGGAGTGGAATTCCTGGGTCAAATGGTATTTCTATTTTGAGATTTTTGAGGAACCTCCATACTGCTTTCCACAATGGTTGAACTAATTTGCAGTCCCACCAGCAGTGTAGGAGGGTTCCCTTTTCTCCACATCCTCGCCAACATTTGTTGTTGTTTGTGTTTTGGATGTTGGCCATCCTCACTGGTGTGAGGTGATATCTCATTGTGGTTTTAATCTGCATTTCTCTGATGATTAGCAATGTGGAACATCTTTTCATGTGCCTGTTGGCCATCTGAATTTCTTCTTTGGAGAAGTGTCTATTCATGTCCTCTGCCCATTTCTTAATTGGATTATTTGCTTTCTGTTTGCCTGGTTTTGGTATTAATTTTGACAATATTAATTCTTCCTATCCATGAGAACAGGATGTGTTTCCACTTATTGGTTTCTTCTTTATTCTCTCATGAGTGTCTTATAGTTTTCAGAGACTAAGGCTTTCACTTCTTTGGTTAGGTTTATTCCTAGGTATTTTATTCTTTTTGATGCAACTGTGAATGGAATTGTTTTCTTGATTTCTCTTTCTGCTATTTCACCGTTAGTGTATAGGAATGCAACAGATTTCTGTGTATTAATTTTGTATCCTGCAACTTTGGTGTATTCAGATATTAGATCTAGTTTTGGAGTGGATTCTTTAGAGGTTTTTTTTAATGTACAATATCATGTCATCTGCAAACAGGGAAAGTTTGAGTTCTTCCTTGTCAATCTGGACAAATTTTGTCTTTCCATTAGAAGTTTGCTTCTTTACATTTTCAAGCTCTGTTTCTCACTTGGTGTTATAATATGTCTGAAACACAGGAGAAAGTTCTTGGTTTATTGAGTGTTCTCAATAAATTGTCTCAGTTTTCATAGAAACTTTCCTTTTCCATTTTCATTAAGATTTTAGTCTTTCTTCTGGCTTCAAGGGTCATCCTCTTTCCAGAAGTCTCTCTTTCACCCTTTCATCTTTTCATTGACAGCACACTTTCCCCAGAGAAAGTATTACAACTGTTTTATGTATCATTCAAGATATTTTCTGTACATATACATGCAAACACATTCATCCATATATATATATATATATATATTTCTTTGTGTTGTCTGATTGCCATGGCTAGGACCTCCAGAACTATGTTGAATAAAAGAATGGAGAGTGGGCATCCTTGTCTTGTTCCTGATCTTAAAGGAAAAGCTCTCAGCTTCTTCTTGTTAAGTATAATGTCAGCTGTGGGTTTGTCATATATAGCCTTTATTATGTTGAGGTACTTGCCCTCTATACCCATTTTGTTGAGAGTTTTTATCATGAATGGATTTTGAACTTTGTCAAATGCTTTTTCAGCATCTATGGAGATGATCATGTGGTTTTTGTCCTTCTTTTTGTTAATGTGGTGGATGATGTTGATGGATTTTTGAATGTTGTACCATCCTTGCATCCCTGGAATAAATCCTACTTGATCATGATGGATGATCCTTTTGATGTACTTTTGAATTTGGTTTGCTAATATTTTGTTGAGTATTTTTGCATCCATGTTCATCAGGGATATTGGTCTGTAATTTTCTTTTTTTTGTGGTGTCTTTGCCTGGTTTTGGTATTAGAGTGATGTTGGCCCCATACAATGAGTTTGGGAGTATTCCTTCCTCATCCACTTTTTTGAAAACTTTAAGGAGGATGGGTATTAGGTCTTCACTAAATGTTTGATAAAATTCAGCTGTGAAACCATCTGTTAAAAGGATTTGTTCTTAGCTCGTTTTTTGGTTACCAATTCAATTTCTTAGCTGGTAATTGGTCTATTCAGATTTTCTGTTTCTTCCTGGGTCAGCCTTGGAAGGTTGTATTTTTCTAGAAAGTTGTCCATTTCTTCTACGTTATCCAGTTTGTTAGCATTTAATTTTTCATAGGATTCTCTCATAATTCTTTGTGTTTCTGTGATGTCTGTAGTGGTTTTTCCTTTCTCATTTCTGATTCTGCTTATGTGTGTAGACTCTCTTTTTTTCTTGATAAGTCCAGCTAGGGGTTCATCTATTTTGTTTATTTTCTCAAAGAACCAGCTCCTGCTTTCATTGATTCTTTCTATTGTTTTATTCTTCTCAATTTTATTCATTTCTGTTTTAATCTTTATTATGTCCCTCCTTCTACTGACTTTGGGCCTCATCTGTTCTTCCTTTTCTAGTTTCATTAATTGTGAGTTTAGACTGCTCTTCTGGGATTGTTCTTTCCTGAGGTAGGCCTGTATTGCAATATATTTCTCTCTTGGCACGGCCTTCACTGTGTACCACAGATATTGTGGTGTTTGTTGTCATTTGTCTCCATATATTGCTTGATATCTGTTTTTATTTGGTCATTGATCCATTGATTATTAAGGAGTCTGTTATTAAACCTCCATGTGTTTGTGGGCTTTTTTGTTTTCTTTGGGTAATTTATTTCTAGTTTTATACTTTTGTGATCTGAGAAGCTGGTTGGTACATTTTCCATATTTTTGAATATACTGAAGTTATTTTTGTGGCCTAGTATATGATCTAATCTTGAAAATGTTCCATGTGCACTTGAGAAGAATGTGTATCCTGTTGCTTTTGGATGGAGTGTTCTGTAGATATCCTTTAGGTACATCTGTTCTAACACACTGTTGAGTGCCTCTGTCTCTCCTTATTTTCTGTCTGGTTGATATGTCCTTTGGAGTGAGTGGTGTGTTGAAGTCTCCTAAAATGGATGCATTGCAATCTATTTTCCCCTTTAATTCTGTTAGTATTTCTTTCACATATGCAGGTCATTGTGTATTGGGTGCATAGATATTTTTAATAGTTATATCCTCTTGTTGGACAGACCATTTTATCATCATGTAATGTCCTTCTTTGTCTCTTGTGAATTTCTTTGTTTTGAAGTCTATTTTGTCTGATACAAGTACTGCAACTCCTGCTTTTTTCTCACTCTTAGTTGCAGTAAATATCTTTTTCCATTCCTTTACTTTCAGTCTGTGTATGTCTTTGGGTTTGAAGTGAGTCTCTTGTAGGCAGCATATAGATGTGGCTTGTAATTTTATCCATTCAGTGACTCTATGTCTTTTGATAGGTGCATTCAGACCATTTACATTTAGGGTGATTATCTATAGGTATGTACTTATTGCCATTACAGGCTTCAGATTTGTGGTTACCAAAGGTTCAAGGGTAATTTCCTTACTATCTAACAGTCAAATTTAACTCACTTACTATGCTATTACAAACACAACCTAAGGTTCTTTTTTTTCCTCCTTTTTCTTTTTCTTCCTCCTCCATTCTTTGTATCTTATGAATCATATTCTGTACTCTTTGTCTATCCCTTGCGTGACATCTATTTAGCCCTAGGAATACTTCCATCTTTAGGAGTCCATCCAAAATGCACTGTAGAGGTGTTTTGTGGGAGGTAAATTCTCTCAGCTTTTGCTTATCTGGAAATTGTTTAATCCCTCCTTCAAATTTAAATGATAACCTTGCCGGGTAGAGTATTCTTGGTTCAAGGCCCTTCTGCTTCATTGCATTAAATATATCATGCCACTCCCTTCTGGCCTGTAAGGTTTCTATTGAGAAATCTGATGATAGACTGATGGGTTTTCCTTTGTATGTGATCTTTTTTTCTCTCTCTAACTGCTTTTAAAAGTCGGTCTTTATCCTTGATCTTTGCCATCTTAATTATTAAATGTCTTTGGTCCCTTGTGTTGGGAGATCTGTGCACCTCCATGGCTTGAGAGACTATCTTCTTCCCCAGATTGGGAAGTTTTCAGCAATTACCACCTCAAGACACTTTCTATCCCTTTTTCTCTCTCTTGTTCTTCTGGTACCCCTATAATGTGAATATTGTTCCATTTGGATTGGTCACACAGTTCTCTCAATATTCTTTCATTCTTTGAAATTCTTTTTTCTCTCTGTGCCTCAGCTTCTTTTTGTATTCCTCTTCTCTAATTTCTATGCCATTTACCATCTCTTCTACTACATCTAATCCTCTTTTAAATCCCTCCATTGTATTTTTCATTTCAAATATAGAATTTCTTAATGATTGAATCTCCTTAAATTTGTTCCTGAGTTCTTGAATATTTTTCTGTACCTCCAGAAGCATGTTTATGACTTTTATTTTGCACTGTCTTTCAGGGAGATTGGTGAGCTCTGTTTCATTTGGCCCTTTTTCTGGGGTTTGTGAGATTTTGGTCGAACCATGTTCTTTTGACATTTCATATTTCTGTGTGGTGCCCTCTTGTGCCCAGAAGCTCCAGTCTCTGGAGCTGCTCAGCCCCTAGAGTGAGGTTGGGTGTCATTGGGGAGCGGAGTCGGTGCCTGGGGGGAGGAAAGATCTGTTTCCTGATTCCCCTCTGCGGTGCCTGTCTCCAATATCACAGCCAGTGGGCCAAGCAGAGTGGTGTAAGGCTCTGTGCTTTGCGTCTCCAGCTGTTGTAGGTGGGGCCTCCCTCTGGCTGGCCTGATGCCAGCCCAGTGACTGCTGGCTTGCGAACCCTTGCTGTCAGGCCAGAAGGAAGGCTCGGCAGGCTGTGTGTCACGGTGGGGGCCTGGAGCTGAGCAGCCAGCCAGGGGGATGGAGCGCCCGAAGCTCCCTAAAGTTCCCAATCTGCTGGGCGGAGCGTGCTCAGACAACCTTGTTCAGCTCTCCCTTCTCTCTCACAGCAAGCTTCATTCAACCCCCTCCCCTTCAGCAGCCCTCTCACTGCTAGGAAGCCTCTCAGAGTGCCTGCCTTTCCTCTGTTACAGAGCGGCTGGATGTGGTCCCATCCTCCACAAATGGCCGGACTGTCCATCTCTCAGGCATTCCACCTGTCCCAGCTCCCCAACCTCCACAGCACCACACAGAGTAGGTTTCTGCTTGCAAAGCAGATCTCCCAGGCTAGGTGTTCAGTAGTCCCAGGCTTCCACCCTCTCCCCAGCTCTGTTTCTCTTCCTCCCGCCAGTGAGCTGGGGTGGGGGAAGAGCTTGGGTCCTGCCGGATCAAGGCTTTGGTACATTACCCTGTTTCGTGAGGTCTGCTCTGTTTGTGATGTCTGTATGCAGTCTGATGCAGCCTTCTTTCCTGTTGCTGTTTTAGGGTTAGTTGTATTAATTAACTATATTTTCATACTATTTGTGGTTTTCGGAGGAGTTCTCTGTCTCACCTCTGATGCCGCCATCTTGAATCTAAATATATATATATAATTTTTACACAAATGGTAGTGTATTAATCTGCTCAGACTGCCATAACAAAACACCACAGACTGGGTAGCTTGCATAGTAGGAATTTAAACAACAGTTTTGGAGGCTAGAAGTCTAAGATCAGGGGATTGAAAGACTTGGTTTCTTTTGAGGCCCCTCACCCTGGCTTGCAGATGGCCACCTTCTCCCTGTGTGTTCTCGTGCACACCTCTCAGTCTGTGTGTATTATCTGTGTCCTAATTTCTTTTTTCTTTTTTGGGGGGTTTTTTTTGTTTGTTTGTTTTTATTTTTATTTTATTTTTTAAATATAATTTATTTTATTATCATTAATTTACAATTACATGTGCAATATTACGATTATTAAACTACACCTTCATCAGGTCCCCCCCACCAACCCCATTACAGTCACTGTCCATCAGCGTAGTGAGATGCTACAGAATCACCACTTGTCTTCTCTGAGTTGTACTGCCCTCCCCGTGCCCCCCCAATATTACATCTGCTAATCGTAATGCCCCCTTTTCCCTCTTATCCCTCCCTTCCCGCCCATTTTCCCCAGTCCCTTTCCCTTTGGTAACTATTAGTCCGTTCTTGGGTTCTGTGAGTCTGCTGTTTTGTTCCTTCAGTATTTTTTCTTTGTTCTTATACTCCACATATGAGTGAAATCATTTGATACTTGTCTTTTTCGGCTTGGCTTATTTCACTGAGCATAATACCCTCTAGCTCCATCCATGTTGTTGCAAATGGTAGGATTTGCTTTCTTCTTATGGCTGAATAATATTCCATTGTGTATATGTACCACCTCTTCTTTATCCATTCATCTACTGATGGATACTTAGGTTGCTTCCATTTCTTGGCTATTGTAAATAGTGCTGTGATAAACATAGGGGTGCATAAGTCTTTTTCAAACTGGGCTCATGCATTCTTAGGGTAAATTCCTAGGAGTGGAATTCCTGGGTCAAATGGTATTTCTATTTTGAGTTTTTTGAGGAACCTCCATACTGCTTC